>JAHTLZ010000129.1:92010602-92030212 GCA_023846285.1 Phrynocephalus versicolor | reverse complement strand
CTCTGGTAGGTGCACTCACTCAGGCAGGCATATTTTCGCCTGCTTTTGGGGCCGGGAATCGAGTTTTTTTTTTTACTTTAAAAAACTTTTTTTGCTGTGCCGCTTGATTGGTGGCGAGGCCGCGAGGCGGCGACTTTGGCGGGATGACGAGGATGCCCGCCCCCAGTGCAGCCCAGGAGGGACAGGAGGAGAGGGGGGAGGCCGGGGACCCCCCCCCCAGAAACCACCCCTCTGGTAGGTGCACTCACTCAGGCAGGCATATTTTCGCCTGCTTTTTGGTTGGGAATCGTTTTTTTTTTTTAACTTTTAAAAACTTTTTTTCTGTGCCGCTTGGCATCGCGGGATCGCGCGATGCCAGGAACGACAACGATAAATCAGACCCAATTATTCTTTAGTCGGTTCGAGTTAGAGTTCTGGCGGAGTAATTCCCGTTACCATTTCCGTTCCGTAACGGAAACGAGTAACGGAAACGGAAACGGGAAGTCCGCTAAGTCATGCCCATGTCTAATGGGAACTGAAGTCCTTCAAGCACCTCTCCTCATCTTTGGCAGATTTTTTTCACAACAACAACAACAACAATGACAACAACAACGACAACAACGACAAACAGGTTAACAGGTTGATGCCCTGCCATAGTATCATAGAATACTTGAGTTGGAAGAGGCCTACCAGGCCATCAAGTTCAGCCAGTTGCTCAATGCAGGGACAATCATCTGATCTGGCAGATGATTGTCCAATTCTCTCTTGATTGCCTCCACCACTAGATTGCTCACCACTTCTTGAGGACATAGGTTCCAATGTCATACTGTTCTAACAGGCAATACGTTTTTCTTGGTAATCAGCCTAAATCTGCCTTCCTATAGCCTGAGACCCTTACTCCATGTCCTGCAGTCTGGGATGATCAAGAACAGGTCCTGCTTTCCCCTATATGAAAAACTTTCAAGTATTTTAAAAGTGCTCCCTATCTCCCCTCACTCTTCTTTTCTCAAAGCTACACCTGTCCTATTCATTCCATATTTCCTCATAGGGCTTGGTTTCCAATCCCCTCCTCATCTTTGTTTTCCCTCTGCTGAAGTTGTCCCAGTTTGCTGGAATTGTTCTTAAGTGCGGTATCCAGAACGGGACACAGTATTTAAGATGAGAGCAAACCAGTACTGAATAGATGGGAACTAGTACCTCATGGGATCTGAATACTATAATAGACATGGGCACGACTTAGCGGAATTCCCGTTTCCGTTTCCGTTACTCGTTTCCATTATGGAACGGAAACGGTAACGGGAATTACTCCGCCAGAACTCGAACTCGAACCGACTAAAGAATAATTGGGTCTGATCTGTCGTTGTCGTTCCTGGCATCGCGGCGATCCCGCGATGCCAAGCGGCACAGAAAAAAAGTTTTTAAAAGTTAAAAAAACCCCAATTCCCGGCCAAAAAGCTGGCGAAAATATGCCTGCCTGAGTGAGTGCCCCTCCCAGGGGGGTGGTTTGGGGGGGGGGGGGGTGTCCCCGGCCTCCCCCCCTCTCCTCCTGGCCCTCCTGGGCTGCGCATCCTAGAAAACGCCATTTTACCTAGTCGTGCCCATCTCTATACTATAATTCTGTCACTGCACCCTAAAATAGCATTTGCCTTTTTTTTTCTAGCCACGTCTCATTGTTGGCTCATATTCAGCTTGTGATCTACAAAAATTCCCAGATCCTTCTTGTTCAAAGTGTTACTGAGACAAATATCCTCTCTCTTGTAACTGTGCATTTGCTTCCCCCCCCCCTTGGTGTGTACAACATTGCGCTTATCCCTGTTAAATTTCATGCTGTTACTACTTATAAAAGCTAGAGACCAAGCCACTGCTTCATTCCACTCAGTGGCAGGGCTGCCTCTGATTAGCAAAGCCCAAATAATCATCTTTGCCATCATAGACCCTGCTCTTTTTTCTGCATCCCAGTCCATCCATTCATTAGTCAGGAAGAGCTCACTTGACAGTGGCATTCACCTGACAGTTTAGCGTGGCAGGGTGGACTTGCCCCATTGCCAGCCACCAGCTGCTACTGTCACTGTGTTGGCACCAGTTGTTCTGTGCACCGTTGTGGCTGTGTCTATTGCTAGTTTGAGGTGCCAGGTTGCAAAAATTGCCAGCTCCAGGTCCTGTGGCGTGTTTTGTTTAATTGATAGGAAAATGGCAAGGGAACTGAAAATACCACAGTATAAACTAGCTGTTTCAGTCTTAACCTAAAGAATTCTCAGTTCCTCGCTGTGGCTGTGAGGAACGGTCAGAGAGGAGCATCATGGGTAAAGAAAAAAACCAAAAAGTGTGAACTTTCTCAATTGAAACAGTACTGACCTTAATGAGACTGACCTGTTCCAACCAGAGGAAAAGTACTGTGTGTATTTGTGTGTCATTTCTGTCTAGGACTGATGAGAACTATAGGACAAAAAATAATCTAGAAGGCCACAGTGCCTTCCCACCATATCCAACATCTGCAGCTCTTGGAAAGGCGACTTTTAAAGATATCTGGTCCAAGAATCTTTTAGACAACCTGTCTGCTCCATCCAGACTCACTATAGGATACTCCAGAGTAAATTACTCTTTCCGCTTATCACCTTGGTAGCACTATGACTCCCATCAAATATGTCTAACTTTCCACATAAACACAAAATAGAGAGGAAGATTGCTAAACAGAAAATCCGCTTAAAGGAAAAAAATTCTGGAGATAGGGGGAAATCTCTTAACAGATTCACCTATGGGGCAAATCTGTACAACAGAAAAATGGTCACGATTAGGGATTAATCCATTTCAATGCATTCCTATGGGAAATTTGCACAAATGAAAGTTTGCTGAACAGAATTTCATTTGAAACGAATTAATTCCTTTATACAAGGTACAACATGTCTATTGCTTTGGAAATCACTTTGGCCAGAATGCAACACTGTTGGAAGATATTAGTATCAGGGTCAGCCCTAGCACTGGGTAGAGGGACCCATTTTTATCTGGGAACATCTCTGGCAAGCTCCTAAATGTCCCTCTCTGTTGGAGGACAGAAGTTTTAGATGAGGTGGGAGGGCATTTTTATTCTTCGGTTTAGGCAGGAAGATGTCTCAGGAGACTACTCACCGTTGCATGGCGTAAGGAGTAGCACAACCAAGAAATATACATTACTGACATATAATAAAGAACTTTGAATAGCATTTATGCTCTTTATACTGACTAAACCTCTGTATATAGTAATAATAATATTTATTTATTTATTTATTTATTTATTTATTTATTTATTAATGAATATCACACCATCTGGCAACAAAGGCTACTCTGGGCAGTTTACAGGGTTAAGCAAACTGATACAACCATTAAATATAATAATATATTAAAAGTTTACAGTTATGTAAAAAAGTTATGTATAATTGGTTCTACCAAAGCTCAAAGCCCATAAACACTTGAAACCTGTCATGGATGTTAAGGGGATCTGTCCATCTAAAATGAGTCTCCTCCCACCACTTCATCTGGCTTCTCCTGCCATCACCCCGTCTTCTGTTATACCTGCAGTTTGAGAACATTCCATTTTTAGCTGGATGTTGCTATGGAATTCTCCTTGCAGTCTTCAGAAGGCATAGGATAATATTGAAAAACATGTAAAAATAAGCAATGGTGAAAATAACAACAAAAACCTTGCCTGAAGAGAAAGGTCTTTGCCTGTTTCCGGAAGGACAACAGAGATGAGGCAGTCCTGGCCTCTAGTGGGAGGGAGTTCCAGAGTCTGGGCGCAGCATTCAAGAAGGCCCTCTCATGGGTTCCCACGAGACGTACCTGTGAGGATGGCGGTACAGAGTTGAGTCCATTTAAAAAACAAACAAGTTGAGCTTGAGACAAGTCTACCAGTGTGAGTTAAGTCTGACTTCACAGTGAGTCCTATGACTCAAGTTTCCATCTCTGGCATGTAGGGTTGCCACATCAGCAGTACCCTTTCCTGAGATTTCAGGATCAAAGTCTTTAACCATGTAATGTCTCAGGAAAAAAAAGGGGGAAGGTGAGACTTTTAGAAGTTGGGTAGAACTGCTTCTGGCCCAGCTGACTGCACAGATGTGTACAAGGGAATCCAGGTAAAGGGTCCTTAAAATCTGGGCAAATCCTAGTTTATCAAATAATATGGCCAGGAAGGAAAAAGTCTTTTTTAGTAGCAGGGCAAAAAGCAAAATGTGCCCTGTTGTTAGGAGAAAAATACAGTGGTCCCCTGCCCATTTGCGGTTCATATACTGCGGCCCTGCTATATCGTGGGACCACAGTATATGAAAAAAGACCCCCTGGGGTAAGGGGAGGAAGGCCTGGGGTAAGGGGGGAGGGCCTGTCGGAGGCCTCAGAAGTGACTTCCGGTTTGCAGGGAGGCCCTTTTGGGGCCTCCAAAAGACCCAGAAAGACCCTTACAGTCCCGTTTGGGGCAGTGCCAGGCTGGGGGTAAGTACAAGAGTGCCAAGCTAGGCGCCCCAGGCCCAACACGACCTGTATCTGCATATCACAGAAATACAGCATACTGGGATAGGGGTATTACTTGTCTCATGTTATGTATGAGTGATAGCCATGGCAACCATGAGTGGACATTGCTACAGTTTTGCATGGCAGACATGATACATTAGTCAAGGGATATGCAAAAGCACTATGTGTGTCATCTTCAGCCTTTGAAATACAACACCCAGCGTATCTGGGATGGCAGCAGGTTAGAGACAAAAAAGCAATCGGAAAGGAACCTTGCCAATGGTAACAGTATAGTTTTTTTTTTTAAACGGGGACTAGGCAGTAGTGTTCTCTAGGCAAGAATAGAAATAGAAACCAAGGGTCTCAATCCGTGGAATACCATAGCTGCAACACGATGGTATGGCCCTCTACACTTCTCATGCAGGGCTGATCCTATCATTAGGCACAGTGAGGCAGCTGTCATAAAAATCAGTACCAGAAAAAAGACAGTAAAGTACTACTTGCTTTATTGTTGTTGCATCTTCACCTATGAGATTTTCTGCCACAGGTGCCACAGCAACCACTCAAGTGACCTAACGACACTACTGAACCGGAAGCATTGTTTCCATGCCATTCTTCTGGAACCTAACACAGAATTGTTTTGCCATCTTCACACCTACAGTCTACATTTCTTCTAGTGCACTAGCTTCGCTCTAGCCATTTCTGGGGCTCAGATTTTTACACAAACTGATGTGTAAAGGACACAATTATTTTACAGAGCTTCACTTTCTTCCAAAGGAAAATAAAACCAGTCCTACTTATTGCTTGGGGATGTGGAAAGTGATGGCCACTATCATCAGATAAAAGGCCTTAATTAGTTTTCTCCATCTTAGTGCCAACAGAACTGTGGGGAAACGAGCACAAAGAGCTACCATCCCCTCAACAGCAAACATTCACACATCTAGATGGACTAGACGAGAGTTACTTCAAATTTCTCTGTGTTAGCTCTTTACTGTCTGAAGACTTCAGAGCAGGGGTACCCAAACTTTTTGTAAGGAGGGCCACATTTGTTGGCTGAGAATGTGTCAGGGGCCAGTTGCTTCACAAGGTTCCCGGTGATGCCGGTGGTGGCAGGGCACCCACCCACCCAGCCTCACATGGTTGCCAGCGATGCCAGTGGCAACAGCCCACGCGATGGCTGGCCGGCCAGCCTGCCCAGCCCCACAAGCTTCCAGGCGGTGCTGGTGGTGGTGGCCCGCCCCCTCGCCCGCCCCCTCAACCCCACAAGATTCTGTTCACCAGCCGGCCAGGCCGCCCGCTCCCTAAAGCTTCCCAGCAGTGTCAGTGTTGGTGGAAGATTTTTTTAAAAAAAAAATGGGGCGAAGGAGGGGAAGGGATGGGTGGGCCAGCCAGCCACGGGCCACTCAGAATGGCCTGACGGGCCGGATTTGGGCCCTGGGCCGGACTTTGGGTAGGCCTGCTTTAGAGAAAAAGAATGGGTTACAATGAGGAGAAAACAGTTCATTTGGGCCGAACGAAAACCCCTTGGGAAATTTTCCCCTGGAATATTATACCAGGCCTTGGTCATCTAGCAGAGAACTGATGGTGGTTCAGATCCTGGGAAATTATTTCTGGGATAACAACATCCAGAATTTTCTAGCCACTATGGGCAAGAGCCATGCTGGCTGGGGGATTTTTTGTGTTGTCATTCCTCTCCGGATCTTGGACTGATAATTTTTCAAGGTGCAGTGCCTATAACCATTCAGTTAGGCATGCAAGACACAAGTGCCATCACGTGTGCAAAACATGCTTTCCCAATGAATTACAGAGCTCCCATTGTGATCTTGCATTCTTTTGCACTCCACAAGGTGATCCTGCACTATTTGTTTTTAGTAGGGGTTTTGTGTATTTTAGCTTCCCATATACAGTGGTACCTTGTATAAAGGAATCAATTCATTCCAAATGAAATTATGTTAAGCAAATTTTCCTTTATACAAATTTCCCATAGGAATGCATTGAAAATAGAGTGATCCCATTTTTATGTTGTACAGATTTGCTCCATAGGCAATTCTGTTAATCAAATTTCCCCTATCTCTTGAATTTTTATGTTGTACAAATTTTATGTTATACAATCTGTTTGTTATACAAGGGTCCACTGTAATGTATTTCACCTGTGTTTCGATTTCTACTTTATACCACCCCAAAGGGTTCAGCCCATAAAAGCTGTGGAGTTTTACCTGCACAGAGATATTAGGAAACAAACTTCATCCTATATCAGGCATGTCCAAAGTCAGGCCTGGGGGCCAAATTTTGAATGACCCATGGCTTCTTCTCCCCGCCAGCTCGTTCTGTCATGCATTCCCGCCAGCTGGCCCCTCCCCATACTGGATGGAGACGTCAGCTTGCAGATTTACGGTTTGCCTGCCCTCCCTGCCTCTGTCCATCCCCCCAGCCACCCACCCAGACTACCTGCCCCTGGCTCCGTTGCTGCAGCACCCTCCCCACCTCCATACATGTCCTAGAGACTTGTCCAATGTCCGGCCCGGGGGCCAAATGCGGCTGGATGGTCACTCCCCCCCCCCGCATTTTTACCTCACCAAATCTGGCCCTCCCTGCAAAAAGTTTGGACACTCCTGTTCTATATGATCCTAAGCCTAGCCCTTATAAGCCAACCAATGTATCAAAAGGGGAATTTTTAACATCCTGCCCAAGTGAAACTGCTTCAATTTCATTCAGGATCTGCATTCACTTCACACACAGGGCCAATTTGGGGTGGGGTGGGTAATCCTCCTTCATTTCCATTCAGCAAGGTCCACGGATCCTCTGTGTGTCACCTTCAAGGATCTAAGAGGCATTCCTAAGGGCAAGGAGAAAGCGGCAACAAGGTCTGTTTCACTTGCTCAGTTCCATGGGCTTAAATCTGCATCGGGATGAAGGAGAGGAGAAATCAGTGTCAAGAAAATCTATAGACGGTTGGTGAAGAAAGAACACTGAGGAAAAATGCCTTTCAAATGAAAAGAAACAAAGTGAAAGGGAGTGGGGGGTGCAGTTGAGAGGAAAAATATCCCTAAGCTTTATAGAAAAGAACAGAAAGAAAGAAGACTAGCATCAGTTCTCTCCCAAAGGAGACAGCCAACTGGAGTGGTGTCATTCTTGCTTGACCCATCATCTCAACTCAAACTTGCCAGCAAAATGGTAGCAGAGTTAGCATATCATCTGGGGGAGTGCAACAGTGCAGAAGATTCTGACAGCCTTAAGGATGACTTCTCTTTTTAACCAACTTGCCAACGGTTGACAGTGTTGTGAAGGGGCCAGTAAACACAGCAGTGCCTCCAATTTTAGGGCACTCTTCTTGGTGAGAGGAGGCCAAAGACTTTTTTTGATAGCGAGACTGAGGTCAGTTTTGCTCATGTCTACTTTGCCCAGATGCACCAATGGAATAAATCCCAATCAGAGAAAGCAGGGGCTGGCAACAGAGCAGCCTTTATATATATATAAAAAAAAAAAGAGAGAGAGAGATGGCGTGTGTGAGCATCTAACGGTCAGAGGTACTGCTAAGGGGATAGAGGTTTGGCCCTGGAATTCCTGTCGAGCCACCCAGCAGGCAGGCCTTATGCTTGTTTCTTTTGCTCAGCCACAGTCTGCCTGCCTTCAAAATGGGACTGGTAGGGATTAGAGATGGGGATGAATAATCAGTTCAGGCAGGGAATACCTGATTGGTGTTCCGTGGTTCAGCGACGTGCCCCCTCTGGTGGACACCCACTCAGAAGGAGAGGAGATAGGACAGGGAATCCAATTTACGGTTTCTGAGTGGGCTTCCACCAGAAGGAGTTGGGTGCCAAATTTCAGAACATCTGTTTGGCTGTTTGATGAACCGCAACGAGCTACCGAACCAGTGGTTTCTGCCCATCTTTAGTAGGAACCAGTCTTGGCACTGAGCTGCATCAGAGATTTAAAGTTCTCATTCCAGATGCATCTGCAAAATCTGAGGACATGCCCCTGTGCTTTCCAGGACTTCAATAAGATTCATACTGCCCATTTTTTCACCCTTACTCTGCACAGTCACTACACACTGAGCCACTTGTACTGCTGGCAAAAAAAGACAAAACATGTGGCACCTTAAAGACTAACTTTCATATTTTAATGTAACATTTCATGGACACGTCCACTTCTTCAGAAATATAGCAGCAGAATGAGGTGTGCTGGGTCTTATATTTTATCAGAGGCAACTATCACCAAACTTTCCCAGTATTTGGAGTTGCCTTTATTCATTTTGTCTTCCAGCTGGTGCCATCTTGACCCTGCCGGCTTTCATTAAAATAACACAAAACCTCTGACCATTGGCTTATTCCATTTCTTAATGAAGAACCACCTGGGTGAAATGGTTGCTTAAATCACCAGCATAGCCTGCTGGCACACAAGTGTAATGACCTGTTTGACAGCTATGTTAAAATGCATTAAAACTAATTCAAAAATAATGAGATGGCGAGTTTATCTTGAGACATTTGTTTCAAAAAACAGGGAGATGGGAAAGCCAAGTGTATGGATAAATATGTGCAAGCAAAATAGCCTTCAACTTTATCTTAGTACAGCATGCAAACCAGTCTCAACTACACAAAATGCAAGTGCCCCAAAACTAAATACTTGAAGCAAACTACTACTTCCCACTAATCTCCTCCTTTATTCATTCTCAGCAACCAATCATCATTTAGCACCATACATGACTGTTCTAGTGCTCAGCTGTCAATCAGTCCACCGCTCTTCCCTTACTTTCAATCCTAACATGCAAACATGCATAAAAACAACAACACACCAATATTACAAATGACCCCCCACACACAATACCTACACATATCGCCACATAATAGTCCAGCATTCCCATAGGTATTCCTACAACAATTAAGGGTTGCTGTTCTTTCCTATGGATGTTATCAGCTGATGTGATAGTGAATCCAGACATTCATCCTTAACACTGTTTTGAAAGAAATGTAACAGTTTTCCTGGTAAAGAGTTCCAGGTTATTCCCCTGAACATAGCACTAGATTTCTCTGATAGCGCCTTCTTAGTACTTCACTGAATGACAGTATCAAACTGCTATAACATTAACTATGGGCGCTTTTACACGACCCCTAAGATCCGCTGGTCCCTTAAATTCAGACCAGCGATCTTAGGGGTTTGTCGCTCTTCGTGCGTCTCCACGCTGGCTGCGTGAGGGAGGGAGGAAAAAAAAGGACAAAAGAAGAAAACCTTACCTCCCCGGTGCCGGTGGGAGCTGCCGGGCGAGCTGCCGGTGACTTCCTGATTGCTCTTAAAGGGGCGGGAGGCAAAGAACAAAAACAAAAAGAAGCGAGGATAGCCCAGCACATCCGCATTAAATATTTTTCACCATCAAAGAGCAGGTACAAGAAAAGTGCAGCTGGGTCGCGCTTAGGTGGGCGGGGTCGCACTTTATTGTCTGCAAACTCCGGACCTGGTGGGGAAACATTTTTAAGGTCCGGAGCTTGCAGCCCTTTGCCGCGGAGCTTAGGGGTCGTGTATAAACGCCCTATGTCTTCTCTCTATAACAGGCCCTCCCTGTCAGAGCTCCCATGGGCTTTCAGAGTATCTACACTACACACAGTTATACCAGTCTCAAACCAGTTTTTCAGTCATCATGAGTCTATCCTCTGGAATACTGAAATTTGTTGTCTGGCAAACAATTTTCTGTTGTAGTTCAGTAGAATGCACTGCAGCTCTCCAGTAAAAGTAAGAAATACCTCACCAAGTTAAGTCTCAGGATCCCACCGGATGGAGCCTTGTATCAAACTGCTATAAATATCTAGTGCAGATAGACCCAGTATATTTCTGTTTGCAGGTTGGGCTCAACCAGACATCAACACATAGGGCCTTTTTACACGACCCCTAAGATCCGCTGGTCCCTTAAATTCGGACCAGAGATCTTGGGGGTTCGTTGCACTTCCTTCCTCCCCACCACTCCGCACTTCCTTGCTTCTGTCTGTGTGAGGGGAGGGAGGGAAAAAAAGCCTTAAAAGGGGACAAAAGAAGAAAGCCTTACCTCCGGTGCCGGTGGAAGTTGCTTCGAGCCCCGGTCGAGCCCCGGTTACTTCCTGCTTGCTCTTAAAGGGGCGGGAGGCAAAAAAGCAACAACAAAAAGAAGCGAGGAGAGCCCGGCAGATCCGCATAAAGGACTTGTCACCTTCTGAGAGCAGGTACTTAAAAGGTTCGCTGGGTCGCGCTTAGGTGGGCGGGGTTGCACTTAATTTTCTGTTAGCTCCGGACCTGGTGGGGAAACATTTTTAAGGTCCAGAGCTTGCAGCCCTTTGCTGCGGAGCTTAGGGGTCGTGTATAAATGCCCATAGCCACAGCCACATCCCCCCCCGCCCAAAATAAAGGATTGACATTTGGCTGATAAAGACGAGAAGTAGGGCTCTGCTATTCTTTTTTGCTTTTAATGTCAATCTGTTGTAACCTTCCCACTTTGTACAGCGGTACCTATTTATCTACTTGCATTTACATGCTTTCAAACTGCTAGGTTGGCAGGAGCTGGGGTTAACCACCGAGCTGCCAACTTTGCAGCCAACAGTTTTCAGAGCCTTAGTCCGCTGCATACCCTCCCTTTAATATTTCACCAAACCTGCATCTCCTTCCATGGCTGGGCAAAATATTCTGACAATTTTCCTGCTTTTTTCAAACCTTGGTCTGTTTGGTTAAGCATCCCAAGAATTGTTATGTAGAAGCAAACTCTTTATTAGTTTTTTTTTTCGGGGGAGGGAGGGAGAACAACTTCAAAACATGGTTTCTGAATCTGGCTTGTTCAGCTAACCAGGGTTTGTTATAAGGCACAATTCCTGCTCTGGATGACTTGATAAACTGGTGGAGGGGAGATGAAACTGAAAACAGCTGAAGTCTTCTTTCCAGTGGTATAAAAGTAAGAGATGGGAATACAGGATGCAAGTCTTGTGACAGCTCTTTTCCTTTCAAGCTTGTCTCACTGAACTGTAGTTGAGTGTGACGTGCACACAGAACAAGAATTTAAACCTCACAACTTGTCAGCTGAGAAGGTGGTTCTAGCAGTATATCCAAGTATGTAAGTCAGTTTTTTTCCCCTAGGTGTGTCTAGAACTGCAGACTTAATTGAACTGAAATAAAATAAAAACTCTTGAGTGGGGGTGACAAACAGAGGTTTTCTGTTTCAGATTGTTCAAAGACGTGCAGATGACTGTTAGGATGAGAAGAAAAAAGACTTATTTTTTCCTGGAGTTCTATTATCTTATCTTTGATTAAATATTCTGTTCACAGGGAATGTGGCTCAGTGCACCCCGACAATGACTCTGCTTCAAAGAATAAATGTTTTGGACTTATGCACTTTGCAAATGAAAGATGAGGTTCGGATTGTCCAGCTATTATTCTCTATCAATGATTTATCATTAGGAAGGAAAACTAATAGCAAGCTTTCCTTATCTCTTTATATCAAAACTGACTGTTAGGAAGTGGTGTTATTGAGGAGCTTCACCTCCTTTGAGGACTTATAAACATCTCTGTCAAAATGCCTCTTAAAAGTACATTTTGCAACTCAAGTGGATTACAAATGGCACCAAAAATTAATTTTGTAACTACCCATTGCTTTTTTTTTTGCATTCCATCAGCCAAATATAATATGTTACAGGGAGCTATGAAGTAACTTGTAACTAGTTATTTGATGCTCTGATGACATTGCACTGCAATTTCCAGCATCTGCAGAGAGGAGCGAGACTCATTCCCTAATTCATTAGGAAGTTGATGAAAAGAATGGGACAGTGACTGAAACGGTGATGGCAGAAAACTAAATGCCTACCCGGCAATTAAGGTCTAGCCAGGGAGTCCTCCTGAAAGAGCCATCCCTCAAGGAGGTGAAAGGGATGGCTTGCAGGTATAGGGCCTTTTCAGCAACTGCCCCTGAGCTATGGAATGCCCTCCCAAGTGAGACCCTCCTGGTGCCGACATTGATAACATTTCGGCGCCAGGCAAAAACCTTCCTGTTACAGTTGTTTTTTAACTGATGATTGTGGGTCCTGATGGCAATTTTAGTGTTGTGTTTTAATGTATTGTATGTATTTGTTTTTATTGTTCTAATTTTATTGCAATTTTGATATTTTAATTGTTTGTTTTGATTGGGAACCGCCCAGAGACCTTTGGGTAATGGGCGGCATACAAGCTATATAAAATAAATAAATAAATAAACTCTAGAAGTAATAAGAAAGCTCAGTCCATGGCGGCAGCTGAAAAACACTTTCCCCTTCCACCATTGCATCTGCTCACAGCAATTCAGTGGAGTTGTCTGAAGCAGTCAAAGGACCCTTGTGTTTAGTTTGGTCTAGTTTATTTATAATTTGTATACCACCAGCTTGCACAAAGGCAACTCAAGGCAGTGAACAACAACAAAGCAACAAAACAAAGTAAAATACAAAAGCAAGAGAGAATATAAGTGTAAATAGTATATATGAATTTAAAAAAATGCAAAAATAACAAGAGTACCAAAAATATAGGCACTCGGGAGAAGAATGGCCACTTGACCGACCATTTCCAAGAAATGTTGCAAATAAAATTGCTATAAAACTGGTGGATGTAACTCTGCTGATTGTAGACAAGATATCATGACTCATGAGTAGTGAGGCCTACCTACCACATGTGCCATTCATGACTCTTGAAGTAGGGTAGAGGAGACGGAGTGGGCAAAGAGAGCGGTGAATGCCCGACTGCAACAAGGCACAGTTCTAACTTACCTAAAAGAGGCAGTGGTAACTAGGCCTCAGCTGAAAAAGCCCTCCCTGAACCTCTTCCTATTGGAACGCTTCCAGCTAGTCTCAAATATTCCATTCTTGGACCAAGTGGCAAACACCAGCTGCTCAAGGCATTAAAAAACACTGAATGTTTGGAGCAGCTGGTGCTTTTCAAAGGTGGGGGGGTGAGGGGGGGAACAAGCTCAGTGAAGACAGCAAAGCTGAAGAAGTGGAGGAAGGGCTGCTGGCTCCAGAGGAGACCAAGTAGCTGGCCAGTAAGCAAGCGGAAGAAGCAAAGGTGAAGGCAGCAGCATTGATGGCAGACTGAGGGAGGGAGGATGGAAGAGGGAGATGAGCTGTTAACATCCCCTGACCAAGTATGCCAATCAGGGATGGGCATTTCGTTTTGGAACCACGTGAGCCCAGGTGGTCCTCGGAACCAGCTGATACATGCAGATCCAATTGCTTTATCTTTCTCTGTCTTGTGCAGGGTTAAAATCCAACGAGGAAGCATGATGTGATGTCATCTGCGCTAGATCTGTGATGCTAGCTAATCAGGAGCTGTGCAGGGACAGGCCTTATCCCACCTCCCTCTCCGATTGGTCAGCAGCATGAAGCAGGAAAGATGACATTGCAAGGTGCCTCCTTGTTGGATTTTAACCCTGTGTGAGTCAGAAAGGTAAAGCAATTGGATCTGCGTGTATCAGCTGGTTCTGAGGGCCACCTGGGCTCACTTGGTTTGTTTCGCAACCTATTGGTTCCAAAATGTAATGCCCATCCCTAATGCCAATGTGAGAAATGGAGCAGCAACAGCCAATCAAGGCAGGCTAGGGAGAACACTAGTGTGGTGTAGTGAATAGATTGTGACTCAGGGAAACCGAATACAATTCCCTGTTCAGTCACAGAAACTCATTGGGAAGTAGCAATGGTAAGCCCCTCCTTGAACATCCCACTGAACTCAGAAACTCTACCAGGGTGCCATACATTAGAAGCAAACAACCAGGGAAGATGGCAACAATTATCTCCTCAGCTGCAAAGCTTGAAAGGTGCTAGGTGTATATCCTCCTATGCTTCCTATTCAGAGGTAAAACTCTCAGCTTGCACTGGGACAGGAATGGAAAGCTTAGCCAAAGGTAGGCCTGGTTTGAACGCATAGCTTTCCAGCCGAGGCCTTTCTTTCAGGAGAAGCAGTTTTTGATGTTAGTCTAGTTCATGTTCGTTCATTCGTTCATTTGTTCGTTCGTTCATTCATTCGTTCGTTCATTCGTTCATCCGTTCGTTCAATAGTTTTACCCCCCTCTTTCTCTTCCAAAGGATCCATAGTCCCAGGAATCCAAAAATCACACCCTTAGTAACAAGAGTAGAACCAACAGCAACAACAGGGAGGGAGTCATAGAATCATAGAATCATAAAATCATAGAGTTGGAAGAGACCTCAAGGGCCATCCAGTCCAACCCCCTGCCATGCAGCAACCTCCACCACAGGACTCCCAACAGATGACCATCCATGCTCTGCTTAAAAACCTCCAAAGAAGGTGACTCCACCACCCTTTGTGGCAGCATATTCCACTGCCGAACAGCTCTAACTGTCATGAAGTTCTTCCTAACATTCAAATTCCTGCAGTTTGAAACCACTGCCCTGAGTCCTAATCTCTGAAGCCAATCAAGACAGGGAAAGGTGGATCCGTAGTCCCAGGGAGTTGCAGAAATAGCATCTGGGGATCTTTTGGTTGGGCAAAGAAGCTTTACTCGGGTTAATGGTAAAGACTATTCTGCACACAACAATATGTTAGAATGGTTTTTTCCTACACATTTTGCGGTATCCCACTCATTCTACAAGGGTTGGAGGACTTATATGTGGGTCAATACTTTTAGCCACTGAGGCAAGTGCTTGCCTCAGTGGCTAAAAGTCATTTTAAACATCACACACCACTCCCCCAGCTCACAAAGGAGGAGCTGCAAGGCCCTGCTGCATTTCCCACCCTAGACTTATACTCAAGTCAATACATTTCCCCAGTTTTGGGGGGTTAAATTAGGGGCCTCGACTTATACTCAGGTCAACTTATACTCAAGTATATACGTTTGTGCTCACAGTGCTTTAAGTCATGTAATGCTCAACAACCTCCTTTTTCAATTCCAAGCAGCATGAGTGTGTGTGTGTGGGGGGGGGGGTTAGAAATATTTCTGAAGCAACCATCAATTGTTGGAATATTCACCACCAACTGCCTTGGTTTCCTATTTTTGTTGTTGCTTCAGCATTCTTTTTTGGCTGTTGGTTGCCTTCTCCTCTTCCCTTTTGTCCTGTTGTTTCCGGGGACATCATGCTGCTACACAAACCTCTTTGCCACACGAAAACGTAAGAGAGAATGCGCATAAGAAAAGCTCCCAGTTGTGTGAAATCGCTAGTACTGTATCTTTGATAAATAGGTAGGAAGCTGTTGATTCTTCAGCACAAAGACATTTGCAATTCATCCAAATTCTCTTACATACTCTCCTAGCTTGTTGCTTTCGAGTTTTGTTTGTACTCAGCATTTCCGCCACTAATTTTCACTTTCCCTTCTGTAGAAACCTTGATAAGAAAAACCTCCTTACTGAATATTCAATCATTTAAATTAATAGCCATTTGCTTGGAAGGCTATTACTCTCTCTCTCTCTCCCTTTCTGTTTCTCTCATACCTACATGAATGTGTGTGTGTGTGCGTGCGCGCATGCATGCATTTTAGCACGCACACACATATTTCCAGCCTTGGTGAATCCAGAAGGATAAGAATTTCTCGGATTTATCCTCCTGCAATATGTATATCAGCCTCAAAGAGTGGCATGTCTTGTTTCTGTTCTAATTGGACAATGGTTGAAATGATACACTATTGGGTGGGGTTTTTTTGTGTCATTTTTGCCAAGGGTTCATGCAGCATTATTGCCAGGACTTATGAGAACATCATTTCCTAACTGCTTTATTACTTGCTTGTTGTCTTATCAAAAGTGCCCAGGATTTCACTGAAGAGAGCTGCTCTAATGAAAAAAAGAGTTTGATAAACCAGGGGACAACAAATCTATCTCCACTAGTCCTCATTAGAGATGGGCACGAAACGAACAATTTTTCGTTTCTGTTTCCGTTTTTTCATTTCATTACGTAACGAAACGACAAACGAATTTTGTCTCTAAAATGAAACGAAACGAACACCGGAAATTTTGTCGTGCGTTTCATTTCCGCTACTGCAATATGAGTCAATTGCTTAAAATCCTAAAAAAAAATCACAAAAAACTGAAATAAATGGTAACGAAATGGTAACGAAATGAACGAAAATGAAAATGAATTTTTTGCAAAAATTCACGAAAAACGGAAATGAACCAAAACGGACCCTCCAAACGACAAACGACAAACGAAATGCCATTTGATTCGTGCCCATCTCTAGTCCTCATTGTTCCATTTGGCTGCACCAGGAAAATAGCAGCAATCATCCAAATGACATCTAAAGAAAGTGCCCTGGAAAGATCTCTTTGTTATCACACACTACAACGATCCAGGCCAATTCCGAGCCTAACTGTGATCTAGAATCACCAAGAGCCCTCTATGATCCAGACCAATTTCAAACCACTCCAGTTCCTGCCAAGAAAACTCCATGGACATGGGGTCATGAAGAGTCGGTCACAACTGTAACAACACAACACAACACAACACACACACACATTCATAGTTTAGAAGGACAAAGAATGAAACCTCTACATGGCAAGGGATGTATGTGTACAGCTATTTTTTGTTGTACTGTTAAAATGAAAAACAAAATACAGGGCTACACGAGGGCTTTTCAGTGGCAGACCCTTATTTACAGAAAACTCTTTATAAATAAGTGAGACATATGCCAACAATGTTATTTTTTTGTACAAGATTATAACTTATTTTGATACAAGATTATAGCTTTTCTATTCTTCAAGGCATTTGGTAGTTGTCTGATGTTGGAACTTTGCTTTTTAGCCTTGCTGCTTTTATTATTATTTTGGATATCTTTCTTTCTTTTCTTGTTTAGCAGGCTTTTCCAGAAGCCTAGTGTAAAGATGGGTAAATGATAAACGAACACTCATTTATTTCAATACGAATGGCCCATTAAAGAACAATAGAAGCTCCTCCTTTTTAATTTTTTTTTGTTTTGCAGGGGGCAGGCACAAAACTGCATAGCGATATGTTAGCACCATTGATGTTCCTGGTGAATATCTCTGCAAATACAGTGTGTGTCCGTGTACATTAAAATAAAGGACATATTTAAGATTGCTCCACCCCTGGAGACACCCATGGGGTCAAATTAGTGGGAAGTAAAATATCACTCTCATTTGAAGCTGTGTGTTGTTGGGATATTCACTTGAGATTGATACTTGGAAAAGTTCTAATAAAATCATTACACAGTCAGTTTATGAGCATTTCGAAAAGAACGTGGTGATTACTAAGAACCAGCATGGATTTTTCAGAAACAATCTGACCTGGTCACTTTTTTCTTTTTGATCAAGTAGGAAGCTTGGTAAATGAAAGGAATGCTGCGTGGAGGTAATACACCTTCCTTTTAACAAGGATTTTGACAAGGTCTTTCACAGTATTTTTGCAGACAAATAAGGTAAAATGTGGACTAAAATATACTCTTAGGTAGATTTTATTTGTTTGGTGAGCCTACTGAAAGAATGCTCTCAAAGGGTTCCTCCTAAAAGTGTTAAATGGGGGTGGCAGGGGATTCTCTGCTAGGCCCAACAATGTTCAGCGTCTTTTACATCACTTGGATGAGCACATGGAGGGGATGCTTCTCATATGTGCAGAGGACATCCACATGGGTCTCGCTTAATATGTCAGAAGGTAGGATTCAAGGCTGACTCTAACAGACTGGACAACAGAATCAGAACAAACAAAATGAGTTTCAAAGGTGACAGTTAATGTGACAGTAGCATATGTGAAAGGGACCTAGGGATCTTAGTTGACCACAGGTGTCAACAGATTTGATGTGGCAGTGAAAAGTCCAATGCAACTGTGGCGAAAAAGGGTTAAAATAAGTATGAATATTTATGACTCTGATTTGAATAGCCAATCACCAAGCAGGTGGGAGTGGTTAAGACTGTTATATATGGGGGATGTTCAATTCAGTTTGAGTTCAGTTCAGTTCAGTTCAGTTCAGGTTAGAGCTGAGAGTAGTTCAGTTAAGAGAACAGAGAGTCAATTAGATTGTCAGTTGGTCAGGTGGGAGATCCTGCCACTGAAAAGGGTCTGGTTTAGAAAGGAAACACTTTATTATAAGATTACATGTATGCAACTTCAAGGGGCATGTCACAGCAACAACACCAGTTTTTTTCAGTGAAACACTTACGATGAAGGTACATTTCTGTCTAGAAGCCCCAGGTGAAACCCTTGACTATAAAGAAACACTTATTAGGAAAATAGGTTGATTGAAGGAATAAGTGTTTTTGTTTTTTTTCCTAGTGAAAGCCTTTTCTCCCAGGGAGATCTGTGGGTTAAATTATGTGGTTAAGCAACTCTTCCTACTTGTCTAAGCTCTAGTTAGGGCTCCAGCAGCTCAGCTGTATAAACGTCAGCCTGGGATTGTGAGTTTGTTGGAGAAGGCATCTCTTCTGGCTAAAGTTCAATCTGGCCAGTGGCCATATATCCTGCTTGCTCGTTGCTATTGATTTCTGGTTGTGTATGGATTTTGGAATACCTTGAATATTCTTGCTGGACTCTCCCTGCTTCCTTGTTGGTTGGTACTACTAGACTGACTTGATTTTGCACTCTTTTCAAGTCTGGGATTTCCTGTAGCTCAGGTCTGCCCAACAGGTAGACCGTGGGCTAGTGGTAGCCCATGAAGGGTTCAAAAGTAGCCCGCCGGCCATCAATAAAAAAGTGAGGGGACAAGTTCTCCACCCCTCCCTTCCCCACCCCAAGGACCACCACTGCCCCAGCAAAGTTCTGGGTCTGCCAGCCCACTGTCTCAGCCGAGCAGGGCAGTTCAAGGGCCATGATGCATTAAAACCTGTTCCCTCCAGAACAGATTAATTAGTTTTCAATGCATTCCTATGGGAAACCGCTGCTCTACTTACAAAAGTTTTTACTTATGAGCATGTGCTCTAAATGGATAACATTTGTAAGTAGAGGTTTTAGTGCAGTAGCCCTCAGGCACTTTGGGCCAGAAAAAATTGACCTTGGCCTGTTCGAAGTTGAACAGCCCTGCTGTAGCTGATTAACTTGATTCTGTGGTATACGCTCTTGCTTGCTAGACCTGTGCTTGGCCTCTTTACTCTGATTCTGGACTCCCATGGCTGGATCTTTCACATGTCTAGCTTAAATGTAAACCACACCTATTCATATGGTTTCCTAAATTATAACAACACTAGATCATTCATTCATTCATTCATTCATTCATTCATTCATTCATTCATTCAT
>JAHTLZ010000129.1:91994346-92008031 GCA_023846285.1 Phrynocephalus versicolor | reverse complement strand
GATAGATAGATAGATAGATAGATAGATAGATAGATAGATAGATAGATAGATAGATAGATAGATAGATAGATAGATAGATAGATCTTCATGAATTTAGATCAGTAGTTTATCTAGTGATTTTTTTTGCAATTCTTTAGGAAACTAAGCAAAGGTCCATTCCATTCTTAATTTATTAGGCATGTTAAAGGGAAAATCCTGGCATTGTCCACATACCCCACAACTCTTAAACACAGAAAACACAGGGACAAAGCGATAAAGAGCTGTGCATTTCAAAGTGAAACACCCCTGACCATTTTAAAGAGCTGTCCAGATGAAGTTTGTTTTAATGATTAAACACATTGTAAGAAGGAAGATCAGAGGCCTCGATGTTTCCCATCCATTGTTAGCAATTAACCACCACCCATTCTCAGCACCCCTAGAGCAGATTAAGCAACCAGCTTTAGAATGCTTCCCAAAGCGAGTGGTCGAAAAAAAAGAGGTGAACAGGCAGATAGGAGGCTTGATTGTGTTGTCCTTTGTCTTTACTAGATCTAGAGAAAGATTAGATTTTTTAGGCCTCCTCTCTTCCTTTGAGCCAGTTCTTCCTCCTGCCTGTTCATCCCTCCGAGCTAGACTAGACGGAGGAGCAGATGTGGTAGCATTTAGGAGCTTCTATTCTTTCTACCAGTCTTTTAAGAGGGCCTTTGAGTTAAATAAGCAGTGAATTCCCTCTCTTTTTGGCCATAATACTAGATTCAAGAATACTGTACATTCTCTTGTATGGTTGTAGGCTCAACACAGGTTCACAGAATTCTTTAAGTTACTACAACAGTCCTAATATACTGTACATATACTGATTTTATTCGGCAGAATAGGCAATAGGCAATGCCTGTAGAGGCCACTCATTATTATTATTTTTAAATCCCTCCGTATGGGAAATGTTCATGGGTAAACTTGCACTTCTTCAAAGCAAGTACCAGAAGTCCAAACATAGAAGGATGAGGTTTGCCAAGATGTTAATCTTAGATGTAAATTTATTGGCAAGATGATTGCCACCAGGCATGGTCTTAAATGAGGCAGGAAGCGGCGAGGTTGTTGTTTTAAAGCTTTAAAGGTTTAAATTCCGCACCCCAGTCCATTAATTCCAGTTTATGCAGAGATCGAGAGCAAAACTCAAAACCCCCTTTGTCCCTTTCCAATCCCTCCCTTCTCCTATAACAAGAGTACCACGATGATATTCAGAGCAGCAGAAAAGTGGGCAGCAGTTACGATAGACAGGAAAATCCCAGCATCTGTAATGATCTTTTCTTTGGTTTATCATAGCTTTGGGTAAATCCATGCCTGAAAACACAGCATAGGCAAATGTTGCTTCTTAAAGCCAAAGAACAAAGCCTGTGATACCCTTAGGATCCCAATTTAGCGTAACAGATTCCAGTAAAGTCAGAGAGAGGCCAGCAAGGAAGTAAGAGCCAGAGCTGGCTTCAATAACACATAGATAGCCTTGTGGCTCCGTGAAATCCCTTGCCACCAGAACTGCGGGGCTAGGGGACAGGAGCAGATCGGAAAGGGGAAACAAGTCCTTAATTCACAGAGCAAACAAAGTTTACCCTTTGGCTGGTTCAGCCAGTTGCCGCAAAGCCTAGGAGGCTTATTGATAAACCAGAATGATATGCAAGCTTTGTAAAGGCAGCACAGGGGCCATATTGCCCAGGCCTTAGAATGCAGAAACATTTCTATAATCTGGCAGTCACATTTCTTTTTGAAGGGTTTTCAGAGAGTGTGGGGTTTCTGTCCACAGCCTGTTGATTTTTTCCCTCATTTTGATTACAGCTCCCAAAATGCCCTGGTTCGGAAGACTGAGTTTGCTAACAATTAACCTAATATTCTGGAGAGTTCAAGGACTCCTAGATCAGTGATGGTGATTCGTTCAGAGACCGAGTGCCCAAACTGCAATTCAAAACTCACTAATTTTTTGCTAAGTGCCAATACAGCCACTTAACCTGCATACAGGTGGCTTTGAAGGGGCAGTGTCGGGTGCCCTCAGAAAAGGCTCTGGGTGCCACCAGGGCACCCATGCCATAGGTTCGCCAACACTGTCCTAGATGAATGTGGCCAGTCTCTCACTCCCTTCCTTTCTCTTTCTTTTGGTAATGGGAAGAAGGTCCTAGCATGGAGGGATCTAATGCTGTGTTTATAGCATGTATGGTTAGGGATGAAAAAGCACAGACATGGTGTGTTGGGATGGAGGAGACTGAAGAGACAATCAGACTACTACCAAGGCAAGTGCCTGATCAAACTGGAAAGGTTAGCCTGATTGGAAGTCACCACCCTTACTATGACCCTTCTGTCTGCTGGGAAGCTGTGGCAGCTGAATGCCCCAAAACAGACTGGAACACATTTCTCAGGACAGTGTGTGATCACCAAGAAACAGATTGCACCCAGACCACTCCACAGGCACTATGAATTGAGATCTGTTTCCCCATGTGATCACACCCCAAGTTAGGCAGAAGTTTCCAAACCAGTTGGAAAGATTTCCTAGGTAAAGGTGTGTATGTGTGTCACCCATTAGAAAATTAGCACTTGCTTGTTTTACTCACATTCCTAAATAACGCCTGAGCAGAGCGTTGTTCTCTTCCGTCTTAAACTCTTCCACCTTGCTACATCGTTTCATTTTGCTCTTAGTGTCATGCCTGTATCATTCCCGTAAATATTTTCAAATTGGTATCCCGCCCACTGAGCTTCCAAGGCCTCAATAGTTTGAAATAATGTATAATCAAAGGTGCAATTTCTTTCAAACAATAAGAGATAAAAAAAAGTCAACAGCATAATTCAACACTCTAAAACAAGATTAGAGGAGCCCTTGGGGGGATAAAAAGACTGCTGGTGATTTTCCATCTTTGCCAGTAACTTAGGTGGCCACTACATGGGCAAATATTCATGAGTTTGCTGTGGGTGTAAAATTGGATGGATTCACTTTTATTTCACAGATCACACAATGCAAAGTCCAGTTTGAATCAGTCCAGCCCTTTTGGTTCTGATGCAGAGGATTTTTTCCTACTTTTTCCAAGCCAGAATGATTTGAGTTTTCCACGCGTGATCAGTTGTTTCTTTTCCCAAAAGGACACGAGGTGGCGGGGGTGGGGGAGGCAGGCATGAGTATGGCTCTGGTATTCAGGTGATATGCTAAGCTGGGCGCTTTGGACATCAAGAATGCCCACTCCTGCAACTATTCCAAATATTTTTTTAACATGCTACCCTGTGATTGTGTATAAACTCTCTGTTGGGATGACGGTAATTTTGTGAGAGGGACATGTACATGCAGCCCTCAGTGGCCCCCAGAGTCACCCCAGAGCCTCCCAGTTCAAACATTCCTCTATTTTTTTTGGTAGCCAGAAAAGGTTTCACGAGCAACAGTTTTCTGCTCTTCGGCCTTTTGTGTCCTGAGAATCCTTCCATCCAAGCACCTCTGTTTTGGTTTCTTTTATGGCCATTTTGAAACTTAGCCAGCCCACGGACCAGAGCCTCAGACAGTCTCATTTTGAAAGCTAGGCATGGTTGGGTCTGCTTAGGTTTTTAGATGGGAGACCACTAAGAAATACCATGTAAGGTTGAGAAGGAATCGCACCTGGATTTCTGGAGTCAGTTTTGACAGGACTGGACAGACCTGTGGTCTCAGTCAGCTTTCTGTGTTCTTATACCTGGAGGGCTGAAGAACAGACCTGCATAGCTCCTTGCCCCTGAAGCAATGGTGGTTTGGCCAAAATACTTGGAGAACTGACCACAAAAGTCCATGATGTTCCCTGAAAGCTGCATGGCTAAGTTGTCCAACTCCCCTGAAATATGCTGACCAAAAGGCATAATCACGTAAACGGTCATTTAACTTTTCCCATAATGCAGATGTTACAGACTTGGAGTTCTATAGCACATGCTTGGATGTTGAAAGTGGGGTCGGGGATCCAATCGGATGAGGAGGTGGTGACTCAACTTTCTATGAATGAGACACTCAGACTTAAGGCATGCTAGAGCAAACATTTGTTTCTGAGGAAAATATTATAGAGATTAAACCCCAAACCTATTAATAACCTGATTAGGCATAGCATAGTAATTGCAGATCCTCTTAACTAACAGAATGGGTTACTTTTTTTTGTGCCTAATTTGATACTGTCTAAGGGCTCTATCCCACAGTCTTTAAAATCTGGATCTAATTTACTGATAAACCGGCTCCAAAAATGTGTCCCCAGGAGGTTTTTTAAAAAACCTGGCAATGCCCACTTAATCAGGTTCCAGCGAGATTTCCAAGACCCAAAGTGGAGGGTGGGTATTTTTTTGATCAGATTCAAAATGTGATTTTTTTTACAAGAGGCAAACATTAGTGGGGGTGCAGAAAACCCATTTCCCCCCTTTTGTTGATGGTTTACCAGTTATGCGGGTCAGCAACATTCTATCTTGCTGTTTCCCGGGAATGCTCTCTCTCTGACGCTCACTTGTGGGACAAGGATGAAAAGGACAAGTCACCTTTTCTGAGGACAACCGGCAGCTGCCAGGACGTGGGCCTGGAGCAGTGAAAGCCAGGCATTGGCAGGCTTTCCCTCGAGGGCCATAAAAGAGGAAGGCCCTCATTGGCAGCTGCCTCAGGCGAGGCAAAGGAGGGCTCGGTGGTGGCACTAGGTTGAGAGCCAGCACGGAAGCGAAGGGCACACACACACATTCTCGCCTGCCTGCTCGACCTGTTTCTCGACGGTGGCAGCCTTGGTCCCACCCCTTCGTATCTTTCCCATCCCACCCTATGCCTTCCCTGTTCTCTCGCTGGGAACGCGTGCAGCCTCTCCATCTTTCTCTCCAATGGCAATTAGCACCGGCCGCCACCATGTCATGCCACCTCCTTCCCCTCCTTGGGTGCTCCTCTAAGCCCATGCCATTCTGCCGCTGCTCCCCCTCGGAGCTTCTAGATGCGGATTAAGGATGTGGGGACATATGAAATGTGGCTACTTAAACCATGTCCATGGCAATGCAGGAACCGCATTTCCAGTCATGTGATGACTTCAGAAAGAAACTCGGCTTTTATTATTAACCACACCTTTCACCTGAGTGGTAGGGCCCTAAGAGAAGTGGTATTTAAAAACAAAGGACATTTGCTGGGTTGTTACAAATGGTAGAAAGGATGGAGCAGGCAGTGATTAATCTTCCATTAGCAAACATCAGTAATTCACCAAATATAAATATTTTCTTCCTATGATAGTTGTCTTCTGAAATGCAACATTATTGGAATGACTTCTCGTTTCTAGCTCAAAACCCAGACATCAGATATAGCCTTTCAAATTCTCCAGGTGAAATTGGAAGACCATTGCTGCTGCTCCTTATATTTGTTCTCTTCCCGGAGCAAACCATTCACTCAGTTCACTCAACCTGGTGTGAAGAGACAACATTTTTTATGTTTTCTGCCCTATTGACTCCAAACAGAGGGAGAAACAAAAAGCCATTGATTTAAGTTGTATAGATGCACCCAGTCACTTCCAGCAGATCTCAACGCAAAGGTAACATTCCCTTGGAACTTTCCCCCTCCACATGGATATAAAATCATAATGGTTGAAGCACTCCTGTTAAAAATGTTAGAACATGTAATTGTGCAACTCTGCATGTATATATGGGTTTGTGCATGTATAGGAATGATTGAGATCTATTCTATTATTTGTTACATAATAGAACATTGTAACCAATCAGATTCTGTCGGGAAGTAGTGTTTTTGTGTTATGCTGTCTGCTATTTGTATGTTATTAAGGAAACTGTTATGAAACTGTTACAAGTCTGTCAAGCATAGATCTATACAAAGTAAAAATGTTCAAGCACTATTTGTGAATTCTTAAAGTTTTTCCATGGTGAAATGAAAATTATTGCAATTCACATATGTGTACTTAGGAAGAATCTATTCATGAGCTATGTGTTTTTAAAATGTGTATTTTATGCTTGATCCACTGTGTGTGCGAAGTCTCAGAAATTTCAACAAAAATATCTTTTAACATTAGTTACAATTATAAAAATTATAATTATAATTATAAAAAATTAGATTCAATGATACAGTTAAGGAACAGAAAACACAGCACTTAGAAAGAATAGTTCTATTGTTGTTAACCGCATGGAGTTCCTCTGGGAAGATGGGCGATAAATAAATAAATAAATAAATAAATAAATAAATAAATAAATAGTAAGGGAGGGGAAATGGAACAGAAGTGGGCTCAAAATATAGGGCAAAATATCACTATGAAAAAAATGGGAATTGATATGGAAATATTGATAAAAGCTTACCAAATCAACAAATTGTAAAGAAAAAATACATAAAATGTTCTACAGGTGGTATGTGACCCCAACTAAATTAGCAAAAATGAATCAGAATTTATCCAAGGAATGTTGGAAATGTAAGATTAATAAGGTCTCATTTTATCATATGTGGTGGTCATGTGAAAAAGCACAAATGTACTAGAAAACGGTGATGGGTCTAACACAAGAAATAATGATATGTAAAATTCCACTTAAAGCAGAATTATTCTTACTTAATATTACTCTAGATACCATAGAAAAGGTAAATATTTATTTAGTTATTATGATTTTAATGGCTGCTAGAATTCTCTATACCAAATATTGGAAAATTTTTGAAATCCCAACAACAGAAGAATTGACGGAAAAATAACAAATATAGCAAAAATCGATAAACTCTCAGATGCATTTTAACAAAACACAAACCAAATGCAAAATGAGAAATGGAAATTGTTCTACATGTGGATCCAAATGAATACATAAAATTTAGAATAAACAAAATGCTCTGCAAACATGTTAAAGACATTTATTGTAATATCTATGTATGGATGTTGATGCATAAACTGGAAAGAATGGTTTGATAAAAAAAGAGTAGTATGTAATAATAGTGAATATAGTGTCTGGTTAACTCTGTATCTCAAACTATTTATTATCTATTACAATTCATTACATTTTAAAGCTACCAATTGTCAAATTATGTTGGGCCAATTTATAGGAAACTTTCCCGGGGGGGGGGGGTGTTTCCATTTTGTGGGTGTATAACTCAGTTATCTGGCAATCCCAGGAAAATTCAAAATTTGATCGTGGAAACAAAGGAATTCAATCCTTAAACGGACACTGCTTTCCTTGGAAAGTTTTTCAGAGAGAATATTCAGAAGTGGTGATGCCACTCAAGACATCATTTGAAAATTTCTTTTAATTCATTCCTGTTATCTAATAGAGCATTCAAAAAGTGATCCCTTGTGGTATGGCCTGTCTCAGTCTCGGATAAATTACCTATTATGGTACTTGCTGCCCTACTCATTAGTTTCCTATTCCTTCTTGTTTCATTGTTTTCTTAAAACTAGCACTGATAAGAGGAAGGCATAAACTTTGAAAAATTCCTTCCAGTCTTTCTCTATAAGTGTCTTTAAATGGCCTTAAAAGATAATGTTTGAAAATACGTAGATATTACTATTACACCCATATTGCAACTCTGTTTTTACTTGCTTTATTTTTCAGTGATTCCCTTGCTACTGTTTTGTTCATCTTTACATTGATAAAGGTAATTAGACACAGCTAGAGATAGGTACAAATCAGAAAAACAATGTCACGGTCAGTGTAGATGGGGAAATATTTTTCCTCAAATGCTAAGATATGGTGAAGCACCATTTTAGGCGACAGGCAGGTCAAGGCTATGTATTAATTGCCAAGGAGCACCCACAAATGGGTATTAGTCCATTCATACTAAACTTTTCTGCTTCCCAGAGGCAACTGGTTGGATTCCCTGAGAACAAAAAAGCTGGACCAAATTTTGTTATTTTGTTAGCAATATTTATCCACTTTTCCTCTCAAGACACCCAGGTGGCATTCAAGGTTCTCCTCCTTTCCTGCTTTATCTTCATACCAGCCCAATGAGGTTGGCCTGGTTGACAGAGAGTAAGGGCCTTGGCATTGCCCAGTGCATTTCATGGCTCTAGAACTGGGCCAAGATATTTCAACTCCCCATCTAGCACCCTGATCACTACGGCAATGTATGGTTGGATCCTGAGCAAAAGTACAAAGCGCCTGTCTTGATGACAAGAATTTTTTTTATGTCTGAGTGTAGTGGTGGTAGCTTTTCACCTCTGCCCTCATCTGCAGTGGCTTGATGTGTTTCTTAGGGTATTTGTACACGACCCCTAAACTCCGCTGCAAATGGCTGCCAGCTCCGGAGCTTACAATTGTTTCCCCACCAGCTCCGGAGTTTGCAGGAAATTAAGTGCGACCACGCCCACCTAAGTGCGTCCCAGCGCACTTTTCATGTACCTGCTCTCCAGGTCCGGATGTAATCTGGTGAGTGCTGGGCTCTCCTCGCTTCTGTTTGGTTTTTTTTTTTTGCCTCCCGCCCCTTTAAGAGAAGGAATCAGGAGGACGACAGGGTGGCTTGGACCGGCAGACAGAGGTCAGCCTGCATTCTTTTGTCCCTTTTTTTCTCCCTCCCTCACGCAGACAGGAGCAAGGAAGTGCGGAGGGGTGGGGATGCAGGAGAGCAACGAAACCCCAAGATCTCTGGTCCGAATTTAAGTGGCCAGCAGATGTTAGGGGGTCATGTGAAAAGGCCCTTAATTGGCCCTAAGAAGGTTAGCACCAGCTTCATTTGCAAGTCTGATTGTTTGGCAATAGAGACCAGTTGGAATTGTGTCTCTGGAGCAGTGACGATGACAGGATATCTGTAACATATAGTTTGACCCATACTGGTTCTATCTAGAGAGTTTTTGGCCTGATCCACCACATTGCTTCTTAGATCTGAAAACGGTGGTGCATCTTCACAGAGGGCGATTGGCGCTTTGATCCCTTTCAATTCCAGTCTTTCCACAGTGTTTGAGGAAATGTGTTAAAATTTAACATCATTGAGTTACAGCTCCCATTTTAATTCAATTTCAGCTGCCAATCTTCACCTTGTCTCTGCTGTCAACAATCACAAAGCCTTTGTTTAGAAAAAGCAGGCCTTCTGGATGCTGGCTCAGGCCTATTCAAAGAGGTAGCAATCTTGCATTGTTCTATCAGAGGTATGGGCTTTTATGAGTCTCTGCCTTTAGACCTTTAAGCACTCAAAGGCCAATGCAGATCTCTCAATTGTATTAAAGAGTACAATTGCTTTTGGAAGGTTTTTCCAGGCTCATTTATTGCAAGTCGCTCTGCCCCACAAAACATCCATTTGCTACAAGGGGAGCAAATTGCAGTGTTATTGTTACCATGCAAGCTTTCCCCACTCTTTCCATTCTCTCAAAAGGTAATCTTTGGATATTTTACAAAGTAGGATTAAATCAACACCAGCGCCTGCAGAAGTGAATGCCTCACTGGTCTGCAGACAGACCTGACAAACAAGCATATAGTCGATCTATATTAAAAGAGAGGTGAGCGGGTGGGGAAATTCAACAAGCACAATGCATTTGCAAATAACTGCTGATGAACATACACGGTGAATGAAAAATATTGCTTTGTTTACTTTATTTTATTTTATTTTATTTGCTAATTTCACTGCCCAATGGCACTGGTGTCAAATATTCCTGCCATGCACAAACATTGCCATTATGTGGAATGCATAATGTGACAATGTTTATGTATCCCAGCACTGAAAAAGGCAAGGGAGTCCTGTAAATCTAATTACCCTACAAGACTCTGGAGTTTAAAGTCTGCAAAAGTCACTCTTTTGTATTATAACTCCCCAACCATGGTGGCTGGAGAATTCCGAGTGCTGTAGTACAAAACTGTGTTTTTTTCCATCCAAACATCTTTGAAGCTCAATGCAGAAAGAATGATAAGGGAATTTTTAAAAGTCGGCACATGCAAACTATATATTTATGGATTTTCTTTAAAAAAATTAAATGCAATGCAATGCAGTATTCCTCTAGAATGCCATATGAAGCCAAAGCAGCTTTTTCTCATTTTTGAGGCTCCAGATGTTGGACTACAACTTCCATCATGCATGAATCATGAATTGGGAAGGCAGGAGTCAGATTCCAGCCATATTAGGGCATCAGAGGCCACTTAAATTCGGACCAGAGATCTTGGAGGTTTGTCGCTGTTCCTGTGTTCCCACCCCCTCCGCACTCCTGGCTGCTGTCTGCATAAGGGAAGGGAAAAAAGAATGCCGGCTCACCTCCGTTCTGCCATCTAGCTCTGTTCCCGGCAGCATTCCAGTCTCTTAAGTATCTCTTAAATGGGTGGGGGGGGGCAAAAAAAACCCAAACAGAAGTGAGGAGAGCCCGGCACTCACTGCGCTACATCCACATCAGGAATTTTTCACCCCCAGAGAGCAGGTCCTTGAAAAGTGCGCTGGGACGCACTTAGGTGGGCATGGTCGCACTTAATTTTTTGTAAACTCCGAAGCTGGTGGGGAAACAATTTTAAGCTCCAGATCTGGGAGCCATTTGCCGTGGATTTTAGGGATTGTGTGAAAAGGCCCAAAGGCAGTCAATCAGTTAAGAGTAACAGCCATTATTCACCTGAGAACTGCACTGAAAATTCTTAAGAGGGAAAGGTAGGATAAATATGTTTAAAAATAAGTAAATATAATCACTATTGCAAAGTTGTGATGGCTCACACTTTGATGGTTCTCCATCAGGCAAATTGTGCCAGAGGGCACTGTCCTAAAGGTGTTAAAGGAAGAGGACACTGTCAGTAGACATGTTTTAGATGGATACTAGAGCCTTTTCTGGGAGTCAGACCTACCGAAATCCTTGGGTCTTACTTCTGAACAGCGGTACAATGCTAACTCCTGATAAGCAGGCACTCATGGTGGCAGTCATAGCCCCATGATAGAAGATGCAGATGGTTGTTTTTATGCATGTTTTATTCTTTGACTGTTTCTCAAAACAGTCCTCCTTTTTTTCGAGATGGGGTGGGGTGGAGAGGAGAATTTCTACAGCTGCATATGTATATGGTTACAAAAGGGGGGAGGGAGCAGTATGCAGTATGTCTCATCAACTCCCCCCCCCCCCACACACCTCTTTGTCTGTAAAAGCTGACAACTGCAACATTCCATCTTGTGGACAGTCTTCTCCAGTACAATTTCAACCATTCACGGAGAACCTTATATGATCACTCTACGGATGCTTGAGTTTGAGCATGTGAGAAATCTTTTGATCCAACAGGTCAGTTTCAGCTTTGCTGAGCTGCTAATTTTTTTCCAAGCCAAAGTCAACTCAGTCCCTTTAACAAGTGGGTTGATAATTTCCAGAGGCCCAAGTGCAGCACTAGTTCTATTTTAATTTTTAATTGATTTTTTTAAACAGACTAAAATGCCATGATGCCCTCCAGTGGTCACATTTTTAAATTACTTTTTTTTTTAAAAAAAAATGATAGGTGGCAGGGATGTTGGGAGGGCCCTTGGAGACCATAAGAAGGCCTTTGAGATTAAGTGCCTGTTCAAAAGGGCATTTGTCCCAGCATTCCCAGTGCATTGTGGTTTGGTTATCTCTTTTTTTCCCCAGTGACCACATAACATAATAAGTAGAGTGGACCAAATTGCCCCAGAGAACCCCACCTACAGCTTTTTGAGTCCCTATCAGGTGCTTCTATTTTATTAGTACATGTTGTATCTCTGGGAATGGACTAAACATGAGCTTTGAAGCTGTCAAAGCTGCCGATGCTCTTTCTAGTTTCGTTTTCTGGTGTCATGAAATGGCTTAATAAGTGGAGGGGCAAGAGAAGTGAAATTATTGTGGTTTTTTTTTAACTCTGCTAGACCATCACTGCTGTGCTGAATCACCTAGATTTTTATTTGCCTTTATGTTGGACTGTGACTGTGGGCAGTTTCTCAATTCACACTATGCACAAGGCAAACTATGTTTTGTTTTTGTGTTTTGGAATTCAATCTAAATGACTCAGCTAGTCTAGTCCAACCAAAATTATAATTTCACTCTCCTTGCCTCTCTGTGCAGGAGCACATGGAGTGTTCATTTGATCACAGAAGGACCTGGAGAGTCATTTGAGAAGGACATGCCATTTGAATCATGCCAAATGGCATGTTGCTTTTCTGCCCTGTTACCAGCCTGCACCAAAAATGCCAGTTTGAACATGACCTGATTTTCTTTTTTAAAAATGGGAGACTGTGCTTCCCCAAGGTGTGTGCTGGGAGGATACATAGGAATTGGGAGAGCTGCATTTGTTAATGCTTGATTTAATACAGTAGCACATCCTTATATGTGGGGGATAGTTCCCAAGCTCTCCAGCAGATGCCTGAAACTGCAGATAGTAGCAAACCTTTTAAAGTAGCAAAATCCTTTTTAAAAAAGAGGAGGGAAGTGCAAGAGGAAGAGAAGTGTGCATATGTAGTGTAGGCTGGGTTGCACCAGCAGCAACCATGGATAACTGGAACCACAGATACTAACTCTGTAGATATGGCAATCTGACACAGCAGCCTTTTTTTTTCTGCTAGAAGTCTCCACAATATTTTTAGAAATATATTTCTGCACATTTCCCCCCAAACTGATTTTGGTATGTGATTTTGTATAGTGTACATGAAGTTGCAAGCAAATCCTTCTAACATAATGCATCGTTCTACGCTGCATTAATTGTCACACACATCTTTGTCCCCAGTTGCCTTTAAGATCTGCACTTGGTACAAATATGCAACAATGGCAAGAATCAGAGACCTGTTTTGTAAGAAATTGGGAAATTTGAACATTAAAAAATAACTTTGACATTGTTTATTGTTCTGGGTATTGTGGATTAGGAAAGTCTGCGTTTAAATGTAACTGATCTGTTCATTTCCTCTCCCCAGGAAGGACCACCTGGTGCCTAAATAATTTTCTAAATACTGTTTATAAGAGAAAACTATTTTATCCCTTTAAACCTCTCATGGTGTGGTTATTCTGTTGCATATCTTTTGTGCTGTATCTGCTGCTGTTTCCACTATTGTTTGTGTGTGTTTGTGTGTAGAAGCCACGCATACACATTCTTTTTTGTGCATGTACTGAATTTTGTATTTTCACTTACTCTCAAGTTGCCCTAGAAAAGCGGTGGGATGCAAATGATACCAATTAAATGAATGCAAAGAAATACCTTATCTTTTACAACTGGGAAAGGGCCTCCTTTATGTATCCCCCCCAAAAGAAGAGATGCACCACCCTCCCTCTGCCACCCGCAAAAAGACAGGACAAAAGAGGGCTTGTATAAAGTTTGCACATGTTAATTTATATGTTGAGACGCAAGTTAAGAAACCAGTGCTATTAGAGATGGGCACGAATTAAAAAAAATGGCATTTCGTTTGTTGTTTGTCGTTTGGAGGGTCTGTTTCGGTTCGTTTCCGTTTTTTGTGAATTTTTGCAAAAAAAATTGTTTTCATTTTCGTTCGTTTTATTACCATTTCGTTACCATTTATTTCATTTTTTTGTGATTTTTTAAAAGGATTTTAAGCAATTCACTCATATTGCAGTAATGGAAATGAAACACATGACAAAATTTCTGGTGTTTCTGTTCGTTTCATTTCAGTTTAGAGACAAAATTTGACTTTTTAAAAGCAGGACACACGGACAGGCTGGCATTTGCCTTCCAAATATGGGCTATTACACCACTACATATGTGCTGGTTGGTGCTGCTTGTGGACTAGAAGGCAGAGCTGTCAATGGTGGGCAAAACGGGTATTCAGTCAGTTACACAGACAGAGACACACACACAGAGAGACACAGACACAGACACAGACACAG
>JAHTLZ010000129.1:91977878-91988152 GCA_023846285.1 Phrynocephalus versicolor | reverse complement strand
TCTTCAAATTAATATGGGCAGTGGCCATGATGACTGGAAGATTCTGGAAGCATGGCAGTCCTCCAACAAATAATTAATAATAATAGTATGCCATCAAGTCAATTCTGACTCATTCATTTTCTAGGTAGAAAATACACAGAGGTGATGCCTTTCTTCTGGGGGTATCCTGGGGTTGTGCTGCTTGCCCAGAACCACACAGGCTGCCTCTAATCATAGGAGGCACAATGGGGATTTGAACTTACAACCTTTGGTTCTCCAGCCTGATATCTAAACCGCTGAGTGATCCAGCCAGCTAAACTAACAAGCTGCTTATACGTTAGAGGGAAATGCTTATTAGATGTCTAGAACAGAGCCATTACAAAATCTATCATTCACAATACATTATATAAAATATATGTCAATATGATATACGATGTATTTTCCTAACCATATGTATATGGAAGCATGTCCCATTTATTTCCCTGGAACACATTTATATGTAATTGTGCTTAGCACTGCAGTGTTAGTTAGACAATCTTTATCATGTAATTAAATATAGTCAGTTCGAATCAGAAAGACCTAGAGGTTTAAACCAATTGATTGCAAACCCATGGAATTAGCAAATATTGGCTGAAATTCTGTTGCACAGTTATGTAAATAGAATAACTTTTGGAAGCAAACTGTCATAAGTCAGGAAATAGACATCATCTGTTCATGCTGAGCAATTCACATACAACAGATAATGCCAATGCAAATTTCTTAATTTCTTAAGTTCTGGTAGCCGCATCTCAAAAAAGACAAAGTGGAACTGGAAAATGCAGAAGAGAGTGACTTCGTAGGCTTTCAAACAACCCCTAACATCTGCTGGCAACTTAAATTCAGATTCCCCCAGCCAGAGATCATGTGGGTTTTGTTCCTCTTCCTGTGTTCCCACCCTTCTGCACTCTGTTGCTTCTGTCTGTGGTGAGGGGAGGGAGAAAAAAAGGGAGAAAAAAATGCAGGCTCACCTCCGCTCACCTCTGTCTTCCGTCGCAGCAGCCCCATAGGGATTCCTGTCTGTTAAAGGGGTGGGAGACAACAAAACCAAACAGAAGGCGGAGGAGGGCCCAGCATCCACAGCTTTACAATCCGCATCGGAATTTTTTTTTACCTCCGGAGACCAGGTACTTGTAAAGTGCACTGGGGCATGCTTCAGTGGGCGTGGACATACATTTTTTTTAAAAAGTCCGCTGCTGGTGGGAAAATAATTTTATGCTCTGGATCTGCAAGTGTTTTGCAGTGGATTTTAGGGGTCGTTTGAAAGCAGCCCAAAATGATTACTGGGCTGGAGCACCTCCCTTATGAGGAAAGGTTACAGTATTTGGGGCTCTTTAGTCTGGAAAAATGGTGCCTGAGGGGGGAATTGATCATGACATATAAAATTATGCAAGAAATTGATAGAGTGGATAGAGGGAAGCTCTTTTCCCTCTCACACAATACCAGAGCCAATGGTTACCCACTAAAATTGAGGGTTAGGAGAGGGAGAACACACAAAAGAAAACATTTCTTTACCCAGCGTGGTGTTAGTCTATGGAATTCCTTGCCACTGAAAGTGGTAATGGCATCTGCGCTAGATGCCTTTAAAAGAGGACTGGACCAATTTCTGGAGGAAATGTTCACCGTTGGTTACAAACCATGAAGGGGATATATGTGTTATCTCCAGGCTTAATAGGAAGGTACCTCAAAGTCCAAACATAGAGGAGTGGTATCAGGAGACAGGTATCTACATAGTTGTCTCATGTGCACCCAGAGGAATCTGGTGGGAAAAATACAAGAAGCTGGACTACATGGGCCTTTGGCCTGATCCAGCAAGGCTATTCTTATGTTCTTAATGCAAACTTTTCTTACTAGTTACTAGAGATGGGCACGAAACAAAAAAATGGTGTTTCGGTTTTTCGTTTGTCGTTGAGAGGTCTGTTTCGGTTCGTTTCCGTTTGTCAGGAATTTTTTGAAAAATTTCTTTACAGTTTTTTGTTTTTTTGTTTGTCATTTCTACCTGCTTTTTGCACGATTTTTAAAGCATTTCCGTGCGCAGGCATCCCCCAATGCCCCAGACCAGAGGGAAAACACTAAAAAAAAATTGGATGCTGGCAGAGACACCGTATAGACTAGGTATGCAAGGAGGCTGCAAAGGCAGCGGCGGGCGTTGCCCAGGGTGCAAGGCAGCACTGCGGGGCAGGGGAGGGTACTCACTGAGAGGTACTCAGCATGCACGCACACAGGGAGGCTGCAGGACTGAAGCTAGAGTCGCAGAGACAGCAATCCCACCCTAACTCCCACCAGAGACTGCAAGGAGGATGGGGGCTGCCAGAGCTTTATATGCCCTCTGTGGCTGCCAGACCTGCCCGCCCAGTCTGCAACCTGGACATGCTATTGGTTGAACATGATCCCACATCACATGGCTTGCCTCCATTTTGTGGCTGGTGGCAACATCCATTTTAAAGGGAAAAGAAAAATACATCGCAATGGGAGAAGACAAAAACGAACGTTTTAAGGACTCCAACCCCCCTGGTAGGTATTATCAGACAATATAAATAATTATCACTGCATTTTTATGGCTGTCTAGGGCGTTTTTTAACATTTAAAACACCTCATTTCATTGCGCATCGCCATTAACGGAAACAAAACGTAACGACCACAATTTCCATGGTTCTGTTCGTTTCGTTTCATTTTCATCACAATTTTCATTTGTCGTTTCGTTACGTAACGGAAACAACAAACGGTAACGGAAACGAAAAAATGTTCATTCCGTGCCCATCTCTACTAGTTACTAAGCATCTCCCCATTGGTGGGAACCTTGGAGTTAGTTGTGAGTTTCATGTTAAAAAAATTTAAAGCTTTTTTTAAAAGCCTTTTCCCAAAGCTTTTATAAACAAGTATACACTAACATCTGCAGAAATGTCCCAGGGTGGGATTTCCCCCCAAACAATGTGTCCTCTTCCGTAACTGATTTTAGTCAAGCCAATTGCAGTTTTGCTGTGAAGTGCTGATGCACCAAAGGGTGCTTATGTAGTATGAGGCATGGAAAACTGTGTCAGGACCTTCTGAAGTTGTCCACTTTTCCTGCAGATTGTTTTACTAATTTAACTAATTTAACCTCCCACCCCCAGTGTGCTTGGGACACCATAAAACCTATACACCCAGCACATTTGAAAAGTATTTGGGGCAAAGAACCCTCTTGCGTTATTTTGGAATATGGAGAGGCAATTTTACCATATTTTGAGGTCTGACCTCAGCACTCTTGGCTTGTGCCACCCACCCACTCACCCCATTTTTATGTGCTGTCACTAGAGGGTGAAAGAGGGCATTTCCATACAATCCATTAAAAAAAACAAAACAATTTTGGAGGTGGGGGTTGTGGAAGTGGTGCTGCCTTCTGAGCCCCCAAGAAGATCTTGTGTAGTCCCGAAACCTCTAGACCAGTGGCGGCAAACATTTGGCACTCCAAATGCTTCGGACCACAACTCTCAGAATTCCAGGCCTGTATTGCCGATGACAACGGACTGTGGGAGATGTGGTCCAAAACATCTGGAGTGCCTAAGGTTCGCCATCCCTGCAGATGTTCAGAGAGTTTAGTGATCTTGGTGTATTGTCAAGTGTGTTTTGCCCTTATCTTAACTTTTATTTCTCAAATAAAATTAGAAGTGTTTGTATGTATGGGGGCCGAGGTACAAAACTTATTTGTTAAAGTGCTATAAGTGATTTAGAGAGATCACCTTAATCATCATCTGAGTCCAAGAGGGGGAGATTAGTTGATCATTTCATTGGTCCTACACAGAAACAATACACTCCACCCTTCTTGTCAGTTCTATTGCCCTCTTCATGTAGACAGTAATGCGGCTGAAATGAAAAGCTTCCACCAGTAGCATCTAGCAAGGAAGAAGCCGCCACCACCACCATCTTAGAACTGCAGAGCTGGAAGGGACCTTATGGGTCATTAAGACCAACTCCTGTCAAGGAGGCACAGTGGAGAATTGAACTCCTAGCCTCTGGCTCTGCAGACAGATACATAACCACTAAGCTATCAGCATGGCAAAGGTGGCTGGAGACAGGGGTCACAACAAGCAGAGATGAGGGCCAAATTGTGTATTCCTATCCATACACAATAAAGTATTGGAGGTGAAGTTGTCTGGACTGAAGCCTTCAGGACTTGGAATAACAGGGAGTATGATATCATTTGCCACCTCATCCGTCGTCCTTGTTTCCTCCGAGCTTAGGTCCAATTCTCACAGTAGCTGGAAGAGACATGGACCTTTCGTAGGAGCAGCATATTTTTCCAGTTTATCCTTGTTCTAAGGCAAGGCATTTGAGGTCAGTTAGGTGTGGAAAGCACAAGCAGGAACCATTAAGATTACTAGAGGCCTGTTCCTCAAGTGTTTATATGGACAGATCCAACTGTCGGCAACTTGGCACCTATTGAGTGTCCTTGTGATATGGTGGTGACTATGGAGCTTCTCATGATGAGCACCTGCATTTCCAAATTTACCACCCACACACTAGCAGGTAGCCAAGCAAGCATTCACACATATAAAACCAGTAAGGAAGCAGATAGGAGTGGATGTCTCAGATGAAGTAGCTTCATAAGTGTTCTGAAGGGCCAGACTTCACTAGTATCTGTTATCTATATTTCCAGGAGAGTTGGAACCCTACTCTCCTATAAAGCCTCTCTGCTTCAGACTATCACACTACACATGTAAGAGATCATTAGAAATGAAGATAGGAGGCAAGGATGCTATACTGTCCCTTGTCATGAACTTAGGTGGTTAACACGCCTCAAAAAAGGCTATAGTTACCATGAGTATATGAGGAGGAAGAAATATATGTTCTTCCATCTCAACACCCTTTAAATCTTCACTGAGGTTTGGAAAGCTGAAAATTGTTAGGAATAGCTGGGGGTTGCTAACCAGGTCAACTGGAACATCCCTCATGCTCTTATGCTGAATACATAAGGGCCCAGAGCTTCCTTCCACATGGGGCAAAAACAATGGTAACGGGGCTGCCATATTCAGGCTTAGGACTGACCCTACCATTAGAAAAGAATGAGCCAGTTACTTTAATCAGAAGATTTATTGTTCTCATAAAAAGGAAGAAAATTGTTACACCTTTTAAAATTTTATATCTTCATTGCCAGGGAGAGGGAGAGAATACACTGAAAAAGAATTTCTGCCTCAGGTACCAAGATAAGTTTCTCAGCTCCCAGAGTACACTAGCCATTTTGGCTGCTGGCCACGGTGAGAGAACTGTAGTCCAGAAAGTAAATATATCCATGGTGAATGAGGTACTCTGGGAGCTGTAGTTCAAAAGAAGAATTGTATCCATCTCTGGGACTTGATATGAAAGTGACCCTCTGCTGCTTGGGCCCACAAATTCACAGTCTAATTGGGCCAGAAACTGGCACAAACCCATTGGCCAAAATCCTGTTGCACAGCTCCACCAGCACAACAGAAATGATATGTCTGTCGGTGGTTGATTGCACCTAATGCTAAATTTTATGTTTCACATGCAACGAGAGTAAATCATCCTGAAACATGAAGAGGAAGCATCATTCCTACTGCACAAATGGACTATACCAGGCATGTCCAAACCTTGGCCCTCCTGATGTTTTGGACCACAGCTCCCAGAATTCTAAGCTTAGATTGCCAACTGCAAAGGACTGTGGGAGTTGTGGTCCAAAACATCTGGTGGGCTGAGGTTTGGACTTGCCTGGACTACACCAATAAGGATTTCGGCCAGCATATGTATATGGGACTGATGTGGGCTCGTTGACTCCATTTATATTAAAAGTGTGTGCTTTAAATTGTGTAAATAAGGAGATTAAATAATTTAAGTATGAACTATGGCTTGCTGGAGTTGTCTATTAAGGTTTCTGTGGTTGCACATGGGGTCCTAGGACTTGAGCCTGAATCATGTGGATTGAGTAGGTTTCTCTTCTGTTCCCAAAATGAACCCCCACAAGCAATTCTACCTATTCCTGAATATTAATATTAATATTGTTAACATTTTATTGCACGAGTTTCAGCAATATATGGAGAATTTCTCTTTCTTTCCTTTTCTTGTTAATTTCTGTTGAAGATGACTGAGATTCAAATACAGGAAAACATGCTCGGTACAATTAAAAGATAGGAATTTTTAGATGTTTGTCTAACTGAAAAAAAATGCTGTTCTAATTAGGCAATTAAGACTCAACAAGGTAGACATTATTATCCAGTAAAGGTCATTTCAAATGAGGAGAGGATGCAAATACTGCTGTTAGAGCTTACAAATTAACTTACAAGGGCTGATGGCTGCATGTCTGGAGCGATGTTAGAGGTACTAGGTGCTGCAATCACAATGTCATAAAGGAGAAGTCTTAACAAAGGCACAGATCCCATTCACTGAGGTTCCCTGGATATGACTGACAAAATATCACCGACAATAGTGCCTCGGCTCTGCCTTTCCAGCTAGACATAATGTCAAAAGGACATTGGAATGTAAAAAGAAGAGAGACTGGCACTTCAGATTGGCACTAAGGGTCAAACTAGTTGATACACATTTAGCATATAAAAGTGGAACAGGTGAGATCTTTAGGCTACTAGAAAATTAACAAAAACATTGCTAATATTTCAAGGGCGAAACCCTCTTCCTCAGAGCAGTACCAATAGTTTATAAAATGGCAAAAGATGGATTTGCCAGGAGGTATTTCTTAGATGTCAAGTCCTTGGCAAGATGGGGAGGGGGGGGAGCCAGGCAGCTTCTTTGTTCAGGCTTGGAGCTTGGATGTTCTTATGTTGCACCTGGAATGAAGGGAGGGAAGTGTTTTTATTGCTCCAGTCTAGAGATGGGCATGACCAGGAATTTTTTTTTCCGAGTTGTCGTTTTTCAGGACGGGTCCGTTTCGGCTCGTTTCCGTTTTTCGTGAAATTTTGCAAAAATTTGTCATTTTGTTTTTCAGTTTTTCGTCTGTCGTTATACTGGTTTGGGGGGGTTATCAGGCTCCTGGAGGCACCTCTGTGGGGTGGGTGCCTCCTCTGGCCCGCTAATAGGGAAAGAGGGCTCCTGGAGGCACCTCTCTGGGGTGGGTGCCTCCTATCCTCACCCGCCGGCGCTGCTACAAAAGGGCATGCATAGCCATATGGATATGCATACCAAGTTGCAGATGCAGCAGACTGGCACAGGCACCCCTCTTTTTGGGGTGCCTTCCCTGCATCAGTCAGTGAGAGACTGGCACTCGGGCAGGGTTTGCATGGCACACAAATGCTGCTGCAGGAGTCAGCCAGAGCCACAAGTGATGGACTGGCAGACTCTCTTTGCACCCGCTGTGACTCACTAAGAAGGGAAGCGTACTTGCATGTGCAATGCAAGTACAGATCTGGCTTAGGGTTAAGAGAGGGTTAGCGCAAGGGCTAGGGTTAGGCTACTTACGGGTGAGGTTAGGGTGGGGTAGTGGGGTGCACCTCTGGGTGCCTCTCTGACCCACTTAGAGGACAGTGTACTGTGGCGTATGGGTAAGGGTTAGGGTTAGGGTTAGGTCTAGGGCAGGGTTAGTGTGGGCTTTTTGGCACATCCCAGAAGTCTCAGTGGCCAAGTGGCCATGCGATTGGTGGAATGGCTCCAAAAATTTGCATGGTCCACTCCCATGGCCAGCCCATCATTGCACAGGTGTAAATAAAATAAAATAAAATAAAATCAATGGAGAGAGGACAGAGGAGACATTTTGTTGCAACAAAAACCCACTGCTACTGTAAAAATTCTGGTAGTTTTAAAATAGCAATTTTCGCATGTTTCTGTGGTGCTTGTGTGTGTTTTTGGACCACGATTTCAATAAAAATATTGCGGTCGCCGCCCCATTTTCGATCCCCCGCCCGCACCGCATGGCATGGCGAGTCCGGCTTGTTTGCTTGCGAGACCCCTCCCCACCAGAGCAGCCCAGGACAGGAGAGAGGGGGAGGCTGGGGACCCCCCCCCCCAGAAACCATCCCTCTGGTAGGTGCCCTCTCAGACAGGCAGGCATATTTTCGTCTGCTTTAACCACCCCTCTGGTAGGTGCCCTGAGCCCTCACTTGGGCAGGCATATTTTCGCCTGCTTTTTGGGCCGGGAATCGGGGGGTTTAAAACTTTTTTTCTGTGCCGCTTGAATTGCGGCGGCCGGCGGCGAGTCCGGCTTGTTGTGAGCGACTGCGAGACGACGAGGATTTCCCCCACCAGAGAAGCCCAGGACAGGAGGGGGGGGTCAACCACCCTTCTGGTAGGTGCCCTGAGCCCTCACAGGCAGGCATCATTTCGCCTGCTTTTTGGCTGGGAATCGGGGTTTTTTTTAAGTTTTAAAAACTTTTTTTCTGTGCCGCTTGGCGATGCCAGGAACGACAACGACAAATCAGACCCAATTTTTCTTTAGTCGGTTCGAGTTCGAGTTCTGGTGGAGTAATTGTCATTATCGTTTCCATTCCGTAACGGAAACGAGGAACGGAAACGGAAACGGGAATTCCACTCAGTCGTGCCCATGTCTACTCCAGTCCTCCCAAAGGCATGTCACGGCTCACATACACACATTCACACCTCTCCTCAATGTGGCTTTTTGAGACCAATGGCCCCTGCTTTGCCAGCGAAGGGGTAGGGGAGTAGGCAGAAGGCCTGTGCATTTCATTTGGGGATTGAGTTAAAATTAGGAAAAGTCCCTGGGTGTAGCCAATTGGATCAAATAAAAAGGAAAGAAATTCCCCAGTGTTGCAAACTTGTAATGTCTCCGTTGATGGTCTATTTGCCTCTTCCTTGGCATGTATGGGGGTGGGGGTGGGGGGCGAGGTCTGCCTGTCATAGGATGCAATTTTCCTCACCTACACATCTTGCATTTAGCATGCTTTGTTTTATTTGGTCATTGGTAAGTTAACATGGGCATAATTTACATATCTGACTGTTCAGGCATATACCTCTGATGAAAAATGGATGAAAAAGTGGATGAAAATGGACAGATCATAGGGAATAAGAATTTCTTTTCACTTCTAGCTTAACCTAGACCAGTGTTGGCGAACCTATGGCATGGGTGCCAAAGGTGGCACTCAGAGCCCTTTCTGTGGGCATCCAACATCACCCCTTCACAGCCACCTGGATTCAGGTTAAATTGCTGCATTGGCACTTTTTGAAAAATTAGTGGGTTTTGAATCACAGTTTGGGCACTCGGTCTCTAAAAGGTTTGCCATTACTGACCTAGACACACTGAAAAGAAACTGAGTAATTATGGTTTTGGCTCTATAGCAACACCATAAAGTGTCTGCTGGAGTATGAGAGTGGGGTAGCGTTTTTGATTTTTTTCCAGCAAAAACAACAAATATTCATGTTGTTAGTGTTGTCAAGTTGTCTCCAACAAATGGCAACCCTATGGTTGAGTGATGTCCAAAATGTCCTGACCTCAACTGCCCTACTCAGCTCTTGCAAACTTAAGCCCATGGTTTCCTTTAGGGAGTCAGTAGATCAGATATTTGGTCTTCCTCTTTTCCTGATGCTTTCAGACATTACAAGCATTATTGTCTTTTCCAGAGAATCTTGCCTTCTCTGGAAAATCTTGTGCCTAAAGTAGGACAGTCTCAGTGCCAATATTTTGGCTTCTAGAGATAGTTAAAGTTGGATGTAATATAGGACCCAATTGTTCGTTTTGCTGGCTATCCAGGGTATTTGTAAAACTCTCCTCCATCATGTCAAAGCTTTCTTACTTGTCCAGCTTTCACACCCATACATGGCAATTAGAAATACAAGAGACACATCGTAAGATTTATATGGCACTTCAGAGACTTTTTTTCATTTGGCATATATTTTTGGGGAGTCCAATCCACTGTGCCAAGTTAAGAGTGAAAACATAAAGTCTAATGAGAAAAAAAAAAGAACATTGGGCATCGGTTGGAGTATTTAATAATATACCTTCACCTCTGGGCAAAATGTACCGTATGTTTGTGAAGAAACACATGTATCACTAAAGTTTCCAATGGTCTTACTTGAAAGAAAACTGATTCAAACAAAAGGGCTATATTTCCAGCTCTTATTGCTACGTGGAGAACTAGAACTAGTTACTGTCCTGCACTCACCGATAACTGATTCTTACATGTATTATGTGTTTATTTGCTTATTTTACTTGTTTGTTCTACTGTTTATTTAATTTGCATTGTTGTTTGTTTCTTATTTGCATTTATGTAAACCACCCAGAGTCCCTTCTGGGAAATTGGTGTGGTATAAAAAAGCAATAAATAAATAAATAAATAAATAAATAAATAAATAAATAAATAAAT
>JAHTLZ010000129.1:91933189-91968951 GCA_023846285.1 Phrynocephalus versicolor | reverse complement strand
CTACTACTACTACTACTACTACTACTACTACTACTACTACTACTACTGTGCCATCTTTCTGCCCATAGGGCACTAGAGGCAGTTCAATCTTTGAGGAGGTCTTTTATACTTTTAAAGAACTGAAGCTGGGACCTTCTAAACATTAAAGTATGTGCTCCACCGATGAGCACATACCTTAATACTACGCTTGTTTTCTCAGAATGTTTTCAGAGTATGTATGAGCATCTTCTAGGTCTTTAAAATGGTGTTGCACTGTCAATTTAGCAGTTAAGTTATGTGGCATATCAATTGAAAGAAATGTAGAGACTGAGTCCTGTATTGAAGTCCAAGTGTTTTTGGACTTCAGTTTCCCTTACTCCCAGCCAGCATGGCTAATGCTTAAGATGATGTGAGTATCACCTGGAAGGCCTCAGGATCTGTACTCTTGTAGTAGCGTTTCTAGCATCTATGACCAGGACTAGTCAATGACATCTGTGGAAATTTGTTATGGTGAGTAACCATAGGCACAGTTATACTGTATGTTTTCATTCATAAAATTCTCGGGATCAGAATTCCAGAATAAATTCCTAAAGAGATTCAATTGATTCCAGGGAAGGTGATAACTTACAACTTTCCCAGGGCAAGAAGGTGGAAATCTGGATTTGAATTCAGTTCAAGGTATCAGTTTGAATTCCTGCAACCTAGACTGGTGGTTTATCTATTAACATGTGGGAAACATTTTCCAAGCATGCTTGCCCATAAGCAAAACAAATCCATACAAAACCAAAGCAGATCTCACACTGGGCAGGAGAAAGGAATTACATGATCCCATGATACAAAGGAAAATGTGGATGTGTGTGTTTAAAGAAAATAAGATATACAACAGGTGACAGTAGAATAAGGATCTTAGCTCTCATCATCATTTGTAAACTAAGACAATCTGCAATGCATTTTCTGCACTAGCTCATTGCCCTAGAATGATTGCATCACCTTATGCCTTCCACAGGCACTGAACCTCCTCCTCCTATATGTGCCTTACAGTGAAGACAGAGTTTAGAAAGGCTGTTGAAGTTGTTACTATTATATCATGCTTCTTATTTCTCAGCATTGGTGGTGCATGGGGGTGAACCAAAGGGTCAAAGCTTAAATTTATTTTACTAATATATTTAAAATATTTTGAACCCACTTTTCTCCTTAAAAAAGGACACAAGGCAGCTTACGATAATTAAAAGGCAGTATTTAAGATTAGTAACAAGAAACATACATCATTAAAAGGATAAATGAACACGGTCCAAAAATAAAAAACCTATAAGCAACTCCAAAACAGACCCCATAAGTAAAACAAACCATTAAAAGAAATTTTTATCAGAAAAGTTCCAAAGTCAGGGAGCAGCAACAGAGAAGTCCCTTTCTCATGTCCACACCAAATACACAAAAACGTAAAAACAGCCTTGCTGGAACAGGCCACTGTCCATCCAGTCCAGCATTCTGTCTCACACAGTAACTCACCATTTGCTTCAGGGTATTCCCAAGCAGATGTCTTCATCTGCTTATCATTCCCTGCAAATGGCATCCATAATGATAGCCATTGATACCATTGTTCTCCATGAACTTTTCCAATCCTTTCCTAAAGCTGTCAAGGCTGACAGCTGTCGCCAATTCTGGCAGCTGTGAAGGAGGTGGGATTGAGAGGAAGGTGAATTTTGAGTTTTAGGAATCATGTTAGCAGCTGTTAACAATTGTTTGAAAATGGTAATCAAAGATTATGGATCAACGCCAGTGGCTGAAGTTATTATTATGAGGAGGATGACCCGATCTTGTTCACATTTTATTCAGATTTTCTTCCTTTCATGATTGATACTTATCCATTTTTCAATATATACAAATTTACAGGAACACTAGCCACAACAATGGGATTATAATTTGCAGACCCAGACCCCTGCTGCTCAGTCCAAAAAGTAGGATTTTTAACGGATAGCAGTGTTCATTCTGATTTCCTTTTCCCTCTTAGCTGATGGAGCTTAAGGACAAATTATTCCTTTTTGGTGGAGAATCGAAAACAGTTTTGGTTTTGAAAGGGGGAATAAATGTTGGTGTGTTTGTTAATGAGAATATAAAAAGCAAAGTGTTCTGCTTTATACCCTCTTAGCACTTAATCCAATCTTTGGGTGGTTTACAATTTTATTCTGCAGGCTACACATTGCTTCCCCCCCAAGCAAGCTGGGTACTAATTTTATCAGCCTCAGAAGGATGGAAGGCTGAGCGAACCTTGATCCTGCTACCTGAGGATTGAACCCCAGGTCGTGATGACAGTTTCAGCTGCAGTACAGCAGTTTAACCACTGTGCCATGAAGAGTAGTTCCAGAAGAATATTTTGTTTCTTTGTGATCAGTCACCTGCCCTGTTGCCTGCTTCCCTCTGTTTGTGCTTAGCTTGCCAAAGGAAGATTTTGTTTTACACAGAAATCAGTTTTTTAAAAATATATATTCACAGGAATTAAAAAAAAACATGATAAAAAGGGGGATTTGGCATTTCAGTCTTCCATCAGAGATAAAATCTCTTGAGTGGCTTGCTGGATGTTCCTAATGCAGTCTTAAATTTCTGGCAGATGGAAGACACTATAACTAGTAGAGATGGGCACGACTCAAAAAAATGGTGTTTCGTTTGTCGTTTGGTCGTTTAGGGGTCCGTTTTGGTTCGTTTTAGTTTTTGTGAGGTTTTTTGCAAAAAATGTTGTTTTTGTTTCGTTACGTAATGAACCGAAAAAATGAAAACGAAAATGAAAAATTGCTGTTTTGTTAACATTTAGCGCAATTCAATGTATCTGCGGTAATGAAAACGAAGCGGTCGACAATTTTTTTCGTGTTTCGGGTAATTTCGTTTCATTTTGGAGTCAACATTCGTTTTTCATTTCGTTACGTAACAAAACAAAAAAACAAAAACAAAAACAAAAAATCGCTCGTTTCATGCCCATCTCTAATAATTAGTAGTCAATGTCTTGCTGCTGCTTTTTTTTTCTAAACAAGCAGGAGTAAGTGCAGCAATATACAGTAGTTATATAGGGCAGAATTAAGCGTAGGTCACAAGTAGGCACTGTACTTCACAAATTAAAATGCAAACTGGAAAAGTTTATTCCTTGGTACTTCCAGGTCTCAAAATTTTGCAACCTGATTCTCTAGACAGAAAGTCCTCACATATCCCTAAAAGGACTTGCCAAAGGAAAGGAAAGCCGAACAAAGTGTTTGCTGACTCTATGAAAAAATGGCTCGCTAAACAATACAATAATTATACATCTGCCAGATACCTCCGTGGCAAAGCCCGAAGCTGGAAGTTTGATTCCCCACTGTGCCGCCTTGCCAAGTTGGACTCAACAAACCAAATGGTCCCTTCTATCTCAGTAATACTACATTGATAATGAACTTTGGCAAGATAGGGGCCAAAAAGGAGTACGAATATGAATTGCCATGTGAAAAGAACTTGCGGACTGAAGTAGAACACTGGGAACTGTAGTCGGGATAAACTAAGATGGGTGTGTGTGGAATGAGCATCTCTAACAGAATCCATCAAGCCTCTCACTCTTTATGTCTCAAGGTGGGAGAAACACTCTTGGGAGCTCAGTGCTACTGGCAAGAGAAGCATTCCCTGCTTCCCAGCTCCTATTTTCCATCAAGGAAGCACACAGAGTGACAGACAAAAGGAAGTTGGCTGTCTAATTAAGCCCCACCCCAACCATTCTTACTATTTTCCATTCCTCATCAGTAGACCACTTGAGTGGGATAGGACAAAGTGAGGCAACTCTGGACACCTTGCCAGTCATTTCTGCAATCCTCTCTTGGCCTTTTCACACGACCCCTAAGATCCACTGGCCACTTAAATTCGGACCAGAGATCTTGGGGGTTTGTCGCTGTTCCTGTGTTCCCACCCCCTCCGCACTCCTGGCTGCTGTCTGCGTGAGGGGAGGGAGAAAAAAAGGATGAAAAGAATGCCGGCTCACCTCTGTTCTGCCATCTTGCTCTGCTCCCGGCAGCTCTTAAAGGGGCGGGGAGCAAAACAACAACAAACAGAAGCGAGGAGAGCCCGGCACTCACTACGTTACATCCGCATCAGGAATTTTTCACCCCTGGAGAGCAGGTACTTGAAAAGTGCGCTGGGACGCACTTAGGTGGGCATGGTCGTACTTAATTTTCTGTAAACTCCGGAGCTGGTGGGGAAACAATTTTAAGCTCTGGATCTGGGGGCCATTTGCCGCGAATTTTAGGCGTCGTGTGAAAAGGCCCTCTGTGGCTGAAAATGAGAAAATCCCAACCAACCAGAGCTTCGATTGCCTTTGTGCTTCAGGTGGCCACTCTGAGGGAGGCCCGTAGGGTATCTCACCTGTAACTGGGCCTTCTCAGATGCTGCCCAGGCACTTTGGAATAAGTTGCCATCAGAGATTAGGCTGGCAGAGTCTCTGCCGGCCTTTAGGAAAGCCTTAAAGACCTGACTTTTTTGGGAACGTTTGGTGATTGTTGAGCGTAAGACCGTGAGTTGTTGTTGGTTGTTATATTGTGTCCCTGACCGTCTTCTTGCTGGATTCTTTGTTGCCATATTATTTTTGTTGTTATTGTTTTTTGTTTATATTTGTTTTGTTTGTGATGGGGATTGAGTTTGTGTTTGTGGTGTTTGTTATTTGTTATACAGCACCCAGCATTCCTGAGGGAAAGTCGGGCGGTTATAAAGTAGGTAAATAAATAAATAAATAAATGCCCACTTGGACATATAGGCCTTCAGCTGACCTCCTTAAACAACCAGAATTAGGTCTCCATGGAAGTTATGCCCACAAAAGCAACACAGATGAAACTTCTACATTGAAAAAAAAAAAACCCTGAAAGCTAACACACTAGGAAATGGAAGAAGAGAAAAGCTGGGTGGTTTTCTGCCACTATTTAGTCTAAGGGCATTTTGTGCACAGAAGAAGCATTCAAAACTGCACTTTCACCTGCCTTTTGAGATGGTCTAATCTGCTGGGACATTGCATGCTGTTCATGCACAAATGAGATTTTAGTCTCTTGCCTTATTCTCCCCCCATTGTTTCCTTCTTGACTCGATCTGATTTCTCTCTTGACCCAACATAGTCAAACTTGACTTCTTTGACTCTGACTCAATAGACAGTAAGCTGCCTAGATGCCCTAAGCATATCCAATCTCGCCTGATTTCGGAAGCTAAGCAGGGTTGGCCCTGGTTAGTACTTGGATGGGAGACCACCAGGGAATACCAGGTGCTGTAGGTGCCTGGAGTAGGAACTGGCAAGCTACTCCAGTATTCCTGCCAAGAAAACTCCATGGGCATGGAGTCATGAAGAGTCAGTCACGACTGTAACGACACAACGCAAACACACACACACACACACACACACACACACACACACAATAGACAGTGGTTGAGATCAGAATCTGGGAATCTTACAGTCCTCCCCGGCAACTTTTGGGAGCTCTAGTGCGAAACCCCATTAGCCTTTATGACCTTTGGTTATGAGCCAGATAGACCCTGCCATATTCTTACAGGTGAGTGGAACTCCATTGCCCACCGAGCAACAGCGCTGATTCAGAATCGGTCTATTTGCTTTTCAGTCATTGAGAAAGTTGCCTGTCAGAGTGGAATAGAAATTAAGGGCAGTGTGTGGGCTGCTTGTGTGTGGTCCAGTGGTGGGGCCAACAGGGACAAGGGAGATATGTAATAGGACCACAGCCTATACTTACATTGTGCAAGACATGTTTTTTTGAAATGGTTGGCCGTCATCAGTGCAGACTCAAATATGCCATGAAAGAAAGGGGGCCTGGTGGGGGGGGAGAGCTTACTGTGCCGTTACATGGGCTGTTGGTTGTCATTTTTAAAATCAAGCTTAATACATATGGTGAAAACATATTGATGAACTACTTGCCATTCCCAAAATCTGAAAGCGCTCCAAAGCCTACATTAAAGGCAGACTGAAATATGGTCCCAAGAAGCGCTCTCGGGAGAGCAGGAGTGGGAGGTACAACAGCAGAAGCTCACTGTGCTACAACTTACAGCTTCCCCCCTCCCTTCCCCAACCCTCCTGCAGCTAATCAGCATAAGGGCAATTAATGGTCACAACGTGGGCAACTGTATCAACATTTTCAAGGAATTTTAAGGAATTGTGAAGGGAAGACAAACTCCACAGACTTTGGGGGAAATCCAATGAATGAACGTCACAGCATTTGCTATCTCACCATCACCACCAGGAGCAGGTATGCTTGCAAAGCTAAAAACACAACTCTTCTAATGGTGCTATTCATAGAGAGACAAGGGATCCTAAGTGATATTCCATCCTGCTGGGGAGCAAGCTGTAATCCCTGGATTGACACACTCGGAGACAGTCATGGCAGCACTGCATACACTGTAGTATTCATGGCTACCACAGTTGATTAGATGACATTGGGCAGATACAAGGAACCATTTTGCCACATACTTGATTGATATAGCTGTGTATCTATCCCTGATGTGTGGCATTGTCCTCTTTCTCTCTTGTGAGGATAAGATAGAGGATAACATTATCCTGGGTTAAGTGGTTTCTACCTGAGGTGGTGTAATTTTCTGTATGGACTTCCAGTGACACACTTACCATGGGGGTACATTCATACTGTGGTAAATTAACACTTGTTGAATGGTCATTTGTATCCATCCATCCTTGGAACACTACGGAATAATAAACATGTTAAGCACAATGGCACTACCCAGGTGTATCTTCTTGTAAAAAAAAATCCTGTTTCTGCCCAGAACAATGTTTTCAGTATTGACTGGGGATGTGAAATGCTGAATGCTTCCTCAACCACGTTTTAAAAACTTGCTTTGTTTCTTGTTTCAGCCATTGCAACAAAGAGGAACCTATGGTTATGAAGATAGTAAAGGCAGAGATTTTTCTCACCTGAGTTTGTTTTCAGGTGATCGATTCCATGCTGAATGATCTTGTACATTCACACACTCAACTATAAACGGCATAGCTGTTCCTCTAATAGTGACACCAAGGCATGTGAATGGCAAAACAGCAGCACAAATGTTATTCGGAGAGGCTATTAGAGTGGTAATCTTCAGAGTTAGGGTCCATATTTACTTCAGATTTCCACTAGCAGGCTCATTTCCTAAATGTTTACCACATCTTGATATGGTGGTAAGAGTTCTGTGCCATCTTAGCCTGGACCAAGGCAAGCCGGCTGCCTGAGGTAAAAAGGCAGCACAGCTGGCCTCCGTTCTACGTATGGTAAATGACGAAACTGACAGTTGAAGCCTACTTCAACAATAGCCATGGCAGCACATTCACTGAGGTATCTGACAGGTTAGCTGAGTGGCCTCACAGCCAGCTAGTTTCTGGGGCTCAGGAGAAATGGCAGTAGGGAGCCTAGAACTGTCCCTGTTATTTGGTATGTATGGCAATCTCCTCAGTGGGACTAAGGCTGAGGTCAGTCATGGCTGCAACTCACCAGCTAAATGACAAGATGTTAGACTACCGAGGAGAAAATGGGCTCTTTGTGAATCTGGCTTTTGGAATTATCTTTGAATGAAAACGTGTGTGATTCACCTCCTCCATATGTAAAACCAGTAGCCAAAGCCAGCCATACAACAGACTCTCAGAACCCAAGATCGCTTCCTCCCTTGCCTTTCATATCATTGAACTGAAACCATCACTCCTGTCAAAAAGTCAGGCCTGCAGGATGAAAGGCCAGTGCATTAAGACAGCACGTAATTGTCAGCCTCCCGAGTTTCTGACATTAATCGTTTCACTCAAAGAAAGACAGTGGAGTGATTTTCAACCCCCTCTATACACATTTCTTTGAAATGCATTGCTAACACGTTGCCGTTATCCTGGATTAAAGCAAAACAAATGAAATACCACTAATAATAACTCATGGTTTGCTAATTAAAAGTAATATGTTTTCCCAATTTTTGGCAATTTGATAACATAAAACACTTAGTTGGGGGGCCACAGGGGGAAACAAGCTAAGATGGATAAAAAATGCTTTGTGTTCACCCAAGCAAGACTATGTTAATGCACATTATCCCATTAATGCACATCAACATCGGGAATAAGCGTACCAATGCAAGCAAGAAGCATACACTTATCATCATTTGATAACATGTTTAATGACAGATTGACGGTTGATTTGCAAATGTGAACTGGCATCAATGTTGCTAACTTCAGCTTCTGCCGCCTCCTCTGCTATGCCAGCATATTTATGTGCATAATTTGATTTTGCAGCCGCACTGTTAGTACATTTTTAATATTAACTATGCAAGAACAGACAGCCGAACTTAAGTTGCACTGATGGTTTGAGTTCATTAGATTGAAAAAGATGGGCCAGCGATGACAAAGATGGAGATGGCAGGGAAACATCAAAGAGGCAACACTTAAACGCACTCGGTTGCGAACAAACCGAATGAACACATTTCACATTGTTGGCTCGAACTGGAGCCTTTACAAACCACAAAAGAAGATTTTCTATGTAGCTGTTTTGTGTATGTGTGCCTGTCCGTCTGTCTCTGTGTGTGTCTGTCTGTGTCTCTGTGTCTGTGAGTTTATTTATACATGTATATATGTATACACATGTGAATGTGTGTAGGTGCTGGCCATGATGCACTTGCAGCATGGTAAAACGAGCAAACTCTTGGTTACACAACTGCAAGTTGTTTGTTCTTCTGAAGCATGTAAAGACAGGCATGTACCAAAGCATACACCCTGGCACACACAATTAGAGAAGGTTCTTCCCGCAACTATTTCCATTGTCTATGGTTTAGGGATGGACCCATTCATGTATTTTTACCTAGTGTCCGGTATCTTATGCTTTTTCCCCGATAAATATTTTCCATTTCTTTATAAATCAGATCTTTTAAAGAAAGGAGAAAATTCACATATAAATACATATTCAAATAGAAATTTTCTGAGCACATGTCCTTAGAAAATGCTAATTTTAAATAAATTTGATCTTAAAAGCAGCTCCTTTCAGAATGCAAGTTCCCTTCTACCTCTGCAGTCCTAAGATATGAAAGGCGACTCCTCTATACATTATTCATGCATCAAGGAATGACCCCCTTTATTTGACCATAGCTATGGCTCCCCATATGTGGCTAGCAATAGAAAAAGGCCAGAGCCAGTGTACCCCTCCTCATGCAGTTACTTTACTCAGCCTTAAGCATCCTTGCATAGGCTTTGAATTCCTTAAGCATTGCACTTCACATACACAAACAACCATTTTGTATTCTGTCCTGCCACTGATCTGGAGAGCTGCTGCTGCTCTAGGTAACTTTTTACAGCAGCCTGCTTCAACAGGAAGAAGAGTACACCCTCACAGGTATGTCTCGTGGGAACCCATGAAAGGCCCTTCTCGGCTGCTGCGCCCAGACTCTGGAACTCCCTCCCACTAGAGGCCAGGACTGCCTCATCTCTGATGTCTTTATAGAAACAGGCAAAGACCCTTCTCTTCAAGCAAGCTTTCCACGAATGATGGACTGCCTATGATGCGTCTTTTATATGAATCTACCATACATGTTCACATAGACTTTGTGTTTATAGGAAGGGAGCTTGTGATGATGAATTGTTGCAGGGAATACTTCATTCTGGGCTCTTATTAGTGTTGAGGTATTTGTTGCATCCTACATGAATTCTCCTCTGGTGTGGCATGATAAAATTGAGGCAGAATTATCATTTCAAATGTTGTATAAACCTTTGGCCTTCCCCAGCTGGTTGGCAAACCAAAGCAAGGCTTGATGGTGGTGGTCGTGAGGATAATGTGTGTGGATTATAGTGGTGTAGTGGTGAATTCTGAAGTTCAGACACTCCATCACAGCAATCTTCATTGCCTATGACTCTCACCCCAGGAGAATCCAAAAGTGGATTGTGACATTGCAGTATTCATTGCTGCCTCTTGGATGCACACATTTCTTTCTTGAATTCTCCTCATCATAATTTTTAAACTGCAGAGCTGGAAGGGGCCTTAGGGGTCATTGAGCCCAACTCATGTCAAAGAAGCATAGTGGGAAATTGCATTTCCATCCTTTGCCTTAACCATTGCGCTATCCAGCAATGAACACTTTAAAGGTTTGTCCTTTGAAATTAGGAGAAATTTTCTGCATTTACAGAAACATTTTTCTTTAAAAAGTGCATTTTACGCATCCTCCTTTTAGGGTAGTAAAGGTAAAGCCCTCCCCTCCGCCACACCTGTGTGCTAGTCATGTCCAACTGTGCTTGTTTCTGTTTCTAAGCCAAAGAGCCAGTGCTGTGCCATGTGGCTGGCACGGGCGAATGCAGTTCTGCGCATGGAACCTGTTACTTAAATGCAGGGGAAATTATGTACGCTTTCCTCTCCCGCTGCACCAGATGCCTGTTGCACGACCCTTCTTGCACTGGTAATGCAATGGGTAGCCTGGTGGAGCAGATGGAAGGCTTAAAAGATTTCCCTTCTGCACTACATCTACATACAGGATATTATATGTTAACCTGTGCTTTATGCCAAATACAAGGGGCTGTGTACAAAACCATGTCTTTGTTTGTTTTCCAAATGCTATCAGTAATTTTAAAAGTACTAGTCTTTTTGTTATCATTTAGAAGCAATAAATAAATAAATAAATAAATAAATAAATAAATAAATAAATAAATAAATAAAAATAAAAGCACCCCAGCACAAGAAAATTGGTATTTGTCGTATCTTTATCTACTAGGAGCACTCGCTGTCTAAACCTAGTGGGTCACGTTTTCCATTAATCTGAAATCAATCTACTTAAAACTGGCAACTAACAATACATTGTTTGGGGAAAATCTATTCTCTAACCACTGAGCAAACTGGGTGAAATTCTGCCTAGTAATTTGTTTCTGCCCTCCCACTAGTGGTGAATTTTGTAATTAAAGACTTCTCTTGATTAGCAGATCAAAGAAGTTTTTAACTGCATGGCCCCAGACAACTTCCTGAGGATGAAAGGAACTCCAGGGGAGATTCAGAGAATTGAAAATGTTTTTTTTTTGGGGGGGGGGGGGAGTTACTGTAGCTACTGACTTTATCAGCCTTACTAGACATGACTTATGGAACAGGATTCCAGCCACCATGAGGATGACATCTAAATTAAGAAGTAACATAAAACCCCAAGGAGAATGTCTGATCAACATCTATACCAGCAAAGGTTCTAGAATGAATAATCACACAGTTAGGTAGTAAGTACGGGCTCTATCACACGTCCTTTAAAATGCTGATTAAATTTCAAGATAAAGCGTTTCCAAAAATCTTGTCCCCACGGCCACCGGACTTTTTTAAAAAAACCAACCCAGTTATGTCCCCTTTAGTGAGTTTTCCAAGACGTACCGGAAAAGTCGGGAATGTTTTGTTCCAGTAAAAAATGCAAGCCAAAAGTATGTGGGAACTCACATATGATCCGGTTTTCTGTTTTCTCCCCCCCTGAGCCCCGACCAGTTCATCCTGGGGCCGTCGTCACTTAATCCCCCCCTCCAGAGCTGATCAGTTGGCCTTCAGGCTCTCAGTGCTGTTTTTTATTATTTTTTTCTAGGTCCACCTGCTGGCCCTGGGGCTGGTCTGCATTTTTTTAAAATTCTTGTATGTGGGAATGGAGATCATGTGACCACGAAAGAAGAAAAGCAGTACTTTCACAAAATCCTGATCTTCCCCCAGGTAAGATAGCAACCTATGTAGACAGGAATATTTTGATTTCCAATACCCAGAATAGGTTTCTCAAAAGCAGTCTTATTTCATATTTTGATAGAGTCACAATCATGGTAGATGAAGGAAAGCAGTGGATATCCTGTAATTTGATTTCAGGAAGGCCATAACAAAGTCCTTCATGGTATTCTAGTGGCCAAATCGGTAAAAGACGAGTCGGACAATGCAACTGTTAGATCAGGCATGTCCAAACTTCGGCCCTCCAGATGTTTTGGATCACAACTCCCAAAGTCCTTTGCCATTGGAAATACAGGCTTGGAATTCTGGGAGTTGTGGTCCAAAACATCAGGAGGGCCAAAGTTTGGTCATGACTGTGTTAGATGAATCTGTAGGTGGCTGCTAGGCTGTACTAAAATAGTGCTCACCAATGATTCCTTATTATTATGGAGAGAAGTGGCAAGCCGGATGCCACAGAATCCTGACTTGGGTCCTGTGTGGCTCAACATCTTTAAAATGACTCCACTCAGGGTGTGGAGAGAATGCTCACCACATTTGCAAATGGCACAAAGCTGGAAGGGGTAGTTAATGCTCCAGAAGACAGAATCAGAATTCAAGATGACAGATTTGGAGAACTGGGTCAAAACAAGAAAGTGAGTTTCAGCAGGGAGAAATGTAAAGTTCTACATGTAGGCGGGAGAAATGCAATGCACAAATGTAAGATGGATGACAGCTGGCCTGGAAGTAGCACATGCTAAATGTCCTAGTAGACCATGAGTTTAATATGAGTGCGATGCAGAGGTCTAGAAAAAAAGCCAATACTTAGTTACATCAACATAAGTATAGTGTCCAGATCAAGAGAAGCAATAGTACCACTCTGTTCTGTTCTGCTCTCTTCTACAGTATTTTTGTAACTGTTCTAGAAACTCCAATAGAGCATCTGAGTTAGGGATATATCAATAATGCCTTTGGTACTCCAGATATTTTGAACTGGACTCCCCATGCTCTCATTTCACTGGCTACTGCTTCTAAGTTTAAAACATCTGGAATTAGAAAGGTGCCCCAAAACTGGTTTTTTAAAAAAATTCTTATTTAAGGGAAGGGAGTTCTGGGATTCAGACTGCATGCAAGAACGACACATCTTTTATGGAAAATAATATCATTCCTTCATAATATGATCTATGATCTTCCTTCTCTTCCTTCACCCCTTCCCACAGTTCAGGCATAGCTCAGGCATGCAAGCAGAATTCAGAAGCCTTCCATGTACAATCACACTTCCATGTACTCCAGAACAGCCAAATGGAAGGACAGGTTCAGATGGATTGAGCCTATGAAGAGTTTGCTTATCACGCTTTTTAAAATCCCACATTTTGGTCCCAAGATATTGTTGGACTACAAACCACAACTAGCTTGACCAGTGATTAGAGTCTGTGGGACCTGTTCTAGCAACATCTGGAACATTGGGAACCAATGTTTTAATACATTTAAACCATGGCTGTAGTGTAAACTGTTTTACAATGTCCTTATACAAAACTATATCTATATTTTCTTATTGTATTGTAATATAGCAATGCAATGGAAGCTTTGCAAAACAAACTTTTCAAAATGATCATCTCCTGTGATTTTTTGATATATTGTTGAAACTGATAAATATTTGGGTTGAATCCATGATTTATGTATGCACCACTGCACTCTGTTTAACCCCAGATTACTTTGGCACCAACTTGTATTATGTTTATGTGGATTTCAAATTTATTGACATTTGACATCTGTATGGGTTTTCACCTGACCAACAGGAGCCTCTGCCACCAAAGGGAATAGTCATGGAGAATTTCAAAAGCCATGGGAACGACAAAAAAGTCATTAAATCATATTGGAAAAACAATGTGCTCATACATTCTAGTCTTGCCAGTAAATCTTGCATTTGAGGTCTGGACCACCTAGTGGGGAATATTCATAGGCTGAGGAGACAGAGAGAATTAGAGAAATGAATTAAAGTGAACAAACCAAAGCTGAGCACGGTGGGATCCTTACTGTTTAAATCCAAAACAAGACAAAATCACGACTCAACTTTATTGGAGTTAAATTCCCCACTGGATATGCATGACTTGATTTATAAGCGCGATGAGGAAGAGAACGTGCACAGTCCCAGATTATTGCACACAATTTGTATGTGGGAGGTGGAAGATACTAAAAACATATGGAACAATTTTTATTTTTGATTTTCACAGGCTGTGCTTTCACACAATTTTTTTTCATCATGTAATTAATTGTCTTGATTTTTTTTGAAAGCAGAAAATAAGGATTTGCAAATCTTTCACCCCAAACTTTTTGATGAGACTTTTTTTTGAGAGAGTTTATTTTAGCTTCTCTTATTTAGATACTGAAACCATAGACCCTGCAAGTACAAACAAGATTTTTAAAGACACTGTGGCCCTTTTGGGTGAATGTCAGCATTAAAGAACTTTCATCCCAGCTAAAAGAGAAATAATACTTTCTGTACATTCGTCTCTGAGATGCAAAATCCTACAGAACAAAACATTCCCTTTTTCCATTTTCTTTTGGTATGTACACTAAAGTACAAGCAGTTGGGGCTCTTTGATGCTACAGACTTTATTCCTGAGCAAACCCTCAAACATTGCACTGTAGGAAAGGCTATAGATTCTTCCATGCAAACTACAAGGCAAAGTAAGCAAAGACATCACAGTGCATCTCGTTCTTTTAGTCTAAGCAAATATCCTAAGAATGCAATCCAGTACATATCTACTCAAAGTGCGGCCCTCTGAGTTAGATGGAACATAATTCCTGGTATGCGGGTAGATGTTTGCAGTCTGAATAAAACAGTGGAGTAAAACATGGATTAGGTAAAAATCTCCAGGAACCTTTGTGGCTGAATAAAATATTTCAGAGGTCTTGTGACTGTAGGTGTGAGGATTTGAATGCACTGCAGAGCACAAAAGAGAGGAGGGAGGTATCAGCCAGTATTACTCCTTTAACTGGCAGCTGAAGAGACACTTGAGCACTTTTTGGTTGTATAGCGCAATCTAGCAGAAATGGAAAACAAAAGCAAATTTTGATAGGTAAATTTGAATCTTCTCAAGCACCATATCGAGAGCGAAAATTGGATATAGCTAAAAGGACTCCCTGCGAAGGAGAAAACATGGAGACTGTGATGGATTTAAAGCACGTCACAAAAATGCATAAATCTTGAAGATAGCCATGGAAACAGAGTTGTGTACAGAAACGCTAAGTTAGTAAGGGCCATAGCAGATATGGTGATAATTGTGTGCTCTCAATAAATATGCAAAGCTATTGCTTTTTTTGTTTTTGTTTTTTTGTTTATTTAATTACCAGCAACTAGGAACCCTGAGTAATTTTTCACTGAGAAGGTTCCTTACTAGAGAAAACGGGGTCTCGTAGTTAGTCTCGGAGGTGGCATATTTTTCTCCTTTTGTCTCCCCATCCCCACCCTGGAAACTGTTGTTTGCCAATGAATGGCCCCATCGGCCACCCCTGATATCTTAGATGGAGCATAGAACCCTTCGTTGGCAATCTGTAGCCAGATTTAGCCCAGTGGCTAAGCTGCTGGCATTTAACCAATTTCCGCAACCACATCATCCCCTTCTCCAATCTATTGATTGCACCACTGTGATGAGAATTCGTGTGCTTGTATTTAAAGGTATCCCACAATCATTATGTACATCCCCATTCACCGGAAGGAAGAGGACTCCCATTGCTGCCATGATGGGCAATGTGTATAGCTGTAAATATTGTAGGGTGACAGCTCCCTAGCCCATGGTACGAGAAGATGTGAGTTGTCCCCCAGGAACGTAATTGAATCATTGTAAATTTATAATTTAAAAGATTCTGTGAGTAACACACACAAAAAAAGAAAGAAAGTGAAGAGCATAACTATCGATAGCTCTAATCTACTTGGGAAAGAAGCACACACTCCAAATGAGTATTTCCCCTTAATTCAAACTCTCGTCTTATTCAACAAATCATTTTATAGCCTAGTTCGCTCAATGAGCCTTCATATCCTGGGGAATGTCATTTGATACTGAGCATGCTGTTCCTTGGCAGAAGTAACATGGGAAGTGAAAGCTTAGAAGGATGAAAGGCAGATGTAGGAGCTTCAACATTTTGAACAAGTGAGGTAACTTGGACCTTACCTTTCACCTTCTCTCATTGTGTTACATCTACCCAGCTGTTAGAGAGAGAATCTGGAGACATACTGTTTGACTTCCTTAATTCCCCCTCCCCGTGTCCCACAGTCCTTTGCCAGCAGCGTCAACGTGCAGACAGAAAGCATGGAGGGAGCAGAAGCAAGGCGAAGCGTTGAGCCAAGAACACACCCACACATTAAAGAGGGAGGGATGTGACATCAGCAGGTGGTGGCAAGGTTTGCCAAGAAGAGTTAGCTCTGTGTTGCGTCTTTACGAGTGCATATCCATGAAAGAAAGTGGTTGGGTTCATTTTTCAGGCAGTAACACACACATACAGTACATGCCACCCACCAATGATGCATTTTGCATCATAACTGCACCATTTGGATAGCTGACCATGCTATGTCACAGGATTGGTTCCAATTAAGAGGTTGACTACACTGTGATTTGCCCCATGGTTTGTTCTCGGTATATTATGGTTACATTCAAAGTATTTTTCATCTACAAGACACACCGCTAATTGCCTAGAAAACTGCTCAAAATACACAGCCATTGTATTCTGGTCAGTTGGCAGCAGGTAATATTTTATTCTGCAATAATTCTGATTACATTGTTTCTTGATAGGGAGGAATGCCTATATGGGTTCAAAATATATGGGGGGGCATATGTCCCAAGTGATATTGTAGGTGATATCTGTACTGCAGTGTGGCAGCACACAGGTCACATGCCCTTCCGCTGAGTGCCTCTGGTCCTTAGAATTTTTATGTACAATATATTCTAATATGTATATAATAAAAAAAACCCACCAACATTCTATGTACTACATCACACAGGACTGCAGTATTTCCTTGCTAAATCTCCTGGGACTTGCAGTAGTACATTTATGCTATTCCCGTTGCTGCCAGTGCCACCATGTTTAAAGCATGTTACTGTTATGACCCAGGGTAATGTGTTGGTGGATTGTGATTATGAAGGACTCCCCCACATCCCTGCTGTACCTCACCCCACTGCACCTCACGAGCAGTGAAGGAATGAGTTGTTTGAGGTACCAGTGCGTACAGAAAAGAGGAGGGAGAAATGGTTCAATCCCCCGTCCCCCAAATCCTTGTGCTTGGTGTATGGCAGGACTCACTGGCTATCCATTTCTTGACTTCTCTCCCTCCCCACAAGCTAATATAATCTTGAATGAGGCAGAAGCACCCTGGGAATGGAAACAAGTTAGAGGAGGAGGAGGAGGAATGGGAGGAGGGAAACTGAGGAGAAATGAAAACTTTAGTCAACATCACCCTGTTTCTGACAGAGGGTCATTTTCGGCACTATATCAGCTGTCAACATTTTTCAAAAAGGAAGACATCCACGTAGCAGATGGAAGACAGATGAAGGGGAGAGATGACGAAGGAGAAGAAGGAAGTGAGGAGAGTGGGAGGTTTGATCCAGGTGAGAATTTCGTGATCTCAGGTTCGTGGATTCTAGTAATGCTGTTTCCTGGATTAATTGAAAACTACTCTAAGAACAACACGTGCAATGGCAGCACCGGAAGCTGACAGCATTGTGGTATATAAAACTCTGGATCGATTTGAAACAACCTTCCTGTGTTGTTGAACCCTAAAACAGGGAGCGGAAGACTTCTTCATTAGAGCAGAAGTTTTTGTGGGTGGGTTGTTAGTGGCATGTGATTCCATTACAACCGTCAGGTTTAAACACTCTCATCCTGAACAGATCTGAAATGATCACCTGAAATAATTCCTTGATTCATGTTTTATAAGCCGACCGGAGGCAAGGTCATATAACTGGAGTGAAGTCCTCAGTATACCATAACCCTAATGGTGGGTTCAGGTTATATTGACATCCTATCACCCAGCCTTAGCCATAACAGGGAACAGAGAATCATACAGGGTAATAATAGGCTCACTTAAAGCAACAGGCCAGATAAGATCAAATGGTAGTTCCTGCCACTCATAAAAGCTTGTGGAACAGTTGTGCTCTGTATTTTGAGGCTCAAGAAAACTCCCTTCCTGCTTTTTCTTTGAAAGTTTCCTTTCTATATGAGCTGACTCTAGTGTATATTCACTTGTAGAAATTACACACATATAAAACTAATCTAAAGAGAGGCTATTCAGAGATGAGTCATAATAAAACTGTTAGGTGTGACGTGCACAGAGGAGCGAGATGGGAACGCTCAACTTGGTCTACTCCAGATGTTGAAAATGCAACCACACATCAATTTGGTCCAGGAGATGTATGCCTTGTATTTGCTCAAGTCCTTGCTGCAAGTCCCACCAACCTAACAAAAATAGCCTGATAAATTTAGAGGATGCAGTTTATTTTGTAGTAGCAACTCAGCTGTGGCATTTGCTCCCAAGGGATGTCAGCCCAGCTTCCTCCGAGTGAGCAGCTAGCGGGCAGACAACCCTCTATTATTTTCCTGGGCCTTTGACTTTCAAATCATTTGTTTTTAGTTTGTGTTCAGAGAATGTTCCATCCTTACACTGCAATTTCGGTGTGCTTTGATGGGGAGGAGGCTTGTGAGCAGTTACGGTAATAACTCCTGGCAATTGCCCATACGATAAGGCGCCAGATTGTCGTAACTAGATGCTATCAAAAGAAAAGGAGAAATAAACTGAACACTGAGCAAACCTTACCCCCATACAATACAGGGCTGGTGTATGGCATCTTGCTATCGGAGGCAAATGACAACAATATGATGCCCTTTCTTGTCCCATTCCACGTATGAAAGCTGGCTGGAAGAGTGACAAAAGTACTGTACAGCATTTGCACCTCAATGTAGCAGTCTGGTTTAGTGAAGGAAGTTTTGCATGTCGCTCTCCAAGTTCTCTTCTCTTATGAAGGACAGAGCCTGAAAACATGCTAATGCTAATATTAAAACTGTTACTTTTAAGATGAACAGGAGGACAGGCAAACTGCTTCAGCTAATGTTTAAAAGCTAACATATTGAAAGTGATGTTTCAGCAGTACGCTCAAAACGTTATTTTAAGAAGATCATATGCATCAGTTTCCCGTTGCTTTTAAATGTTTTTTTTTTAGCATTGATCGTTTTAAATATGCTTCTTAAATTCTTTTTTAATGTATGTATACTCACCATTTTAGCTATTCAGCATTGTCTCTTAGTTGTTGTAAGCTGCCTTGGGTCCTTTAAGGAGAAAGGCGAAGTTTAAAAAAAATAATAATTCAGTTCACTCATCCTCCTGTTCAATCCAAAAAATAACTTTTGCAAGATGAGTGCTTTAAATCTAATGCATATGCTGTCGTAGGGAAATGGCCAGGAGTTTCAAGAACAACAAAAGCTGCTACTACTTTTGTCCTTCATTGGATGAATGAGGCAATTGCTTCACTCTGCGCAACAGAAGGGCCGGCCCTGAATTAATAATGGAGCTCCTCCCATGAACATCCTATTCAACTCATCTCAAAGACCCTCTCTCTTTGCTGTCTCATCTGCAGCCTTTCCCATCCAGAAGGCAGAGGAACAGAAGGTGACAAACAGAAAGCAATTTGGGGAAAATAAGCCCACCCCCAAAGCCCTGCCCTTTTTATTTAGGTCTACTTAACACATGCGGTTATTGGCGTGTCCTATAGATCATTTAACAAATTGCTTTGAAATCCTTCCAGGGCGTGGTACAAATGACTGATTTAAAACCTCTGCATTGTTCGAGCTGCATTGTTCTTCATCAAGTTGAGTCATTTTTATGTGGAGTGTCAAGCTCTTCTAACAAATAACTGCTGCCAGACAAATCAAGATCCTCAATCTTAAAGCTATGGCTAAATAGTTTATAGCTTTAATCTGCTCACTGAGGTGTGCAGTCTATGACAGTAATTATAAATGCAAGGAGAAATTATAGCTGAATGCTTTAACTGCATTAGGAGGCATTTGATGAACATCCATGATTGCCTGCTCATTTTCAACAATAGAGGGCACGTTAGTGTCAATGCATTAGAGGATGTGCAGTTTTGTTCGGCTCTTTCTTCCATTTACCACTGAATTGTCAGTTGTCTCCTATAAAGTGTGTGTTGCGGTGGGGAGGGGGGGGAGAGAAAAGCACCACAGATTCTTTAAACTTGATGGGTTTAAAAAAATAGAAAGACAAAAGAAGAAATAGAGGGAAAACATCCCTGTTTATCATTATGCATCTACTCCCCCCCCTCCACATACACTATACCATCCTTATTTTCAAGTTGATTCTTTTCAGCAAGCTGTTTACTTATCACAGACTTCAAATAGCATAAAATTTGGGCCAGGATTAAATTTTAAACTCACTTCTGAATGTCGGAGCGTGGTTTGTAGCCATCCAGAAAGAGTGCATTAGAACATCCATCACATGATTCCCCCCATTGCCAAATAACAATAAGCAGAAGCTCACGGACGTTCTTCTAACTGCAATCTTGGGATCCTTCCCATGGGTTCAAACTATTCTGCAACTAAGGACTCTTCCAGATGTTTTGCCACTTGATTCTGGAGATACATACCGTTTAATAGGGTTCCTATCCAAAGGCACCTCTCTTCCCGTTAAGAAAGGTGGCTCCCTTTATAAAGCATCTAATAAAAATTAAATATATTCACTGCCCTGTTAAAACTGCTTCATTTTTATTCTTTCTTGTTTTTCTATTGAGCAATGTGGATGGTTCAGGCTAGGAATCTCTTCTGAAGGAATGGAACTTACAGTGGAAACGGCCATAGTGCAAAATGCTGCCCCAAAAGAGAGGCTTAAAATAAACCTTGCTCACAGAGGAGCTCAAAAGATACAGAGAAGTCGCCAAAAGAACAATAAACTAAGAGAAACAAGCTTTGCATCACTTGGATGGCTGGACAGATGTTGCCAACCAAAGTGCTTTAATTTGAACAAATGCTCCATGTGGACAACTCTGATAATCTGTGATAGAATTCCCTTAAACTTCCAAAAGGTTTCATGGAAAATATCCTTCCCACTTGCAAACCATAGGCTTTCTGCAATGCAAATGGATTTAATGAATATAATGATATGCTGAAACCATGGATAACTGAGCAATAGCTGGATGATGCTCTGGGACCCAGAGAAGTATCTCACGGTACCTGTGGACTGCAGTTGCCAGAATCCTTCTATTAACATGAACAATAGGAAAAATAGCTGGCAGTGCGGCATCATAGGCAGATTCAAGGAAATTAGTCTAAAGCATTGCTTTCCCCCCCAAGTTCATCATCATCCCATCATTTGCTAGTTATGTATGCCTTTACCAACTCACTATATGCATGTATTTTAAATGTGCCTTCCATACTATAGATGTAACCCTGCCCTACTTAGATATCAGATACTACAAAACTTAATTAGCTATTTATATTTAATTTTTGTAGAACAAACATATACTATAAACATATACTATTTTTGTAGTATAAACATATACTCTACAGTGGTACCCCGACTTAAAAGCAGCTCGACTTAAGAGCAATTTGACTTAAGAGCGGAAAACTGTTGGCGTTTTAACTGTCGCCTTACAAATTTTAGATATGGCCTGCTCGACTTAAAAATATTTTTGTCATTCTTTTGAGTTTTTAAACTAATTTGTTCAATTTTTTTAGATCGGTACCTTGATTTAAGAATAGTTCAGCTTAAGAGCATGCATTCAGAACGGATTAAATTCATAAACTGAGGTACCACTGTATGTGTGTGTGTGTTTGTGTGTGTGTGCGTGCACACACACACACACACACACGCACACACGCACACACTGTATGTGCACATACGTGCATGCCTGCATGCACATGCCTGTGGTCTAATTATATATCAGTACATATAGCAGCCTAATGCTAAGGCATAGTCAAAAAAGCGCACAAAAAGGCATAGGGAAATTAGATTTTTCTGTTCATATAGATTTTGAAAAATATATTTAAAGTTACAAATCAGCATGCCAAAACATACTCGTTATATCATCTATCTCATGTTCAAAGGCTTCAGGGGATGACAAAATATGTAGTTGGTTAAAAGTAAGAAGGTGATTATTTTTGTATGATTGACTTAAATCCTTACATCTAATGTAATTTTCTATTATTCTAGAAAATGCAAATGTATATGAGAAACTCAAGGGAAAGGGAAAGTTTAGATTAAATGAGAAACAAATATATGCATCTGCATCAGAATACCCAATAGAATTGCATCTGAAATCACTATTCTATCATCCATCTACTCTATAATCTGTTCAGTACATTTCCAGAAGACACCATATTTTGCCTTTTTATGGGGAAAAATCTCTATAAATTTCTGTGTTCTTAGATTTCAGTTTTCAAACACGGATTTAATATTTTTTTTTAGTATCTAGAAATTTTGATTTTCCCTCCGTTTCAGACAAATTTGCGAATTCTAAATTTGTCAATATTCTAAAAAGATCATATGTATTAAGTATATGAGACTTACCAATTTTTGGACACATACTAAGGTGTTTCTACTAAAAGCAAACCAATTATAGGATAAGAATAGCACGTGTAATGTTTTAGAAAAGACTTAGACCTTGTTTGGATTTTGTATGATGTATATCCAACTGCCATGAGAAGATTGTCAGGAAAGTCTGTACTTTACCTCTTCTTCTTTTTTTAAAGCAGGAAAGCTCTAAAGAATTCGGTCAACCTTTAGCGTTTAAAAGGCAAAAAGTTATAAAGTCTGCAGTGTAATTCAAAACAGCCTTAATTTCACACTATTTTGTGCTTTCATGCATACAAATGAAAATTACAGGTAACTCCCCATCTATATTCACATTACAGTTTAAGTAAGATAGAAGCTGCTCACAGGCATTTGGAAAGAAAAATAGTTGGAGGGGAAAATTGATCAGTTTTTCAGCCATCTCAAATTTGAGAATGTGCAGGAACAGGAGACTTTTAACATGCAAAAAAACAAAAGGTGAAAAATTCCATAATTTCTTACACATGCTATCTCTATCATTACGTATACTTTTGTCAAAAGTACTGAAGGTCAGCAATCTCTATGTAAAGTACAGACCTTTTTACATCTTGATTCTGTAATTCTAAACATGCTCATTTGGAAATAAAATTTAACAGGCGTTTTCTCTGGGGATTGAATACACACTCCCAATATCATGTTGTTGAACCTGAAAGTGTGCTAACGTTCCAGTGGCTAGATTTCCTCTGAGCTTCACACCTGATGGGGGATATGATTGAGATGTACAAAATAATGTAGGACATGAGTCAAGTGGATAGAGGGACACTCTTCTCCCTCTCACAAAATACCAGAACTAGGGGACATCCATTCAAATTGAGGGTTTGGAGAGTAAGAACAGACAAAAGAAAATATTTTTTTCACCCAGAGCGTTGTTAGTCTGTGGAACTCCCTGCCACAGGATGTGGTGATGGCATCTGGCCTGGATGCCTTCAAAAGGAGATTGGACAGAAAAAGTCCATCACAGGTTACAAACCATGATGGAGATGTGTAATCTCGAGGGTTAAAACTGGGGTACTTCAAGGGCCAGATGCAGGGGAGTGGTATCAGGAGACAGATATCTAGTCTCATGTGCTCCCAGACGCATCTGGTGGGGCCACTGTGAGATACAGGAAGCTGGACTAATTGGGCCTTTGGACTGATCCAGGATGGCTCCACTTATGTTCTTATGTTCTTAATCAAACTTGTGCTTACCTTCCTATGACCAATCCTAAAACAAAGCAAGCATACTTGCAAGCTACATGAAGAGAGCAAGGCTCATGCGATGATGAACACCTATCTTGTAGCTATCACAAATAGGGGGCGCAGAGCAAGTTCCTGTCACAAATAGAAGTTGCTGTTGATTTTTTGGGGGGTGCTGACAAAATGTTTGCTCTTATGAACAGACTTTGGTATCCACGGGGAGGCCCAGAACTAATTCCCAATGGGTATGGGGGTACTGCTATATCTGTATTATCTAGTGCAGTGGTCTTGAACGTTACGTCACCAGACGTTCTTGGACTGCAACTCCCAGAAGCCTTTGCCAGCACAGCACATTTTAGGACTCCAAGTGGGGAGCTGCCAGCCTACTGCAAAAGACCAGCCTTCCTGCCAAAGCTTTTATTTTGCAACAACATTGCCTCATCATGGAAGTTTACAAGAGATCTGGACATCATCATTTTCTATTTGAAGTGTTTCGTATTCTCCCATTGTTTCTTGTATCACCGTTTCTTATCAGAGAGAATGTATTAGTCAAAAATGATGGTATAGTTACAAGATGCCTTTTATTAGAATGAAATCTGAAGTGAATAATATATCTTCTCTAATTAAACCATCCGTTTGGGATTGAGTTAAAAGAAATACTTAATAGTCAAGAAGTGCAATTTCCAGCATTTTTAAATGTTCTCTTTCTATATTCAAGCAGATGTCTTTCTCTGGAAACCCCTTGTTAGTTGGCACTATACATACAGTAAAACTAGTGTACATAAAAATAAAATAAAATAAAATAACCCTATTGATGACTTTGACATAACGCCACATTTTTCCTTTAATGTTTTTTCCTGTCCTTTCTACTTTTAATATGTACACTGCCTTTCAGATTATAGCATGATAAACTTAAACCAGTCCCTATAAGAGAAATAACGGACCTTTTTAAAAAGACAATTGATATAATAATGCAGCACCAATTCTCCAAACAGTATGTCCGGAAATCAACTATTCAAAATGAATTCACTTGGAGTGTCTTTATTGTGCCTTTTTCATTGGCTTTTTAATGGCTGTGCTTTACTGGATAACTGTCCAGAGAGAGCATCATTACCTTTGTACTAAGGGACTATTGTGCAGCTGTGTGTTGTAATTTGGATACCCTCAACAGCACTAGAACTTTAATTGTTTCACTTAGCCAAACCATGAAATCAGCTTATTATTAAAAACCCCGCACACTTATAGCTTTCAAACATGCCACTGCCATGAGGGAAGCAATCTCCATGCGTCTGTTTTCGCACCAGGGTTGCCAACGATTTTAACAGCTCCTGCGCCTGAGATTTCAACTCTGACAAGTGGCGGCGGCGAAATTCTTCATAACATGAAAAGCTTCACGTAGTGATGCTGCTTTTATTTATTTATTGTAAACAGGAAAAAGCCAACCCCGCTGTTTGTCTGGTCACAGCCTTGCATCTGCACACAATCAGCATTCTGAATCATGATGTTGATCACTCCCCAAACATATTCCGGGCTGTGATACCCATGGCAGTAACAACGAATCGGTGCAAATTGTTACGATGAGTTTGGGAGGCAATGTTATCATCCCATTAAGGAAGCAAGCCCATTGGAGCAGGGAATGCACCTCTTTAACACTTCCTGAGTTGGACCGTTTATCTCTAAGGATTATTCAGTACTTTTACTGGCAGGAAACAGTGGCCTAGTGCTGAGCCTATGGCCATTGCCAAAAATAAGTCATCATCCCAAGCTAAAAAGAAAAGGATAGAAAAAGAAAACCCAATTATATTAACTCAGGACATCCATTTGGCTATAGCAGGCCTGCCCAACAGGTAGACCGTGGGCTACCGGTAGCCTGCAAAATGTTCAAAAGTACCCCGCCAGCCATGAATTAAACAAAGTGAGGGGATAAGTTCTCCACCCCTCCCTCCCCCATCCCAAGGACCACCACTGCCCCAGCAAAGTTCTGGGTCTGCCAGCCCACTGTCTCAGCCAAGCAGTTTCAAGGGCCATGGCACATTGAAATCTGTTCCCTCCATAATGGATTGATTTGTTTTCAATGCATTCCTATGGGAAACCGCTGCTATACTTACAAATGTTTTTAATTATGAGCATGTGCGCAGAACAGATAAAATTTGTAAGTAGAGGTTTTAGTGTAGGAGCCCACAGGCACTTTGGCCGGAAAAAATAGACCTTGGCCTGTTCAAAGTTGAATAGCCCTGGGCTATAGTAGAGGAGGGAAAAGGACTCTAAAATTTGTTACAGAATCTGTAGAATCGATTTTCTAGCTAGCTGATCAGCCTTTCTCTCTGTAGCTAAGATAAAAGGAACAGGAAGAATCTGGAAGTGGTTTCAGAGAAAGGACAAGGAAATGCCACAATGTACATGTAGGTTTAGAAAGAATGAACAGGGAAACTATCCAAGCTTCTCTTTTTTTTTGTTCATTACTCTCACCAATAAATTCGAGCTATTCAATTTAATTTACTACGACCTTAACCCAACAATTTCTGCACTGTCGCCACACCAGGCGGTGACGCATTGAATATCATCTTGTGGGGCTTGTCACCAATGCAGATCGGTGTTGTCCCAGTTTTACAATAATGCCTCTGAACATTTACCAGAATTGTCTGCACAAGCTATGATAATAAAAGCAAAAATGTAATTTAATATGCTTTTTTTTTTTTTGGTGGGGGACAGAAGAGGGCAAGAAAAGGTGCCAGCTGAGCCCTAAAGTTGATATCATAGAATTGTGGAATTGTAGGGGAATTGTAGTGGAATTGGAGGGTCATCTAGTCCAACTGCCAGCCAACATGGGAATCCATCACGAGAGTATCCCTGACGGAAGGCCGTCCAACCTCATTTTAAGCACATCAAAAGAAGGAATGGCCCACCACCTTCCAAGACCATCCATTCAATTTTCCAGCAGTCAGTTCTTATGGTCTGGTTGTTTTTGTTCACTGGTGGAACACAACTGTCATGTTTCAAGAGGATGATTCTCCTTGGATAGAAATGATTCTGTTACCAGCAGTCCATTTACTGGGGAGTAAATCTAATTCAATGTGATGAAATTTTATTCTTGAATAAAGTCTGTTTGCATATGCAGGTGGTCCATTCCTTAATAATTTAAAAGCGACAGGTGGGGTATTGCAGTAGAGTTAAGTATGTTTTAAGCTAATGGAGTAGTATATTTCTAAATACTAGCTGTAGCTTTATTCTTCAGTTAATTTTCCCTGTACTTCTGGATTAAAATGAACAACATCTGCATAATCAGGTGGAAAGAACTACATTCCTTGAACTCAATTTGGGATAGAACATAACATGTATTTAAGGAGCAATGTAGCTGTGTTCGCCATCATCAAAGCCAATCCATTAATTTTGACCCTTGAAATGAACGCTCATCATATACATTGATACTGGCTCCTTAGATGCAAACAAGACCTCAGAAATATAAACACAGATTATAAATCGGATCAGTAAATATAGGACTGGGTCCATCTGCAGAAGCTGCCTAGATGCCCTAAGCACATCCGATCTCGCTTGATTTCAGAAGCTAAGCAGGGTCGGCCCTGGTTAGTACTTGGATGGGAGACCACCAGGGAATACCAGGTGCTGTAGGCACCTGGAGTAGGAACTGGCAACCACTGCAGTATTCCTGCTAAGAAAAATCCATGGACATGGAGTCACGAAGAGTTGGTCACAACTGTTATGACACAACACACACACATGCACGCGCGCGCACACACACACACACACACACACACACACAGAGCAGAGTAAATCCATACAATTACAAGTGTCAGATATAGAATAATAACTGTATAAAAGACTTTTGTACTGAACAACATTCTGACACTTGTATCCAATTAGAAAGGAGGGAAGTGGGTAAATGTTCAAAGGACAGCAAGATTAACAAAAAATAATAATAAGTGAGACATCTACATATGTTTATATGTGACAAAGGAGTTTATTATTACACAAATGAACTATGATGCCATATGTTTATCTAGAATAATCACTAAATAACCAATGTATTTGGAATACAGGCTTTCAGTGTATTGTATAGAGACTTTGGCTTACTCAACAGTTCCATTTGCCTCTGAATATAGAGAATGCAGATGCTGGACATTATGAAAATCCAAGTCACGGCCAGTCAAAAACTTCAGACAGAGTTTGCTTTCTCTCAGCCCCAGGATATGAACAGGAATGTGGGTGACAAATGCTAAATAGCCATTAGAGAGGAGGCCACAACCCATTAATGCACAATTATACTAGCAGGATTAGGACCTTTGGCCTTCCAGGTATCCTTTACATCAACTTCCATAGTGAGTATGGGAAAAAGCCAAAGGTGATATGAATCGTCTAATACTGAAATCTGAAGGCCACATATTTCTCAGCACCAGAATACCAGGCTCTTAAACTTAAAAACTAGTAAATAATTCCAGCTGTAATAGATCACTGAATCAACTGCTAAATGATCCGTCCACCCTCTGGTTTCAGCCCCTAACCAGCACTTGGGCTAGAGTGCAGGGCAAGCTGGGAAACTGAATCCTACAAGAAGCCATTTTGGATGTTTCAAAGAAATGGTGGGACAGCACTTCCTCATCTTGCACAGAGAAGGGGGGAAATATGTGTCTTTCCACCAAAGATAATATAAGGATGGAATGAAAAGCTATTTCTGTTCCTTACTAATTACAATATTTTACCTCTTTATTTTGGTTGTTTTCATGGTACAAGAAACTATTTCAGATGTAGAAAAGCAGTTTTTTTAAAAAAATTCCAAAGCAAATAATGTTTCCCTTCTTTGGAATATCTGGAATAGCTTTTAGGGCATCCCATTTCCTTTGCCTGCTGTCATCTTAAATTGGAACAGGTTCTCTGCAACTTTGACGTTTAATTGTGGACTATAAAGAATTTGCTTCCGAAAAGGTGAAGATTTTCCCCTCCTTGCTTGTCCCTTAAAATGGTTTATTTATGATACCTTTGGCCGCTCTAACAGAGGAGAGTCTACTTCAACTGCAATGGCTTCAGATGTTTTTGACTAAAACCCTTGCGGTCCCTTACCACGAGTGGAATAAGGAGAAAGCTACAATTGGGGAAAGCTAATCGTCTATGAAAGTCAAACTGATGTCAAGGCAAATGTGCATCCCCTACATTTTCCCTCCAATGGTGGGGCTTCCTCAGAGCTACTTTTCTCAAGAATCATGCTTGCAGATTAAACTTACTTATGGCAAGCCATAAGCAAAACCCAATAAATGCCAGTTGCACAGATAAAGATAATGTCATACTATGGCAAACCCAACCCTCACTACCTGAGGAAGCATGCCATATGAAAATAGGTTGAAGGTTCTGCATATTCTATGAAGACATGGAGTGGCAGTAGCTCTCCACATTACATCTGGTTTGTCCACCTAGTTTGACTTTATCTCACACTAGGTTTTCAGAAGAGGTGTTCCGTCAAGTGGTAAAAGTTATCCATTTGTCACTTAATTTCATTTGCTTTGTTTCCTTATTGATCATGGGAAGCTAGAATACAGGATAGATCTGCAAGTCTGATTTCTGAGGCAGGTATCTGAGGAAATTCCACCATAGGAGACTAGGTTCCTTATTGGTAATAGGCATTCATCTTAATGTGTAGTTTGAACCTGAGGCATTGAAACAGGAATAGAATGAATTAAGTGTATTTTCTATTATTGAACTCTGGCCCTTCTTTGTAACATTATATCCAAAAAAGGTAGAATATTGTGGACTTTCTCTTGGCCTGTAGGATACGGACAGCATTCTGAAAGATAAATCTAATGCATTCTCCAATGAGGGCAATAAAGGCAGAAGCAACTAGTATTTAACTCCTTGAAACTAAGAAAATTTTGATCTAACAGAGAAATCCCATATCTGAAATAGGACACTGAAACACATGGCAATGTCATCCAGTTTCCCATGACTTCTGCTGATATGTTCAGATGAGAGACAGAAGGGTGATACACAGAGGCTTAAAGTAGTGCAAGCAAATGCAGTTTCAAGAGAAGTCATCAGAGTGAAATGTTCGGCATGCTTTCTTTCTAAATGCAAGGTTAATGGTTTGGTTAGCTAATTGGAACATGGTGTCAACAGCAAGTAAAGTTGCCAAATCTTTTCATGGCAAAGGTTCCTGTGCCTTTAACAGCAGCCTGGAAGAACAAGATGGGCGAAAACAAAGCTTTGGCTCATCATAGAAGTAGAGTGATGGGAGCAGTCCTGCTTGCTAATTTCTCTCAAGCAGCAGTTACAGACAGAGGAACCAGTGCCTAGAAAGAAACGGACAACCTTGAACATAATAGATTTAAGAAAGCAGAAGGGCTTTAAGAGCCCTTCTTTGAGAAACATAGCATTAAAACAAATTTTGCAGTTAAGGCATGCATACCTCGGGAATTATTCTTCATCCACTTCTGCTACAAACTGTGAATGATGCTCTGGTGACTTGCTGTGTGTTTTGCTTAGATGAAGTTTTACTGCATGTTTGCTCACAAATGTCCGAGAGCACAACTTACATTTGAACTTAGAGTCTGTGTCCTCTTCTCCAGCTATTGTCTCGGGAGACCTTTGAACTGAAATTCTGGAGAGTTCTTGTTCTACCTTGCTTTGCTGCTCCACAGCCAACTTGTTCATGTCTTTCATTTGGAAACCTAGATGGGATTCTAAATGGCTGATGTACGTAGATGGGGTCCGAAACTGAGATGCACAGTCACTGCAGTAAAAGATGGGGTGGCCTTTATCCATGTTTTTCAAAAACTTTGTCCCTCCAGTTTTTCTCAGTTGGTACTTGACGTTGGCCAACCAGTGGCTGATGGTGGTCATGGACAGTCCTGTAAACTTGGAGATCTGCATACGTTCTTGAGGGCCCAGGTCTGACAACAAATATTTCCCTTCTGATGTTTGGAAGAGACTGGAAGCAAACTGAGCTTGCAAAATAAGGAGATGCTGAGGGTTCCAGTTGGATTGCCTTCCCTTTCTTTTGTGCAAGGTGGAAACCTCGGTGGAGACATCTTCAAAACGCCGGACATCCATTTCCAGTTTCATGGATGGGACTCTAGAGGAAACCGCTGGTTTTGGTGTAGTAGCTTTGGGAAGAACTTTGACCATGTCTGCAATGTCAGACAATGCATGTTTCTGAGGTGGGGAAGTACAAGATTGGGCTTGGACGGATTCCCCTTTCTTACTTTTAGATTTGGTCAGATCTATTGGCTGGTCATTGTTTTCAAACACGTAACGCCTGGATGTCACACCGGCAGGTTTTGGAGGCGCTGGAGCAGGAGACAAAACCGGCTTATCTATCATATTTAAATTGGTTTTGTGAAAAACAGAAACAGAACTTGCGCTGGGACTGGAATTTGACTGTGGTCTCAGAGGTTCGTTCGCTTTACCCAAGTGGTTATTGAGCACAGACTGCAAGGCGCTCAGGGGGTTTAGAGAAGGCAACTCTGAAGCATGGTTAGAAGCAGCAGCACCTCCATTGCTGAGAGATGGTGATGACGACGACGACGACGATGATGCAGACTCCTTTATTTTTGTCTTGTCTTTTTCATCATCTTCCTTTGACTTGCTTTCCTCTTTCAGTGGACTTGGTTCTGATTTGTTTGCCTCTATGTACACCTCGGCCTTAGGAGTGGGTTCACTTTCCTTTTGACAAGTAGGGACAGCCTCTGTTTTGCTTCCTTCTTTGACACAGTCCTTTTGTATTTCTTTCTTGGTGTCTCCTTCCTTCTTCACTTGAGTACATTGGGCCACATTGGCTGAGACAGGAACCAGGGGCATAACTTTCCACTTTGGAGCAATAGGTCTCAATTTATTGGTAACTGTTGGCCTCACTTGCAGAACTTGTGATCCCACCGGTAAGGAAGGTTTGGCACCTTCTGAGAGTTGGTAGGCTGCGTGGATACTCGGATATGCACTCCAGCTGGGGGCACCATTTTGAGCTTTATTGATGGCTGTGGTGACGGTGTTTTCCAAAGACTTCAAAATGTCTCCGCCCCCCTTTGAGGCATCTTCCAAGTCTTCCTCCCTAAGGTATTGGTATTTCATTGTAGGGTCGAGTGGTTTTGGCAGAGTATCTTCATAATCTTCACTCTTCACCACTTTCTCATCTTTATTTGCCTCCTCTGATTTATTTTGCTTACTTTCTTTCTTCAGCTCTGATTGAGGAGCTATAGAATCTGTCGAGGCATTGCTGGAGGGTTTCGAATGCGGGCTGTCACTGGCTGGTGCCTCAGAAAGCGACTGCATTTTCTCTACAGCGAGTGGATCCAAAACAAGTTGTTTTCCTTTCTTGGAGGCCGAGCTTGTGACTTTCAGGAAGTGACCCGTGACCATCATGTGAGTGGTGAGTTGCTGTAGGGTGTCATGGGAGCTGCCACACTCCATGCACTTGAGGATCTGTGACTTGCACGCTTCAAACTGCCAGGTGTAGCTGGCACCGTTCTGGTAGCCATAGCGGTTGTTTGACGAGAGCTGTAGGCTTGCATTCTTCTGGGAGGAGAAAGTGTCAGCGAACGACCCAGTGGTCGAGTCCGGAGAGCAAGGCCTGTTCAGGTCGAACACCCGCTTCTTGGCTGGAGTTACCATTTTAGAAGAAATGGTAGGGACTGGCTCCTTCAAAGGCACTTTTTGGTAGTGTTTTGTCTTTATCATATGAACACTTAGATCTTGAAGGGAATCAAAGGAGTCACCACAGAACATACATTTCAAAACTTTCTGGGCATCTTCTTTATCCATGTCCTGAAAGGCCCTTTTCCGGGGTTTGGAGTAGCTGGTCGGCCGGTGCTTGTCTTTCTTATGGTTGTCATCTTGGTAGTGACCGCTCTCATTCATATGGACAGTGAGTTCTACCAAGGTATCATAGGCAGCACTGCACTGCCTGCACCGAAACCTACTCGCACCCGTGAATACCGTTCCACACATTTTGCTGCTCTGTCGGTACAGCTGAACGGAGCTGAAAAGGTTTGGTTTGGAGACGGGCCTAGCAGGTAAGCTCTGTTGTAGGCTTTTGGTCAAGGCATCCTGATGCCAATCAAAGTCACTTTTGCTCGCTCCGTTTCTGCTCTCACACCCCCTCTTATCAGAATTCGACAGCTTGAGCCCTAGCCCTAAGCCTGTCCAATAAGAGTCTGAAAGGATGTTGGCGTACACGGCTGTCATTTTATCCATGCAGCTGTGTGCTTCGCTTGGAGGTTTAGGATGGATGTGAGCTTTGGAGTCCTGCACCTCCCTGGAGCTAAGGCATTTAATGTCAGCCACCTGGTCACTAGCATCGCTTAGGAGAGATTCATTTTCTGCATCCTGGTTGGAGATATGACTTATTGGAGAATTCTGGTAGCTAAAGCTGCCTTTTGGACCAGAGCCAGCGTCATGTTCTTCATCCGTCCCGGGATCGTTGCTACCTGGGAGATGAGCGGTCGAGTCGCTCTCATTGTCATCCTCTTCTTCCTCTTTTATGTCTTCATCCTCTTTTAGTTCATCGTCTTGGACATAACCTGGAAAGAAACATTGATATGAGAAAGATCAGTGCATGTAAGAACACTACACATTTGTTTCTGCGGTAGTGGCATTTACTTTTCCTGCTTGGATTTTGGTTTGCCCTTCTAACTTTATAGACTGTTAGTGCAAGCCTTTAAAAAAGGGGGGAAAGTTGGCAAGGCTTGCTAGTTTTTATTGGCAGACAATCATAATTCCTTGTAACTTCTAGGGGGTTTGAGTTAATAATTTTCCTGTTCCAGTAGTAAAGCTCTAACGGTTCCTTAATGGAACCAGTTAGAGAAGTAATATATGAGATCATTTGAAGTCCCATTAAAACGATGCGGTCAAATGGATATTACCCCAGGCCAGAAAACAACAAATGGGCAAAAAGCAGAATTCAAGATGTCTGGAAACAAAGAATAACACAATTCTGAGCAGCTTTACTGGGGGAATATTGCCCTTCCAAAACTCCCTCTACGGACCTTATCACCACCACCACCATAATCATCGTCATTTTTTGTAAACTCTTATGATTTGGTAGGAGGGTTGTGGGAAAGTCAGAGAGCCTCAAGGATTATGGGAGGTTGTAAAAACTGTCACCCGGGCCACATTTTAGCTTCCTCCTGTTAAATGCACAAAGCTGGGAATCGGGATACATTTGGAATTTGTTTGGACAGAATCTCCCAGGCTGCTACAGACAACATCACCAGTGGCTATCTTCAAAAAGCAAACATTTCCCATCTCTTGTCTGTGTAAAAATTTACCCATATTTTCCAGTGTATACAACACCCCCAGGTGTAAAACAGCCACCACTTTTCCAACGCAAAATTAAAATTTACGAACCATGTGCTTCTCTCTTAAGCTTACTTCAATGTATAAGACAACCCTCTGTTTTCAGTCTAACAATTTTAGAAAAAAAATAGTCCTATACATGGGGAAATAAAGTACATATCACTAGCTGAGCAACCATGAGAAATGAAATTTCTGCCCAGGACATTTCTCTACCAGGTCATCTTGTGGACAAAAATGGGATCTGTGTGACTCACTTAAATTTTTCAGAGGGAGGTGCTCCCCTGATTTAGTCAGGAGCCACCCTTACTTTTCACCTGGGGGGGGGGGATGGAAGAAACAGGAAAGAAGAATGTGATCTTGTGTCCTCACTTTCTACATGTTTTTACTCAACCTGCAGTTAGAACATTTGAATTGTTGTTCCACTCAGCTTTGCATTCATATATATGTTTGTTTATGAAATCACTGGGACCCCCACCTTCCTACAGGCGTTTCCCAGAGCTGCTCCCTGCAACACAGAAAAGCACTAAATTATAGCCATCAGAAAAGAGTAGTGCTCTAACAGCAGTCAATACCAAACAAGAAGCAATAAATCCAACAAAACAGCTGACAGCGATAAAAAACAGAAGAAACTCTTTTCACTTGGCACCCAGATATCAATACAGTAATACCTTGGTTTACAAGTACCTTGGTCTACCAGAATTCTGCAAAACACGCAAACATTTCTGATAAATTTTGCCTTGATCAACAAGCAGTGTCTCTATATACGAGAACTGAAATGGGTCACATGATCACATGAGCCAATGGTGGCTCTCTCTTTCTCTTCCTGCTGGATTGTGGGTGATTGTCTAGAACAGTGATGGCGAATCTTTTAGAGACTGAGTGCCCAAACTGCAATTCACAAAATTAGTGAAATTCACCCACTAATTTTTTTTTTGCAAAGTGCCAATACAGTAATTGAACCTGTATACAGGTGGCTATGAACGGGCAATGTCGAGTGCCCACAGAAAGGGCTCCGAGTGCCACCTTTGGCACCCGTGCCATAGGTTTGCCATCACTGATCTAGAATGTTCCATCTCAGGCAAGCCTCAAAAGCATAGGGAGGAGAGAGGGACAGAGGCCTCCCTTGCACCAGCTATGGAGGTTTCAAATGGGAGTACAGGTTAGGGTTTTATTTTTCTTCATATTTTGATTTAATTTGTTTTCAACATCCTTTCTTATTTTTGTGTGTAGAATATGTGGTCTATGGCTCTAGAGTAAATCATCTCAGTTTCTATGCTATACTATATACTATTTATTAATTTAAAATATTTCTTACTTTTGTCCCTTCAATATTTAAAAGATACTTAGATTTTTGGTTACTTAGAGTGGTATCAGATACTTAGAGTAGCATCAGATTTTAGTCAATGTTTTTGTAATCACGAACAACTATGTTTGACATTGTTAAGCAACAACTCACACTCAGCAGGCTAGAGCGCTGCAATGTTGGCTGCAAAATCAGCACCTTGGCGGTTTGAATTCTGGGTGCCAGACAGTGGAATGAGCTCCCACTGTTAACACCAGCTCCTGCCAACCTAGCAGTTCGAAAGCATGCAAATGAAAGTAGAGAAATAGGTACCACAGTAAAAATTAGGAAGGTAAACACTGTTTCGTGTGCAGAAATGCATTCAGCCATGCTGGCCACATGGCCACGGACTTACACAACACTGGCTTTATGGCTTGGAAAAAGAGATAAGCACTGCCCCTGGAGTTGGACATGATTAGCATGCAAGTGCGTCCTTCAGTCTCAAGAGACTATGCTATGTGCTCTGTATAGAAGCCGTGTTGTTTCAATACTGCATGCAAATAAGAAGTGGCCTCTTCATATAAATAAATAAATAAATACATATACAGTATACTGTACACTGTTCCTAATACTGTTGTTTTTGTATCCCTAAGTGTGCTATTTCTGAGATTATAATACTGTGTTAATCTGTATTATTATTATTATTATTATTATTATTATTATTATTATTATTATTATTATTATTATTATTATTATTATTATTATTATT
>JAHTLZ010000129.1:91918918-91933179 GCA_023846285.1 Phrynocephalus versicolor | reverse complement strand
TTATTATTATTATTATTATTATTATTATTATTATTATTATTATTATTTAATTAATTAAATGGACCAACAGAGAAACAAACATAACTGCCAGTTCGGCTGTCTTTTCCACAATGCAAGGAAAATATCTGCTTAGTTAGGCGTTGACATATTTAATCTTTACAAAGGAGAAACTTGTGATGAGGGGTCTTTTATTTTATTTCACTTGTTTGGAGATGGTTCGTTTGTTAGCATGGTGCAAAAACATGATCTAAAGGAACTGGGAAGGAAACAGATTGGAAAGCTTCAAAACTGGTAACATTTGACTGATGCTTTAAAATGCCAATAACTTTTTTTTTAAAAAAAAGCAAAGATGGACATGATTTAAAATCCTATACTTAAAAGATTGCACCTTCTCTAGGCCACGCCTGCCCAACAGGTAGACCGCGGGCTACCGGTAGCCCGCGATGGGTTCAAAAGTAGCCTGCCGGCCACCAATAAAAAAGTGAGGGGATAAGTTCTCCACCCCACCCTCCCATATCTCAAAGACCAGCACTGCCCCAGCAAAGTTCTGGGTCTGCTAGCCCACTGTCTTAGCCGAGCAGGGCAGTTCAAAGGCCATGGCATGGTCCCCTACTTCCCCCACTGGCCAGATGATCGAGCGGGTGCAATGGAAGTGTGTGCATGGTCAGCCTTCCCATAGGAATGCATTGAAAATCAATTAATCCATTCCAGAAGAGAATGTGCTTGGGATGGACAAAATTCGTAAGTAGAGGTATTAGCGTAGTAGCCCTCAGATACTTTGGGCCAGAAAAAGTAGACATTGGCCTGTTCAAAGTTGGACAGCACTGCTCTAGGCCATTAACTGGCTTTGGGCATTTTATGTAAGGCAGCCAAAGTCTTCTAAACTGCAGACATTTGGAGTGTTTTAATGAACATCCAAGGCATCCTTGCTATGATTTGCTTAAAACAGTTTAACCATATGTAAATAATTATATAAATTGAAACACAAGAGCTGAATTCATCAAAATGCTTGATTAGCAGAAGAGAGTCCGATAAAAGCAACATACCTTTTTAAAATAATAAAATCTACATATGGTTGCAACCTTTAAGTAACAAATCAAGGGCATTCTGTGGAATCAGTTTATTACACAAAATATCCAGTGTGTGGCAATGGTGAAGAAGGCCAATTCCATGCTATGGATTATCAAAAAGGGGATTGAAAATAAAACAGCCAACATTATAATGCCATTGTACAAGATGATAGTAAGGCCACACCTGGAGTATTGTGTACAATTCTGGTCACCGCATCTCAAAAAAGACATAGTGGAACTGGAAAAGGTGCAGAAGAGAGCGACTAAAATGATTACTGGGCTAGGGGACCTCCGTTATGAGGGAAGGCTAAAACATTTGGGGCTCTTTAGTCTGGAAAAAAAGTGCCTGAGGGGGGGATATGATTGAGATGTACAAAATAATGCAGGACACGAGCAAAGTGGATAGAGGGGCGCTCTTCTCCCTCTCACAAAATACCAGAACTAGGGGCATCCACTCAAACTGAGGGTTCGGAGAGTGAGAACAGACAAAAGAAAATATTTTTTCACCCAGCGTGTTGTTAGTCTGTGGAACTCCCTGCCACAAGATGTGGTGATGGCATCTGGACTGGATGCTTTCAAAAGGGGATTGGACAGATTCATGGAGAAAAAGTCCATCACAGGTTACAAGCCATGATGGAAATGTGTAATCTCCGGGCTTAAAACCAGGGTACTTCAAGGGCTAGATGCAGGGGAGTGGTATCAGGAGACAGATATCTAGTCTCATGTGCTCCCAGACGCATTGGGTGGGGCCACTGTGAGATACAGGAAGCTGGACTAAATGGGCCTTTGGTCTCATCCAGTATGGCTCTTCCTACTTCTTATGTTCTTATCTTTATTAAACTCGGGTAATTTGGACATGAAAAGCAATTTTCCTATGTAGGTCACCCTTATGGACATGCTACGGGCTGGGATTCAGTCGTATCCTTTTTGTTTTTTTAAAAAAAAATCATTGAAAACAATTATTTCCTGCCGGGCACCACAATTCAAAGAATTCCATATCTTGCACAAACAGTAGCCATATTGGCTAGAAGACCCTGGCAGTGTTGTCTAAAGTGTCCCAACCTCTTGACATTCTTCAACCTCTTCCATGCAAACAAAGGCTGATCTGCTTACCCAGTTCCCTGGGGGTCCATGGACCTCATGGAGAATGGATGGGATCCAAATATTAGCTGCTGGCATTAGGTTTCCCCGTGATGATATGAAGCATATGGCCCTCTATGGGGAGCAGCAGCTTTCTGTCCACAGGACCTTCTGGGGCCTCCATAGGATCCCATTCAGCTCTGCAGTTCTAAGGTTACTATTATTCAGAAACAAATCAAAGCATAACCGATCTGCCGATTGGAGGCAGGAGGTCATCTTTTTGCACTTTTCATAGAAAATGCACCTGATACTTGCTAGGCTTGAACATGTCACAGGAGTAAAGAAAGGCACGAACCATCAGTTCAGTGGTTCACCTTAGTTCATTCAGCCCTTCAAAGCCCCAATTCCTTTTGGAGGTGTCCACTAGGAGGCAGGACCCTGGCTCCTAGTGAGTGCTCTCTTTGTGTGTGTGTGTGTTGCGTCGTTACAGTTGTTACCGACTCTTCGTGACCCCATGTCCATGGAGTTTTCTTGGCAGGAATACTGGAGTGGTTTGCCAGTTCCTACTCCAGGTGCCTACAGCACCTGGTATTCCCTGGTGGTCTCCCATCAAGTACTAACCAGGGCCGACCCTGCTTAGCTTCTGAAATCAGGCGAGATCGGATGTGCTTAGGGCATCTAGGCAGCTTGAGCAGTTCCAATTATCCTTTGAAGTCTGTCCTGCTTAGACGCAGAACTAAGACAGTTATAGAGGAACAGATGATAGATTCAATAACACCTCTATAGAATTGAATCAACAGTTCTTTTGGCAGTTTGAACCTCCTAAATTGATGCAGAAAAAACATTCTTTGTTGTACTTTTTAAATAATACTTTTAATATTAGATGACCATTTTAAATCTTGAGATATAATAGTACCTAAAAATTTAAAGGACTTCACTATTGACACTAAGTTATTTGATATCATAAGAGGTGGTTGTATAGAACCACCTCTTATGATTGCTATTAATTGAAATGTCTGAACCGTCTTCAAGGGCAGTCCCACACTGAGAATGTTATAGTAATCCAGCCTAACAATAAACTATATCTCAGATGGTAGCATTGTTTGTATCTTGTCTGAATTACTGTACCCTAGTTTACATTTTATCCCTTGAAACCAGTTGGTTACTACTAATAGCTCACTTTTCACATATTCCAAATTGTCCTTTCATCCTATATTTCTTTGTCATATCCAGGCCACTTATCTTAGACAAAACAGCTTACAAGAGCAAACTGTATACATCAGTATAAAACACAGCGTTTAAGTGTACACCACAGCGCTAGTTAAACTAGGCTATATGATTTCAGTATATAATGACTCATTTCTGCTGTTTAATGCATTGAAGCCTTTTTCTTTTCCCCATTTTTTAAACACTGAACTTTTTCTACAAGGGTTTCCACCAGTAGAGCTTTTTTAAAGTCAAAGAGTCCTTTTTCCACATATAGCAAGATTTCCTAAAAATATATTCATACATGGCTTCCCTTCAACTTGGGAAATGTTAGTTTTGGCCAAGGAAAGGGACAGTGAATCATTGTCCTCTAGAATAATGCCGGTAATCCACACAAGGCCCATATGCCAACTCCATTTTTTTTTCATTCCTGTATCCCAGTTCCCATTTTTAAAAAGAAGAAAAATGAAAAACACAGCTCTGAAAGCAATCTCACAGTACCGGGACGTGAGCTTATTTCCTTTGCTTCTGGTACGAATATCCTTTGTTTTTCTATTTTTGGCTTTAGACTGTTTTCTTTCTTTAAAATATTCCATGCAGATAATGGATAATGACCACTTCTCATTGCTTTCTCTTGAAAATGTCTAACTGCATTAGCTAACCAAAGGCAGAGCCTAACCTGGCTCACTGTTTTGCTTTGTGTTTGCAGATTTATCATGTTCCTTCATTGCTTTAAAAAAAAACCAGAAGGGGGGGGGATAAAATAAACTAGCTTTGGCAGAAAAATCCATTTTAACTCCACTTGGCCCTGTAGACTTTTGCCTAAGAGTAAATCGTACTGAGTAACCCCCCCCCCGGTCTAATGTGCCTAGTTCACAACTCCTGTAAAAACCTCACTGCAAATGAGGCTGTGCCATAGCAGCCGTTTTGCTTCATGTTCTGAGAACTTCGGAGGGTCTTAAGAAATGTTGTAAAGGAATAAACTGAGTGCTGATTTGGACTTCCGAAACCAGCCAAAGTGCAGCGCATGGACTGCATTTAATATTCAGAGGCATTTTTGTGGCCTCTGCCCCTCAGCACCACCCCAGAGCCTGGCAGGCTCAAAACACCTTCCATTTTGGGGGTACATGTGTTTCTTTTTGGATGGGGGAAAGTGCCTCTAGATCAGTGATGGCGAACCTTTTAGAGACTGAGTGCCCAAGCTGCAATTCAAAACCCACTAATTTTTTTTTTTGCAAAGTGCCAATACAGTAATTAACCTGTATACAGGTGGCTATGAAGGGGCAATGTTGGGTGCCCACAGAAAGGGCTCTAAGTGCCACCTTTGGCACCCGTGCCATGGGTTCGCCATCACTGCTCTAGATGCATTCTGGAGTAGAGATGGCCAAGAACCTTGGTTTGGAAGTCTGTGCCAGTTCATACACACTCACCACAGGCGCTACACATTCCTGTCCGCTGCCTCCCTGACTGGATCCCCTCACTCGCCAGCTGGTGTGCATCAGCTGTTCTATCCATCTCCATCAGGATCATGGGATCTTGAAGTTCCAGTAAAATGCCAAATGGTGCAAAATGGATCCCACCATGCTGAAATCTACATAAACTGAATTTAGACTTTGTTAAAGCTTGCTTCCCTAGAAACTATGGTATCCATTGGTCCTGGGTTTGTGGTGGTGGCGGCGGTGATGGTTTTTGCTTTGTTTTAGGTTATTTGGCCTTTCCTCTCCTTGTTCTTGAAGAAATGTCCTCCCTGCTGTGGAATGTGCAGTGCAAAATGTTCCAAAGTTCTGAGTCCAAAGATGAGTTTCCAGGTAGAAGCAGAGAGTCAGAGACCATGTGGAGATGCTTTTGAAGGTTCCTTTGTGAACAGGGTGCCACCTTTCTCAATCAAAGCTACAACAACAGAGTTATTCCTAGAATATTATCTGTAGGTATTCTGGAAGGGATTCTGTAGGTATTCGCTAGGTATTTTGGAATATTCTCTATAGGTACTCTGGAAGCCATTATCTTTCAAGAAGAACAATATAATAACTTCATATTTTTACAAGCTATAGAGCTCTTGTTTTTTCTCTCCTCAAGGTTTCCCTAATTTGTACAAACTCTTTCTGTACAAAATCAGGATCCTTTTCCCTTTGAGGAGCAAAACACACAAAGCCAGTTATTCACATTAAGCACAAAACAACCAGCTGATTGCTTTAAACAACCTGTCCCACTCCTCAAATGTCCATATCCTATCATTGCTGCTATCAACAGGAGGCATCATTTCGCACAAAACCAAACTTTTAGCACTAAAGTGTAATTTGTGCCAAATTTGCAAAATGTATACAAAAACTGCCATTCCCACCCCTGTCTTGTTAAAAGCACCAGAGGCACGCTGGAGAACAATAGCATGGCTTGGTGTTCTTGTGTGTGAGGATGAGACCTTTAAAGATTCATAGAGATGGGCATGAATCACTAGTTTTGCTCTTCACGCTGGTTCATGGAGTAACCAGACATGTGTTTTGTACTTCCTAGTCCTGCTACCTCTGGCAGGCGCCCACTGAGAGGCTGTACCTGGAGGAGGTGGAGCAGAGAAGATGGAGCATTGCTATTGAGTGAGCGCCTGCCAGAGGAGTCATGGCTGGGAACAGCTGAACACTAGGCTTGGCTGCAGCACACACACACACACACACACACACACACACACACACACACACACACAGAGAGAGAGAGAGAGAGAGAGAGAGAGAGAGAGAGAGAGAGAGAAAGAGAAATCCACCCACCTAAAAAAAAACAGCTGTTCAAGCTTATCTCTAGATCCTTACACGATTCATACAGAATGATGGAGCTAGTAGAGTTTTAACTTTAGTTAGAAGTGAATAGCTGTGCTGCATTAAATGGCCTGGGGATGCTTTATACCAAACGAGGGTGGGCAAAAAGTGTGTGTGTGTGTGTGTGTGTGTGTGTGTGTGTGTGTGTGTGTGTGAGAGAGAGAGAGAGAGAGAGAGAGAGAGAGAGAGAGAGAGAGAGAATACAATGTCACAAAGAGAGCAATTTTGTTACACATTTTCAAAACACACTTTAGTCACATGCCAAAAATTGCTGCCGCTGCAGAAAAACACTAAACCAATCTTCAGACACCTCAGACAGAGTGAGTCACAGCCCAGAAAACCTTCTGCCAAATAAAACTTGCTGGTCTTTAATAGACAACAAGGCTGGTTTTTTATTTTTATTTTTATTTTTATTTTTTGCTGTAGCAGACTTATTTCACCTTCTCCTCCTCTTGGACAAAAGGTGATCCCCATACTCCTTTGTTACTTTTCTGAAAGCGAAGGAGACCCTCAGCCCAGCACCCTGGCAGAACAGTGTATCCGGGGATGGGGTGGGGAGGAGGAGGACATGTTTGTCAGTTTTGTATTTGCTGGCAAATTGCAGTTGGAAAAGTTATCCTCCAGGCCCCTCTGAAGTTGGCTGTGCCTGCCTTTAAAGATCTGCCTTTCTACAGTTTACATGAGTGATCTAAATGTTGCTACACACCACCAACTGCATTATTTAGCTACTCGTCACAGTCGAGGACAAAACACAATACATGTCCTTCTCCTCTCTGGATGAGATTCAGTCAGATTTTGTGCTCTTTTTTTGGCTCCCCCTCTCCACAAAATATGGGCATAGGTGTTTTTTGCACAACCCCCCTCTGCTTTGCTAAGGAAAACTTGTATTTGGTGCAAAAAGCCTTGTGAAAAATACAAGGTATTAAATGCAAAACTTCAGGATGTGTTTGATTTAAATCAAACTAAATTAAATTGTGATTTAAATTTAAAAATCTGACTTTTTTGATGACTAATTTTTTTAAAAATAAAATTTTAAAACTTAAATCATGATTTAAATGTGAGGGTTTTTTTTAAATCATAAAAATATATGCATTTTGCCCGAAATGTCACATATATTTGCTTAATTTTATATTTTATTTTATTTTATTTTTGTGAATGCTGTCATTGGTCTTTTTGCTCTGGTGTATAAGCCAAAAATGGTTTTAAGTCCCTAAGCCCACCAAAAAAACGGTTGTCTCAATGTGTCAGCATACTTTTTTCTGTTGAGAACAAGAACATGTGGGCATATTGGATATATCCTTACTCTCTATCCACGAAAGCCTACAGAAGGAGCTATCTAATATACAAAGAATCATTGAAGTTGGTGACATTCAATCTTTTTGTTTAGGCACAGTTCAAAAATTATTTTCTGCCCTAATACTGAGCTCCAAATATAAATGTAAAAGGTTCCCGTTTTTAAAAATGTTAATGTGCATGTCAATACAGGGAGATGTGTGTGTGTGTAATAATGATTCCTGCCATTATATAGTTTTCTTGATATGAACTTGGTATTTTTTAAAGTGCCACATGGTAATGCTTTGAAACTTCAGTTTGTTAAAAAAAACACACGCATAACAGCCTTACAAGCCTTTGAAGTCACTGCTGATATAGCTCTGAACAGATCCATTCAAGTTCAACTAACATCAGACAACTGTTTAGTGTATCAGAGGAAGCCACAGTAGCAAGGATTTCATCAATATTTCAAAACAGCCTCAGGGAAACTGTAGATTGCAATGCTGTAGGGCAGCTAATGGAATTACACACAAGGGTTTTGTACATTTAAAATAAGCAGCTACTAAAAAAAATACCTTTCAGTTTGATAGAAACCGTATAAAAAAACTGCAGATGGGAAAACAAATAGCTACCAACACTTATCCGTGTCAGGCTGATAGGTCATGTTAAAAACAGGTATTTCTTTATGGTTATTTTCTTCTCCCTCCCTCCCTCCCTCCCTCTTTCCTTTTCTACTTTGGCTCCCGCTAAGGCAATAATAAAGATTAACATTTATGAGAAGTAACATGAAAATAGTACAGAGACAAATGAATAATTAAAGACGCTTCTGAAGAATTTTGTTTGCTATTGTACGGCTGCAAAACTGGCTGGCTGGCAATGAAATGCATTTAGACGTTAAACAGGAAAAAGCTGAGGGAAACAGCTATGGACATTTAAGCGTTTTGATCCTGCGGAGTGAAAACCTTGAAACACTGCCTCAGTGTGTGCCTCTCCCTGCATATATGTGTGGAAGAGTTAAAGCCAACTCACTTCACCGCATGTTTCACCTGGTTTTGGAATTTATATATATAAAGCTACGGTGGTAGTTGTGGAGGAGGGACTACGTACTGTACTTTGAAAAATAAAAATCTATTGAAGAACAACAGTGTAGGATCAGCATTTTCTTCCTAAAACTCTTTTATCAGAGTCAAAAATTCTGCATACAGCACATTTCCTATTCTAAAATTAGATCTCTACCTAATACTGCATTATTCACCTGAGGAAAATAAGCGTTGCTGACCTTTGGTGCAATTATATTAAAACACTTACATATGGTCTATGTCACACGGTTTCTCTTGGTTAGTGTCACTTCCACAACAGCTTTTAAGTTTATTATCATCATCATTCATAATCCTAATTATTAGTTTTTTTTTTTAAAAAATCTACTTAAATAGTAATAGAGCTGGGTTTTATGCTAAGGTATGAGGTAGAGAGGGTCAGTTGATATCCCATCTTAGCCACAAACAGACCAATGGAGACTACAGCCAAGAAATCAGAAGACTGAGACTAGGAAGGGTAGCAATAAAGGGCAGAGAAAAGATCGTGTCTACGGTTGTGACACTAGAGGCCATGTCCAAGGTCATCCACGCTCTTGTGTTTCTGATCACTATGTATGTATGTGAAAGCTGGACAGCTAAGAGAGCTGACATTTGTTTGAAATGGGATGCGGGAGGAGAGCTTTATAGATACACTGGACTGTCAGAAGGAAAAACAACTGAGTCTTAGATCAAATCAAACCTGAGCTTTCTCTGGAAGCAAAAATGATAAAACTGAGTTTTTCCAACTTTGGGCATATCATGAGAAAACAACATATTCTGGAAAAGGCAATAAGGCTGGCAAAGGCTGAAGGAAGCTGAACAAGAAGAAAACCAAATACGAGATTGATTCCCCAAGAAGCCACATCTGGGTCTCTAAGAGCTGATTAGGTCTGTGGAGAAGAGGACATTCTGGCAATCTTTCGTTCACGAGATTGTCATAGATTGGACGTAACTTGGTGGCATACAACAGGGTCTGCACTACAATTTCCAAAAACTCTAATAAGCATAATCAAAGTGGAGGGATATCAGAGTTGCACTCCATCTTTGTGTTTACTAGATCTGGTGCCAATATTTTTCCAAGAAAACAAAAGTCGTTCTTCTTTGTGACATCAAGTGTGTGTGCATGCACAGAGAGACACAAACAGAGACACACAGAAAGAGAGACTTGCAAAAACACAAAAGTAAATTAAACACAATAAAGGACATGCAAACAACTACCAACCAATAGGCTTTGTCAGTACATATTAAGGCTCCAGTTACTCCAGTTACTGAAGTATTGGATTTTGAAAAATAAGGTGCTGAAAATGTGCGAAAGCTCACTGAGACACTGTTTCCTCCACCTCACCATCTTTCAACAAGGAGGAGGTGGATTCTGAATGATTTTTTTGGATCAAGGAAAGACAAAGCAAGTAAGAATCCACGTGCTCATGGCTGGTCTGAAACTCCAGGAGAACACCTGCGTGGGGAAGACGTATAAATTAAACAGTTACTTGATAGGATAAGAAGATGATATATATTTACTTCTGGGTATATTTCCAATATACGCTACTGTAGGTGTATCTCCACCCTAAAAACCTTGACAAAGTATTCAACAGAGCTTGGGAAAAGTTCATTTTTTGGCCCATGAATCGACACTTTTTATTTTATTTTATTTTATTTGTTTTTATACGTATTGACTGCCCAACTTTCCCACAGGGAACTCTGGGCAGTGTACAACAAATCCCTAAATAAACAATATGCCCCCAAACAAATAAAACTCAAACAAATAAAATCAGGTAAATAATAAAAACAGGACCACAACCAAAAAAAGAACAAAAACAACTACGGCAAGAAAGGACTGGGACTGACGAACAAACAACTAACAAACCATTGTGCACTCAGCGACCACCAAAAACTTCCCGTGAAGAGCCAGGTCTTTAATGCCCTCCTGAAGGCCGGCAGAGAACCTGCCAGCCTGATCTCCATTGGCACTTAATTCCATAATGCTGGAGCGGTCACTGAGAAGGCCAAATTCTGATCGCTCGGGACGAAGCTGACCTCTGGGAGATCCAGTCTGCCAGATATTTGTCACTTCCCAAAAACTCTTTGGCCATGGTTAAGATAATCAATCCTCAATGCTTGCACATTTTGCTTGGTTTTACTCCACATCTCCTTCCTATACCTAACCTATGTATAGAAGCAATGTTCCATGCATCCATTGCCAATTAAAACAAGCTAGTCTGTAATGTGCCACTGTTACATCTGTTCTTGTGGCAACAGAGACTTAACATGCCTTTCCTCCAGCCCAGAAAAGAAAGCGAGCAGAGGCAACTGTGGAAGTCAACATGCCATGATAAGCAAATCCATTCTTCCGTTGGCCCTGCAGTGAACATCCACAGCAAATTTCCGGAGAGTGTTCTATTGGTGTAAGCCACATCACTTCTTTTAAAGATGGCACTTGGAGAAGGGTCCTAGGTCATTTCAGAGCATAAGGTCAGAATGATCATAAGGTATCAATCAGCCAGTTTTCATGAACAGGACCAGTTCCAAAATGTTTGTAACTTGAGGCAAACAATAAGATGGCACCCCAGTTGCCCGTTTTTGTGCAGAAGCCAATCCAAAAGGGCATTGACATTTACTTTATTACCAGAGAAAGGATAATTTCTTCCATGCCATACAATAAACCTTGTTCTCCAAAATCTTACCATTGTTACTCAACCCTCAGCATCCTGCTGGCTCCTGAACCTTGTCTCACAATAGGGCTCACCCTGTTTTTCAGGAATTTGGATGCCATGGCATTTTAGACTTTAAAGTCAAGTACCAGCACTCTTAATTAGATGTGGATGCAAACAACCCATCCATGTTGTTGTTTTTTAAACTGGTGGTGGCTCAGTGGACTAAGGCTTCCGAAAACTGTCGGCTGCAAAGTCAGCAGATCAGCGGTTTGAATCCCGGGTGCCACGCAGCGGAGCAAGCTCCCGCTGATAACCCCAGCTCCTGCTAACCTAGCAGTTAGAAAGCATGCAAATGCAAGTATATAAATAGGTACCGCTGTAAAAAGTGGGAAGGTAAAACAGTGTTTCCTTGCAGCCATGCCGGCCACGTGGCCATGGACTTGCACAACACTGGCTCTTCGGCTTGAATACAGAGATGACCACCTCCCCTAAGAGTCGGACATGACTAGCACGCATGTGCGGGTGGAACCTTTACCTTTAATATGAACAAACCTGGCTGAACCCCCTTGCCTGCTATCTTTATTATTTATATTTATAATTTTAATGGTTCCCTGCTCTTTACATAGGAACATACGAGAATGAGGACTTTCTCATTTCCTACTGAACATTACAGCTGGCAAATGCTGCCTTTTGACCATTAGGCTTCTACCATTATATGCATCTATTTATCCAACCACGAAACCAGCATGAAGGTCATTAGGCTGCCCAGGGTTTTCCTTCAACTAACTCCTCAGATGTGTAAGCAATAAGCAGTTGTGAGAGATTGATATGATACTCGGTGAGTAATTTGAATGAACTATAACACCAGCTTGGTAAAGTATTATAATTTTAAATGTGTCCAGAAAATAATTGAAATTCTGGTTTAAGCTTCCTCCTTAATGCACAGCACTGGGCATATTTAACAGCTGACTAGTTTAGTGTGAGCATTGCTTTACAAATGAGGTCATATTGTTTTTAAGAAACAATATTGCTATCAAACACGTTTAAGGGGGAAATGCAAGAGATTAGGGGAAGACTTTTTAACCTTTCTGTCTCTTTCTATCTCTGTTGACTGTGTGCAATTTAGGTTTTCGGGATTCTTTGAAGACAAACAGGGGAGGGTGCCAGCATTCAAGAAGGGCTAGGAATAATGAGCAACTGGCAGGCATATTCTCTCTTATTATTACTCTGTCAGAAAATCTTTGTTCTACATCACTCCATCTTTGAAACACCAGCCAGAGATGAGAAAAGGTCAGAAAACATTTCTTTCCAACATCTAGTCTCTATGTCTACAGTGTCAGTCTTTCAGACACATGGAAGAGTGCTGTGCAACTTGTCTTATTCACATTATATGTGTTAATTTGCTTAACGTTCATCAATTATTCCTGTTTTCTTCTTTTGTCGATAGGACAACACCCTCCCACTCCCCACATCCTTGCCTTCTAGAAGAATAATTCTGTAGTTCCTTGGCTGATTTGCAACCTGTAGATTTACAACCACAACCTGATGAATTTTTTTTTGCTTTAAAATGAACCTGGAAACTATAATGGCAATTCTAGGAAATCGGACCAGCTTGAATGACTGTGCAATGTGGGACTGTGTAATGTGGGAAAAATAACTTGATGTAAGTGAATGAATGAATGAATGAATGAATGAATGCTTTATTGATGTTTTGCCCACTATGGGGGTTTCTGCATGGCAGGGGGTTGAACTGGATGGCCTCTGAGGTCTCTTCCAACTCTATGATTCTATGGTCACTCAGCTTCCACCAGAATAAAACTTAAGTACAAATCAAGGTGTGCACAAGAGCACAGTGTCATCTTAACAAACACAGTGCCAGGGGATTAACAAGTACAAATACAAATAGCACATTCACCAAAATGCTGGGTTAAAAACAAAGTGCAAAATGATTTAAATGCACACACAATTTCAATTCAACAAAAGTCGTTTCAATTCACATGGGTATTCAGAGACCCTCTCTTTAGCATGATGTCATCTTTCCTTCTTGAGCTAATGGCTGCTGAGAGATAACTCTGAGAAAAGAGATATTTTGAAAAGCCTAATATGACAGGCAAGCATCATACAGAAGCAGGTTCTAAGAACCGGCATGCCATACCAGCTTGCTTTTCAAGCTGCTGACAAGACTCGTGTGCCCTTTGGCAACACAGTTTTGTAGCCAAAACTGCAACAACCAACCTTTTCCAGCACAATTGCAGGCCATCCGATTTGTGCATTTTTAAAAATTCAGAAAAATGTGCATTTGTTCCTTTTTCTAAAGCATGAAAATTTATGTGGGGGAGATCACTTTCCCTAATAAAACACAGCCTAAATACAAGATGTATTTGTTTGTATGCAAGTTTTGGACCAAACATTTGGAGATCTGCACAATCCTGAATGAATAATCTTCATGTTGATACCTGAGGTATGAATTAGGGTGGGTACCAAAGAGGATGATGACCATCATTATCACCATTACATGCCATCAAGTAACTTCTGACTTATGGCAACTGTTTTCCAGGCACAATGGGGATTTCAACTCCCAAACTCTGGTTCCAAAGCATATACTGAAGCTGCTACGATGCTTTATTACCAGTAATAGCAACTGTCATTTGAATGTTGCAGAGCAGCTTTATCTGAAGACACTTTTTCAAAAGACCAACATGAAAACATATTGCATTCTGTCCCATTTCAAACTGACCCCAACTTTTGTTGTTTAGTATTTTATATCAAGGTATAAATTGTAGATGCTTTGGTGATTTCTCTCTCTCCCTCCCTCTCTCTCTCTCTCTCTCTGATAACTCAGCCAGGGGAAACAAATAAAAAGAATATTATCTTTGTAACAAGGGGGAAAAAATCAATAAGAAGAAAGGTCACTGAATGACAGAAGAGCAATCCAAAGCCAGCTGAATTCAATGGCTGATCACCCACTGCTTGTGGCCACCAAGATACATTTCATTTGTGCATTTGCCCCCTTCGGTACCTTCCTGCTGTGGTTCCTCTGTTATCTACAGATTTTTGTAAGGCACAAGTTCAATAGGTGGCATGCTCATGCCAGGG
>JAHTLZ010000129.1:91889630-91915034 GCA_023846285.1 Phrynocephalus versicolor | reverse complement strand
GCCTTCCCCAGCTGGTTGGCAAACCAAAGCAAGGCTTGATGGTGGTGATCGTGAGTAGAGATGGGCACGACTTAGCGGTATTTTCGTTTTCATTTTCGTTTTTTCGTTTTTTCATTTTCGTTACGTAACGAAACGAAAACGAAAAATGGTTCAAAAATGGACCGAAAACGGAAACGAAACGACTAATTTTGAGCCAATTTTCGTTTTTCGTTACTGGAAAAACACATAATGGAGCTAAATGGGGAGAAACGAAAAAAATTTCGTTTTCATTTTCATTTTTTCGTTTTCGTTACGTAACGAAACGAAAACGAAAAATTTTGAAATTAGCTCACGAAAACGGAAACGAAACAAAACGGACCCTAGCCGAAAACGAAAACGAAAATTTTTTTCTGAGTCATGCCCATCTCTACATCTGACTCCTCCCCTCCACATTTTGCACGGTGTCATTTTTGTGATTGGTATTTGACATGTGAACATTCATTTCATTTAGAGGTTTGACCATGCACTGAAGCAACTTCCATTGCTTCAGGGAAAAGAGTGTAATAGGAGGAAATACCAATTTCCCTTAATTTCTGATTTGAACTTAAGAGAAGAGTAGAGAAAGGTGGAAAAAAGGAGAGGTGTAACAGCCAAGGAAATTCTTTGGGATCATGAATCTAGAGCCATAAGAACCATGAATGGAGTCCTTGAGGAGTGACTTGAGAAGAAAAGCAGATCCTTGTCCACATGGCACGAAGCCCAGAAATTTCATTTTCTGCGACTATGGCGGTTACTTCACGTCCGTTTTGTCTCGGCAAGTGTTGCGTTTCGGACCGGTACAAAATTATCTTACTTCACGTCCGTCGGGCAACAGCTGAAATTTGTCTTGACCACGCCCCTGGAGTGGGATCAGAGCATGACAATACTGTACCTGGCGCTGGGTTGGGGTAGTCTTTTGACACAGTTTGTTCTGGTTCCTGTTCCGAGACAAGGGACTGTGTGGTAACAACTATCACGCAACAACCAGTGTCCATCTAGTGGTCAGCGGCTGAAGCGGTATTCAACATTAGTTTCCCTATGGGAAACACCATGCAGCGCAAATGTTTATTAAATAAAGTACTGAAAATTCTGTAGCATTGATGTGTAAATCCCGGAAGACCAGTAAAATGAAATATTGAAACAGTTTTATTTACAATATTTTTAAAAAGGGTTAAGAAGGCAAGACAAATTCAGAATTAGTCAGAATTAGTCAGTAACAGTTGTCACAAGACAAGTTATCACAACCATGAGAAAATGGAAACAGGGTCTAAACAGGGACAAAGCCACGTGATTGCGACCAATGCTGTCATGGTACAAAACTAGTCATGGAACAAGGAAGGATGTGAAGTAACTGCCTACATCTCCCACGATAACACAACCAGCATGAAATTCTGAGACTTGTTATCCAGACATGATGTTTCCAAGCTTTTATAAGATCCCTCTCTGATCATAGCTTAATCCTGTCTATTCCAATTCACCTTAAGGTGTGACCAGATGGTGAGACAGGTCATGAGTTGGGCCACTCAACACATGGTCTAATTTGAGCTATTTTCTGGTGATAACACAATGTACACGCAATCCTGAACCTTGCTTTATGCCCCGTCTGAACATTTCTGTGTTAGCAGCAGGCCCCTCTCTCTTTTTCCCAGTTGCTGGGATGGAGGGATAAGAACTGGATTGCATGTGTATGGAAAGGTCACACTGAAAGAGATCATACCTCACACAATCCAAGATGACCCAGCTTCACCGTCAGATTGCACCCTTATGTTCAAGATCTGAAAATGCATGAAGTGTTACTCTGGGCTGCTTGATTTATGGTGAATCCGAAATGTGGTGGTATTCATGACAAGTGGATTATTGGAGAATTGTAAATATGGGGCGGGGGCCTCTACCCTGTTAAGAAAGGTGGAAGTGAAAAGCTTCCAAAATGTGTCTAGGAAGAGGTAGCTCATAACCTGAAGCAATACCACTATGTGTGGCACTGAAGCATGCCAAACATTGTAGACTGAAACCAGCTGAACCTCAGCCAACCTTAAACCGTACCTCTCCCTTCATCCCAGTCTCTAGCTCATAACAAATCAAATGATGTATTTAAAGATAATCACTACCATAGCTGCTGATGATCCACAAGTAGGTAATGGGAACTTAGAGGGAATGAAGGCTCTGTTTCTAGAACTGAAGGTTTCTTTTGTATTTTATTTTAATGTCAGGTTGGAGCCCCATCCTTTAAAAGCCTGGAACTTGGAATAAAATACGATGAACTCTGTTTATTATTTCAGTTGATTCACTAAGTGCAGGAAAATCCCTGGAAGATTTTTGCAAAGTATGATGGATTTGAAGACCGTACAATTAAAATATAGGCATTTCCCACCAACACAATGCCAAAAGCAGCTCGTAAGACCGAAAACGAAGGGGAAAAGAGCCAGAAGTGGCATTAACAGCCACATCATCAATTCTCAAAAGGAACTGAAGACCTTCTGCAGTTTTAAAATTAAGACACCACACTGTCCTCTGCATGCAAAAGAAGAAATTGTAATTAAAGACACCATGAGTTTGGATAAGAAGTGGAGGTATCAAGCAGTGTCAAGTGACTTTTCTTCCTCAAAGAGACAAGGGCAGTTTGATATAAGCCTCCTTTTGCTTGTTTTACCCTTATTTATTTATTTATTTATTTATTTATTTATTTATTTATTTATTTATTTATTTATTTATTTATTTATTTATTTGTTAGCTTATATCCCGCCCATCTTCCCAGCGGGAACTCTGGGCGGCTAACAGCAATAAAAAAAAACAAATAAAAACAACGGTTGAACAGCAAGCAGTAAGGCAGCAGAGAACAAGATGGCGACGAGCCCGCGGGGGGGGGAGAACTAATTCACAAGGTCGCCGAAGGCCTCTCTGAAAAACAGGGTCTTCAAGGCCTTCTTGAAGGCGGGCAGGGATGAAAGCAGGCGCAGCTCACTGGGGAGATGGTTCCAAAGAGAAGGCCCCACCACAGAGAAGGCGCAGTCTCGGGTGCGAGTTTTCCGCACCTCTCTGGGTGTGGCAACCCGCAGTGAGTGCGCCTGAGACGATCTCATGGGTCTGGATCCAGATGCCTTTTGGGAGATGCGCTCCGCCAGGTACTCTGGTCTCAAGCCATGGAGAGCTTTGAAAATCAAAACCAGGATCTTGAACCTGATCAGGAGGACAACGGGGAGCCAATGCAGGCGGGCCAGGACTGGGGTGATGTGCTCGTATCTACGGGCACCCACCACCAGCCTAGCCGCCACATTTTGCACCCGCTGTAACCTCCGAACCAGGGTCAAGGGCAACCCCAAGTAGAGGGCATTGCAGTAGTCGATCCTCGAGATCACCAGGGCCTGCACAACTGCACAACTGTCCTTTACAGTAATACCTTGGTTTACGAGTATAATCTGTTCCGGAAACATACTTGTAAAGCAAAACATTCTTACATCAAAGCAAATCTCCCCATAAGAAATAATGGAAACTCAGATTATTTGTTCTGGAGTACCATAGACCACATACTGTACACACAAAATGTGAAAACTCACACAAGAAGTTGGCTAGAAGTCCAGGTTCACACCATGGTTTAGGCACCTGACTGTGGAATCTGTTCTGCCTGGGACTAACTGGATTTTACTCCATGTTATTAATGTGACAATAATAAAATGCAGTTTGTAGCCCTATGCATACTTGACTAGCTGACCAATGACTAGAAATTGTTTGAAAAATAAGAAAGGATGTTGAAAACAAATTAAATAGAAATAGAAATAGAAAGAAAAATAAAACCCTAATCTGCATTCCCCTTTCAAACCATTCATGGCTGTTACTCTCCTCCCTCTGCTTTGGAGGCTGCCTGAAACGGAAAGTTCCAGACAATCATGCACAATCCAACAGGGGGAGGGAGGGAGAGAGAGCCACTATTGGCTCACTTGCAGTCATGTGACCTGCTCCAGTGCTTATATTGGAAGACACTGTTTGCTGATCAAGGCAAAATTTAGGGGGGGGGGAAACTCTCTTGCAAAATAATCTCTTAGACTAAATTACTCTTAAAGCAAGGTATTACTGTAGCATGAAAAAAAAGTGGCGCAGCATCTTTTCATGGCCTGGAACTGACTTCCAGACAAACAGCTTAAAAGTAGAACCTGCACAGTTCTCTTGATTACCACCCCAACCTCAAAGATACCTATGGGAGTTTCCTTTCTGGGGCTCCAAGCTGCTGCAGTCTGCAAGAATTCGCACTGGGACTATGGTAAGGGAAGAAACTATCATTCCCTGTCTGCCACACAGGCACCACAGCTGCTAATCATTATTTTAAAAATAACCACTTCAGGCAATGCACTTATTATCAAGTTTGGTTTGGGCCTGAGATGAGTATTCATTGCTGAAATACTCATATCACAGTAATAAGGAAACGAAGTATGAAAGTATGCTCATTTAAGCTGGGAAGGGAGATATGAATTATATTGGGCTTAAATGTTGGGGAAAAAACTGTGATTGAAGCGGTAACATGACAGGAGACAAGCAATATATTTGTTTTATGTAATTTATTGTAGAAAATAAATAAAAATGTAAAAAAAAAGGACATCACAGGAATTTCAGACAGGTTTTTTTTCATGGCAGCTCACTGGTGTTTACAGTTCCTATTGGACTTAAATTTGGCAACCCAAAACTTACAAACATTCTCAGTTATGAGAACAATGTTACATCTGTTAAGGCTAGAATAGAAAAATCAGCTGAGTCCCCCACATGTAGACTCTGTAAAGAGGCAGGTGAAACTATCAACCATATATTGAGCTGTTGAAAGAAAATTGCTCAAACTGATTACAAACAGCATCATAATGTAGTAGCTAAAATGGTCCACTGGAATTTGTGTCAGAACTATCATCTGCCCGTATCAAATAACTGGTGGGGTCATAAACCTGGAAAAGTGACTGAAAATGAGCATGCAAAATTACTTTGTGACTTCCGAATACAGACAGACAGGGTTTTGGAGCATAATATGCCGGATATTTTGATTGTGGAGGAGAAAAAAGTGTGGATCATTGATGTTGCTATACAAGGTGATAGTAGAGTCACTGAGAAACAACTTGAAAAAATTGCCCGATTTCAGGATCTGAAAATTGAACTTCAGATACTCTGGCATAAACCAGTACAGGTGGTCCCAGTGGTAATCGGCACACTGGGTGAGGTGCCTAAAGAGCTAAGCAAGTATTTAGAAGAAACTGGAGTTGATAAAGTCACCATCAGTCAGATGCAGAAAGCCGCCTTACTGGGATCTGTTCGCATAATTCGCCGATACATCACATATACCTGATCTTCTCAACGGGATTGGAGGATGGTGGTTTGGATGTGGAGGGGTTGGTCTTGACTCTGTTGTCATGGTCAGACCACTTTCTGGTCAAGTTTAGGCTATTAGCTACTCCAACCCTCTGCAAGGGTGGGGGATCCATTAAGATGATCCGCCCTCGGAGACTAATGGATCCAGATGGTTTCCTGAAAGCTCTGGGGGATTATCCGTCTGATATGGTCGGCGCTCCTGTCGAAGCTTAGGTCACCCTATGGAATAGGGAAATGTCACGGGCGGTTGACATGATCACACCTAAGTGCCCTCTCCCCCTATGCAGATCCCAGACGGCTCCTTGGTATACATCTGAGCTGCGGGCAATGAAGCAGGAGGGGAGACGGCTGGAGTGCAAGTGGAGAAAATATCACTGTGAGTCCGATCAAACACGGCTTAGAGCCCATTATCGGGCCTATTCCGTGGTGATACGGTTTGAGAAAAGGCAATATTTCACAAACCGTATTGCTTCCTCAGAGTGCTGTCCAGCAGAGCTGTTTCGGGTGGTTCAGGACCTTCTTCAACTGAGAAATACAGTGGAGGTTCTGGACCACTCAGCAGCCCGTTGTGACGAGTTTGTCATTCACTTTGAGGGGGAAATCGTTCAGACTCACAGGAAATTGGACTCTACTATTGGTGCAGAATCAAGGGAGGTGTCCAGTGTGCCGTGCTTAGGTCCAGTATTATTGGATGAGTTACAATTATTGAGACCTGAGAATGTGGACAGCATGCTTGGATCTGTCTGTGCTACCACCATGCCACTCGACCCTTGCCCTTCTTGGCTAATCGAAAAATCTGCCAGGGGGGTTCGCACCTGGGTCCAGGAGATTGTTAATGCCTCCTTAAGAGAGGGAGTGGTCCCCACCTCCTTGAAAGAGGGGGTGATTAGACCTCTCCCTAAAAAACCAAACCTGGACCCAGGGCTGGTGGTCAACTACCGACCAGTAGCGAACCTCCCTTATTTGGGCAAGGTGGTGGAGCGAGTGGTGGCCGGGCAACTCCAGGCGCTGCTGGATGAAACTGATTTTCTGGATCCATTTCAATCAGGTTTCAGGCCAGGTTTTGATACAGAGACTGCCTTGGTCGCCCTGTATGATGACCTTTGCTGGGAGAGAGACAGGGGGAGTGCAACCCTGTTGATACTCCTGGACCTCTCAGTGACTTTCGACACCATTGACCATGGTGTTCTTCTGGATAAGCTGGCCAGGTTGGGAGTTGGAGGCACTGCTTTGCTGTAGTTCTGATCCTTCCTGGCTGACAGTGTCCAGAAGGTGGTGCTGGGGGACAGTTGCTCTGCCCCGTGGCGTTTACGTCACGGGGTTCCTCAGGGCTCTATATTGTCTCCCATGCTGTTCAACATCTACATGGAACTGCTGAGAGAGGTCATCAGGAGGTTTGGGCTGAGGAGTCAGCAATATGCTGATGATACTCAGCTCTACCTCTTGTTCTCCACAAATCCAGGTGAGGCGGTTTCTGTTCTGAACTCGTGTCTGGGCCAGATAATGGACTGGATGAGGGTTAATAAAATGAAACTCAATCCAGACAAGACGGAAGTGCTGTTAATGGGTGCCTTGCCGGACAGGTTAGAGGGCCATCTTCCTGTCTTGGATGGGGTTGCATTCCCCCTAAGGGACAGGGTCCGCAGCTTGGGGGTGCTCCTGGACCCCGGTCTAACTCTGGAAGCCCAGGTGGACTCGGTGGCCAGGGGTGCCTTCCTTCAGCTGCGGAAAATATACCAGCTCTGCCCCTACCTAGACGAGCAGAGCCTCATGACAGTTACACATGCACTAGTAACATCCTGTATTGATTACTGCAATGCGCTCTACGTGGGGCTGCCTTTGAAGATGGTCCGGCAACTGCAACTGGTTCAGAATCGTGTGGCGCAGCTTGTAAGCGGTGGGGTCGCCAGGGATCACATCACGCAGATTCTACGTAACCTGCATTGGTTACCAGTTGCTGCCCGAGCCCAATTCAAAGTGCTTGTTTTGACATATAAAGCCCTAAATGGCTTAGGAACTAGATACCTGAAGGACCGCCTCCTTCCATATGAACCTACCCGGCAGTTAAGATCGAGCCAGGGGGCCCTCTTGGAAGAGCCATCCCTCAAGTCGGTGAGAGGGATGGCTTGTAGACATAGGGACTTCTCGGCAGCTGCCCCCAAGCTATGGAATGCCCTCCCAAGTGAGATCTGCCTGGCGCCAACACTGATGACATTTCAGCGCCAGGTAAAAACCTTCCTGTTCCATAAGTTTTTTTAACTGACACAACATAGACTGTAGGTCCTTTGATGGCAATTTTAGCGTAATGATTTTAGTGTATGTTTCCCCCCCCCATTGTTTTCATTATTTATTGATACGTGATGTTTTACTGTTTTAATCTTTGATTGTAAGCCGCCCAGAGACCTTTGGGTAGTGGGTGGCATATAAGCTGTAAAAATAATTAAAAAATAATAATTGTCCTAAACGCTTGGGAAGCGTTCGACTAGTGATTTTTATTACAAAATCCAGTGTAGTTAGCTGTGTGTTTGTTTAATAATAATAATAATAATAATAATAATAATAATAATAATAATAATAATAATAATAATAATAATAATAATAATAATAATAATAATAATGTGGCATCAAGTCAGTTTTGACTTATGATGACCCTTTAGAGGGTTTTCCAAGTATAAAGTAAGTGGCTTACCATTACTGTTTCCTGGGGTGGGAGGGTGCTCTGGGACTGTGCCCAAGGCCACACAGCCTGGCTGTACTCACAGGAGGCATAGTCAGGAATCAAATTCCCAACATCTGACTGTGCAGCCAGGAGCCTTATTAGCTGAGCTATTCAAGCAGCACTGCCTGAGTAAGCATTCCTAAAAGTCAGATGGATCTGACTGAGGACATGACAGTATTGCTGCAAAGTGGAAGATAGTTAATTTGAAGTATAGTGGTACCTCGGATAACGACTGCCCCAGATAATGAATTTTTTTGGATAAGAACTTCAAATTTCTGGGTATAGGACTGCCTATGATAACGAATTTTTCCTGTGGGCTGCCACAGATAACAAATCACAATTCTAGGTATAGGTCTGCCTCGTATAACAAATTTTCTCTATGGGCTGCCTCGGATAATGAATTTTCCTATGGGCTGCGTCGGATAACAAATTTTCCCTATAGGCTGCCTCGGATAATGGATTTTCAGCAAGCATCAGTAAAAAAGAGTTATCCCGGTTGGCATTGCATCTGTACCTTTAAAGTGCACTTTATAAAGAGTTTTGAGCAAAAAACCAGGTGTCTGTGCCTTTTTCCTAGGCTCCGGAACGGATTAATAGGTTTTCCATTCATTCCTATGGGAAACCACATTTCAGATAACGACTCGTTTCGGATAATGACTAACCTCGGAGAACAAATTAAAGTTGTTATCCGAGGTACCACTGTACAAGCAAATATAAGCAGGCACTGAATCCTTGTTGACCGCCATGTTTCACATGTTTCAATAGGTTATGAGCCACCCCAACTAATACTGCTTATGAGAAACCAGGTGGTCGCTAGTCCTGCCCCTTGTCATCTGCACATACGATGCCAATATCAGCACAGAGTGGTCCATGATGTGTAGAGCTGAGTGAAGGAGATGTTTGTGCTACAAATATGGATGCTGAGGGCATGCAGTTAGCAGCACATGCTGCATCAGGGGCAGGGTGTTCACTGGAAGCCCACCCAGAGGTTCTTTTGAAGTCTTCTCTCAGTGACTGACACTGAGAAAAGACTCCCAAGTAGAGATGGGCACGACTCAGCGAAATTTTCGTTTTTGTTTTTTTCCGTTTCATAACAAAAACGAAATTTTTTCAAAAACAAAACGGAAACAAACGAAATGAAAAATTTTGCTGTGTTTTTCGTTTTCGTTGCGGCAAATGCATTGAACTGAAAAGAATGCTAACGAAACAGCAATTTTTCGTTTTGTTTTCATTTTTTCATTTCATTTCATAACAAAACGAAAACAAAAAATTTGCGAAAAACCCAACGAAAATGAAAACGGACCAAAACGGACCCCTAAATGACCAAACGACAAATGAAACACCATTTTTTGAGTCGTGCCCATCTCTACTCCCAAGTATTGCATATCTGCCAGTGACTGACTGTATGTGGGATGGTAAAAACAGCTGTGAACAGCTGCATCTCTCCTGGTTTCAGTGCAGCTCTACCAGTTTGCCAGATGAGATACTCAGGGCCATATTTATGCAGCAGCTAAGTAAGCCTGCTGGATATAGCTCAGTGGTTTAGGTATCTGGCTGTGGACCCAGATGTTGGGAGTTTGACACCCACCCACGTGCCTCCTTGGGAGGAGCTGGGCAAGATGAGCCATAAGTAAGTTAAAATTTCAGATTATTTAGGTACATATACACAATGCCAAGCTTTTCCTTAAGTTTTTGAATGATGCCTCCATTTGGTAATGCAATGAGCCCTCTTAACCTTGAAGCAGCCCATGGTTTCAGCAGGTCTTAACCTGGCCTTGGCAGTCCTACTCTGGAAGGAGTTCATTTTATCCTCACAACAGCGGCATGAGGTAGGGCAGGTAAGGAAGATTTATTGTCATTTACTGTGAGCTTCATAGTCAAGCAGTGCTCTGGCACGGCTGGGTGGTGGTGGTTCTCCGGTCCACATCCAACTTCTCATCTGTTGCGCAGCTCTCTCGCCTACTAACTCTATCATAATTACCCCGGCTCACACAAACCTTTATGTTCTTCAAGTCATTACGGACTTCTTCCACTCCATATACTTTCACATTGAGTCAGCTGGCACACATTTTTGGCACTCGGCTTCGCTCTCTTTTGCCCCTCTCTCTTTACTTTGTAAATCTTTGGCACTTAATGTGATTCACATTAGTTGGAGGCAGTGGGCCATATGCCACTGTCATTCTGTCACCAGCGCCGAGCATGAGTAAAACCAGAGCAAAACCCACACCGGAGTTCCTTCCATGACATTCCTTCCGTGGCAGCAAATGCAACGCGATAGCCTCTTTCTAACTCTTTCATGGTCACTAGCCAAAACAAAATGAGCAGGCGACTATGGCCACTGGTCTCCTTGCTGCCATATGGTAGATGTATGTCAACCCATATGCTCTTTTACACCTCACTCACCTCTGCAAAATCTCCTGCCCCACCCCAATGGGGGGGGGGAAACATGCACAAGGCAGCCAAAAATATCTCCAGTTCCTTCAGAGATGCCAAGCAGCCAAAGATACTCTCACCTCTGAGGTACCACCTGCTCTCCTTCCTTCTGTGAATAATCACACTTTATTTTTCTTTCCCTTTGACACTGGATAAAACTGCCGGTGTTATAAGAAAGAGCCAATTAAAGGTCAAAAATTCACATTCAACCCCCCCACCCCCATATGTTCCACCCTGTATAAATGTGCTTCTGTCAAAGAAAAGCAATCATGCCTAAAAATGCACTTTACAGGGACTGTACAGGAGAGGAGAAGAGCAGACGGGATCTGTTTCTTGACTTAAACGATGTAAAATTTATATATATATAAACAAAACCCAACAACTTTGTTTCCTAATGAGGGAGCCACTGAAGAGGGGAGAAATGAATTATATGCTTGATGTAGACTGAAGGATTGGAAAATTAAGACCATTTCCCATGGTGTGAATGCACTGATTTCAGTTTGTGAGAGTAAATTAAACCTTTGGGAGAATTTGTCTTCCATTAAATTGAACAGCTAAACAGACACAGAAGATTTTAATGTCACCACCAAGAAGCCCCAAAGGTTACACATAGAAAACAACAACATCCAAAATGTATGGGGCTCCCCTCCCCCAGAGGAAGTTTCTTTTCAGCCTTGACAAAGATAAAAATAAAGCAACAAGAAGGACGGAAAATGTATTGAGGGAAGACTGAGGCAAGTCTTGAAGGATCATAAATCCATTGCTATACCATATGCTATTAATGTCTGTCAACACTGTTTAACCAGCAACTGCTGACAGAACCATATTTGCTATCTAAATACATCATAAATAAATCAGTAATGAACTGCTTTAGTAAACCTTCTGCACTGATTGGAAATACAGATCGGGTAAACAAACTCAGTGAAGGGTGCTTTGCAACACAGGAAAGATCTACAACGATTAAACGTACATGTTAAAGACACCCACAACTCTTTCTTTCCGGCGTAAAATATGGGTGGGTGAGGAAATATCTTGATGGCAAAAACATTTAATCGGTGGTAGAAAAATGTATCTGATACATGTGACAGTGAGATATTCACTGGGATCAGTCACAGGTGTGCTAATGAGACAAGAGAACACTATTTAACCTCTACAAGATGTGTATCCTTGAAACAGACTGGTGGATGTAATCTTTACTGAAAGAACCAACTAACCCCAAACACTCTGAAAATACATTCTAGGTCCAGTATGTGCATTCAAGGAAAGGGTGGGCAGAGCACAAGCATAAGTTTAAAGGGCAACATATGTCTTCCACACTGCAATTCTGGAGTAAATGAATACAGAGGTGTATTTATTTATTTATTTATTTATTTACCCCCTATCTATTGGCATAGGCCAGTGTTGGCGAACCTATGGCATGGGTGCCAAAGGTGGCACTCGGAGCTCTTTCTGTGGGCACCCATATCACCCTTCACAGCCACCTGTATTCAGGTTACATTGCTGTATTAGCACTTTTGGAAAAAATTAGTGGGTTTTGAATCGCAGTTTGGGCACTCGGTCTCTAAAAGGTTCACCATCACTGGCATAGGCAGTTGTGTCTTCCAGTGGGAGGAAACAGTTTGTGGGGGTAATGGAAGCTGCCTCTGCCACCTGCCTGTATCTGTTTTCTGCAGCATTTACCTCACTTTAGTCATTCTATGACTGGAATAACTGACTTGTAAATCTGGAGTGGACTCTAAGGACCATCTAGGCCAGTGGTAGCCAATATTGAGTGCCCAGATGTTCTTGGGATGCAAGACCTAGAAATTCTGGCCAGCATAGCTAGTAGTGAAGACCTCTAAGAGTTTTAGACCATAAACACCTGGGGACCCAAGGCTGGGAACCACTGATCTAGGGCAGACTGTGGTGAACACAGGAAATCCACAGTTAAAGCATTCCAGAAATAAAAAGACATCTAACATCTGTGTAAAAGTATGCAGTTAAGGAAGGTCAAGCACTCCCTAAGGCAGGGGTGGGCAACTGTCGGCCCTCCAGATGTTTTGGACAGCAACTCCCATAGTCCTTTGTCATTAGCTATCTAGGCTCAGAATTCTGGGAGTTGTGGTCCAAAACATCTGGAGGGCTGACAGTTGCCCATCCCTGCCCTAAAGTAATCCATTCCACTGTCTCATGGCTCTCATCATTTGCACGCCCTTCCCCTCATCCATTTGGAAGCTCCTTTCTTGTAATTTGAACCCACTGCCTCAGCTCTGCCTCTGGAAGATGCTTGCTCCAGGTGCCCTGTGGTAGCTCTTCAAATATCTGAAGATGTCTCTCACATCACCTTTTGGTCATACTCAAAACTGATTTCATAAGAACACTAGTGTTCTCCATGTTGCTTTTCACCCCTCATAACGGATTTTTCTTTTCTTCTTGCATACTCTTTGTAGCTCTAATGTTACCTTTTTTTTTCAATGTTTTAAGATGCCTCTTCAAATTCCCTGTTCTTAACTTGAATATGTCTTAAATGTTCTGGACCGTATATTGTCCCTCATTATTGTAAGCCATCTTGGGTCCTTTTCCAAGGAGAAAGGTGGGATAAAAATATTCTAAATAAATAAATAAATAAATAAATAAAATGAATCTTTCACTCGATCTTCATATGACTTGGTTTAATGGGAGGACTAGCCCCAGAACTTACAAAAATTACTTTTTGGATGATACCTCCCAGAATCCCCTATAGTGGCTGGGGGATTCTGGGAAACTGTAGCCTACATTTCCAAGCCTTGATTATGATTATTAGAGGCATGGAGAATTACAAGGAGTACTGCTGCCATGTTTATTCCCTGGGTTTTCGTGGAAAATAGGTGTACAGTGGACCCTCATATAACAAACAGTTTGTATAACATAAAATCTGTACAACATAAAAAATTCTGGAGATAGGGGAAATTTGTGAAACAGAATCGTCTATGGGGCTAATCTGTAAAACATAAAGATGGTCACAGTTAGGGATTACTTTGTTTTCAATGCATTCCTATGGGAAATTTGTATAAAGGAAAATTTGCTTAACATAATTTCATTTGGAACGAATTAATTCCTTTATACAAGGTACCACTGTACCTGGGCCTCTCCTGGCATGATACTGCAACTTTACCACTGCAGCCCTCTTGAGCCACACTATCTCAAGTTAGGTTTCATGAAACCCATAGCCTCCTCTTCCTCACTTCCTACTGCCTTGACGTACATGCCCTTGGGTCTAAAGTTCCTAGCTGGAGTGAGTAATGATGGGACAGGCTGCTGACTGCATTATAGCTTGATTGATGATTCTGCAGTACAGTTTCCACATGGCTTTGATGCTAAAGCCAGTGATGCTAGTTTGAGCAGGACTCGCTTTGGCACGCTGACTTCCTTCAGACCCATCTTCTTACAGAGAAGCTAGCTTGGGGTGGAGGTCCTTGGGAACACTGCTAATACCAACAGTATATAGAGGAACGGAATATGTAGGCATTAAAGTCTTCAAGGTCAGCCCTTCCTCCCGCCCCCAAACATGCATGGATCGGTGACTCTCTTTAGTGAGAAGAAATTGCAAGGACTAAATGCCATTTATTCAATAAGAGAAAGAAAGCTTTAAAAGTCATATAGCACGCTCCACTTGCACAGGGTGCATCAATTCAAACTCGTTTTGTCCAACATGAGAGATGGATTGTCGAAGGAATAGCTTGGCGGCTTAGCTTTACAGCTCGCAGCGTGTTATTTCAGGGCTGTTACCCTGAGGTAACAGCTCTTCTTTGCACACAATGGATGCAGTGGTATTTTAGCAACACTTCCTCCCCCCCGTCCTCCAACTTGGTGACTTGGCCTGTGTCAGTGGGTGGATTAACATGTAACTCACACCGTCCTGGATCCCTGGTTCAAATGCATGATGTTTACACAGCCGTTCCTATGCAGCTGGGAGAAAGCCCAAATAAAGGGGGAACTGTCTGCTTCAACGATCCACCAGAAGGAGTTGGGGGGGAAAGGATTGGAGGAGACACCAATGTCAGAGCATTGTTTCTGGATGTTCAGGAGCTCAAAGGGAGACAGGTGTGAATGACAACAGGGCTGGTGCATCCATTAAGGTGAACTAGGCAGTTGCCTAGGGTGCCAAAATGGACAGGGTGTGCTGCCCAGCCTGCTGCCCCCTGCCGCCGCCACCGCCCTACTCCCCTGCTGCTGCCGCCCGGCCCCCCTGCCGCCCGACCCCCCGCCTCCGCCGCCACCCAACCCCCTGCCACCGCTGCCACCCGACCCCCTGCCACCGCCACACCCCCTGCTGCCGCTGCCGCCCAACCCCCTTGCCACCGCCACCACCCGACCCCCCTGCTGCCGCTGCCCGATCCCCCTGCCACCACCCCCGCCCCTCGCCTAGGGTGCAAAAAACCCTAGCGCCGGCCCTGAATGACAACCAGGATTTTTGCTGCTTCCTTGACTTTTGACACCCAAGCGTGGCTTTCTGAAACCAGAGCCAGCCAAGACTACTCAGAGCACAATAATCCTCCTAAACTACATGGTCTTAAATAAAAGTGACCCTGCTCTAGCACTGTATTTGAAAAATACAGTTCTAAGCTGTTGAACTCATACATATGCTTTTTTTACAAGTCCAAATTAAAGGTGATTGCCTCAGCGTGTCAATTAGGCCACACCACTTTATATTGGAGGAATATACCTTAATTAAGATCTTGTGGAGATGACGGGCTGTAATTTATTCCCAATCTTATTTTAGTACCACAGAAATTCCCTCCACCCCCATTCCCAACTGGCTAGAGGAATTTAGGATGGACTAAAATGAGCATTAATTTATAACTGTACCTGAGATGGACGATATTTAAGAAAAAAAGAGAGTGATCTCACACAAGGACAATTAAGGTAGTTCCCTATGTCTTCTATTAATCCCTTTAGATGCATAATTCTTTATTCCGTTTCTGTTCACATTAGAGAGGAAATATCTCCTCTCTCTCCCTCCCTCCTCACCACCACCATCTTTTATAAGCTATTTTTATTCACTAGGTTCACAGAGGGCTGGTAGGTGGAGCCCTCTGTTTAAGAAACTAGTCCTTTTACACAAAGGGTTATATGCTTTGAATCTGTGATATCACCCATTTATTCTGCCCTAGTCAGCAGGGCAGCCTATCTGCGCTCAGCAGAAAAAAAAATAGAGAGAGAATAGAATAAATCATTTTGAATGAGTGTGTTAATCTGTTGACCCTGCATTTGCAAGTCACCTGGAGTTAGGTACCTAAATGCTAAAATATAGGAGAAGCCAAACACGATGGGTGGTTCTACTGGCAGAGCAAAGAGGATTCAATATGATCTCGCTGAGTGATATATAAATATAGATTATGAAGATCTCGCTCTCTCTTTCTCTTTTGACAAAAAGCATAAGGTAGATGCAAAAAGAATACACAATCAGGCCCGTTTCCCCGAGGTTCCATTTGTTCCCCTGACAAGCCACAGAGATGGGTGGAAAAGGATTGCCAGGGAGCTATATGAAAAATTACATGGAAAAAAGAAACCGAGGCAAAACATGACCATACAAAAAATGGTCACAAATTGGTTTTCACCTATAAATATAAATATAAATATAGGTTTTCACCTATAAATATAGACAGCTGAGGCATACATTCCTAGGTTTTACCTCCTCTGACCCGGACCCGCCCCCGCCTCTTACTTAAATGTGTGCAGGAGTGGAAGGGGGGGTCTATGATTTCTAAGGGGTAAAAGGAATTACATATTCAGAAGATAGCCGCTACATCTTCGCAACATGCTAATCTCCAGAGGACATCAAGACAGGGAAGATCACCACCATTCCAACCTGAACACGCCAATCTTAGTGGATATCATACACTAAGCAGGGTTGGTCCTGTTTAATATTTGGATGAGGCATCCCTACAGAATATCAAGGATGTTCAGATAGAGCTGGGATAGGAAAGAATCCTTCCTGAAACCCCTGAAGTGCTGCTGCAGTCAGTACTGGAATAAATGGACTTAAGGTCTGATTCAGTACAAGGCACCTTCCTATTTTCCTCTATAGGATTCCAGGGCCCAGAGGCCAACATTATGGAAGCTGAGGAGGCTAGTTTTTCCTAGCCTAGTATAATGCTCTAAACTCTGAATATAGGACTGAAGCCTTGGTTATCTTTTTTTATAAGGGTTTTTCTGCATCCTCTCTTTAGAGGACCGCCCAGAGTATAAATTTATATATTTATACTGCCCAGATGGGTGGTATAAAATCCAATAAATAAATAAATAAATAAATAAATAAATAAATAAATAAATACCCTTTATGGACTAAAATGTGCATTTACCCAACCTTTTCTATCCCAAATCTTGATACCAGCCCACATGAATCAAAGACTGAGATCACACACTCAGATTTAGATTAGATACACGTTAGATTGTAATTAACATTGTCTTTTGTATTTTGCAACTTTAAATTAATTTATATATTGTTTTATGTTCTTTATGTTTGGTTATTGTTAGCTTATCATTTATACACTCTTTATTACTGTAAACCATCCAGAGTAGCCTTCGGGCTAGATGGTACTGTTTAGGCTGGTTACGGCCTCATCCCTCCGCAGAGGCGGGGGACCGTATTCTATGGTCTGCCCCTGGAGGCTAATGGATCTGGATGGTTTCCTGAGGACTTTGGGGGATTTTCCAACTGGCAACAGAGCTAACACATCCACGGCCCTGGTTGACCTCTGGAATGGCGAAATGGCAAGGGCAGTGGATGAGATTGCGCCTGAGCGACCCCTGCCTTGTCGCAGATTCGGAGCAGCTCCTTGGTTTACCATGGAGTTACGATTGATGAAGCGGCAGGGCAGACGTCTAGAGCGATGGTGGTGGAAAACTTGTGATGAATCTAACCGAGCACGGTGTAGAGTTCATTACAGAGCCTATTCCGTGGCAGTGGTAGCAGCGAATACATCTTTCTTCTCTGCTACTATTGCGTGTGCTGGGAACCAACCGGCGGGATTGTTTCGTGTGGTGCGGGGCCTATTCCATCCAGCCCTCCCAGTGGATCGAGAAGCACACATGGTCTCCCGCTGTAGTGAGTTCACCAAACATTTCGGTGATAAAATCGTTCGGATTTGCCATGACTTGGATGCCACACTGCCATTTATGTCTGTTGATGTCCGCCTGGCAACTGTCCAGTTTTGTGGGATTCTTTTCAGCTTGTACAGCCTGAGGATGTGGACAGGATTCTTTGGAGTGTGAGGCTGTCTGCCTGCCGGCTGGACCCTTACCCAGCCTGGCTTATTAGAGCTTCTCAGGCGGGACTGGCTGAGTGGACAGGGAGGGTGATTAATTCCTCCTTGATGGAGGGGGTTCTCCCACCTGCTTTGAAGCAAGCAGTGGTTCGACTCTTCCTAAAAAAGCCCTCCCTGGATCCCACAGTATTAGATAAGTATTGGCCAGACTCTAACATCCCGTTTTTGGGCAAGATGATTGAGACTGTGGTGGCATCTCAACTCCAAGGGGTTTTGCATGAAGCAGATTATCTTGATCATTTTCAATCAGGATTCAGACCAGGCTATGGGACAGAAACCACCTTGGAATATGACACCCAAAATGTTTTCCTGCACTTTAAACTGGTGTGTTCCCCTCTCCCTTTGTTCTGAAGTGACAATCACTAGTGCTTCTCTCTGCCAAGAAAAAGGAGAACATGTCCCGAAAAAGGGGAAAGGCACAGTCGAAACCAAATGGGGAGAAAATGTTGACCCACAGTGCAGGAGAAGCAGGCAGCCAACTGGCCTAAGGTGTCTATGGCTTTTCAGGCTTGGCCATCTCCCACACTGTTTACTCATTTCATTTTTCTTGCTGTCTTCCTGTCCACAAAAAGAAAAGGCAACAAAGAGAGGATGAAAGAACTGCTAATTTATAAGGCCTGATATAGCAGCTGCTAATGGCTTCTGCACTAGTCCTGTAGCTACCACAAGGTCAGTCAGAGAACTAGCCTGCCTTCGATTTTAAAACACAACTTAATTTTTTTCACATCTGTAATTGACATTTATTCAAAACATACACCCAAACACAGTTTGCAAGAGAAAGCCAAAAGAGTGATGGTGTCATGAATTTTGTGGCTCAGTTCTGTCCTGATGAATCACTGGGCATTTATACACGACCCCTAAGCTCCGCAGCAAAGGGCTGCAAGCTCCGGACCTTAAAAATGTTTCCCCACCAGCTCCGGAGCTAACAGAAAATTAAGTGCGACCCCGCCCCCATAAGCGCGACCCAGCGCACCTTTTAAGTACCTGCTCTCAGAAGGTGACAAGTCCTTTATGCGGATCTGCCGGGCTCTCCTCGCTTCTTTTTGTTGTTGTTTTGCCTCCCGCCCCTTTAAGAGGAACCAGGAAGTAACCGGGGCTCTGACCGGGGCTCGAAGCAACTTCCACCACCACCGGAGGTAAGGCTTTCTTCTTTTGTCCCCTTTTAAGGCTTTTTTTCCTCCCTCCCCTCACGCAGACAGAAGCAAGGAAGTGCGGAGTCGTGGGGAGGAAGGAAGAGCAACGAACCCCCAAGATCTCTGGTACGAATTTAAGGGACCAGCGGATCTTAGGGGTCGTGTAAAAAGGCTCACTGTCTCAGCTTTGCCAATGCTAGAAGATATGGGCAAACGTCTTTTAAACATTGTATTAAAATACAGACATGTACTCCTGTTAGCTTTCTTCCTGATCTTTTGCCCTATTCTTTTATCTTATTAGAAGGTAAGGTGGCAAGCATAGATTTATTTATTTATTTATTAGACATATACCACACCATCCAGCAAACAAGGCCACTCTGGACAGTATACACCTAATTCAGCAAATAAAACAAGAACAGTGCACAATAGCTAGCAAGTAAACAAAACGAATATAACTAAATCAACAATGAAATCATAACAATCACTCAAAAATGGGGGAATAACTAAAACCAAAAAGGGAAGATCAGAGATCAGCGAATCATGAAAAAAAAAAGATTAATGAGGCACTTATGATACACTGAACACAACCAAAAAGACAATGTAATCATATGTGACTCACATCTGCTTAGAAATAAATGATACTGAATTTGGTGGAACTTTATGAGGATCAGAATACCAAATGTGGCTCTCTAGATGTTGCACAAATTCTCAGAATCCCTCACCATTTCCTATGCTGGTTAGGGCTTTTGTCAGCCACATCTCGAGGGCCACACTTTGCTCATCCTTGATGTATATATATATGTACCTGTACACTGGAACAGACTTCATAATCTGCACCCTACCATTTCACATATAGAAGTTGCTGAGATTCATTCTGAATTCATTGGTACACTGCTTTTATCTGAAGGATGAAAAAATATAATATGCAACAAAAAGAATGCACATTGCATGGTGCTATGTATTCTTAGTTCTATGAACTAGTTCTATGGCATGCAAACATTGGCTTTAACAAAGATACTGAAATAGAGAGGAGGAGGAGGAGGAGGAGAAGAAGAAGAAGAAGAAGGAGGAAGGAAGGAAGGAAGGAAGCATTTGAAATGTGGATTTAATACAGAATGCTAAGAATTTCTAGGATTAAGGTGCTGACCAATGAAGAAATTCAGAAGCAAATGAATAAAAAACAAACATCTCAATTGCCAGAAAGACAAATACAGTAAATGGCTTCTAATCCAATACAGCCTAAATCAGGCATGTCCAAACTCCGGCCCTCCAGATGTTTTGGACAGCAACTCCCACAGTCCTTTGCCATTGACAATCTAAGCTTAGAATTTTAGGAGTTGTGGTCCAAAACAACAGGCGGGCCGAAGTTTGGAAATGCCTGGCCTAAATTCACAGTAGCAGCTAAAATGATTAAACTGAAACTTTTATACTTTGGATATATCATGAGAAGGGAAGACTCTCTGCAAAGGGTAATCATACTAAGGAAAAATTAAAGTAACAGGAAAAGAGGAAGACCTAACAAGAGATGTATTGAATCTATAAAGGAACCACAGTTTTGTGGTTTCAAGGACTGAGCTGAGCTTTTAATGACGAGACCTTTTCGAGTGAGCAGCTCATAGGGCTGCCCTAAGTCAGAAACTATTTGATGATACATAAGCATCATCCAATACATAAGTCATCCAGGTGAGGTTACCCAGGAGTTGAGTCATGGCAACTGGGATACTTTTGATCCCCTTCGTGGGATCGAAATGTTTTGCTACTTGGATGAGTAGTGAATCATTTTGATCCTACAAGAAGTCCAGGTGCCATGATTCAACTCCCAGATAAGAACAATAGCATATTTTGGTGGTATACCAAAAAGTACAGATTGTTACAAGTGATAATTGAGAATAAAGAAAAAGTAGAGAAAGGAAAACAACTTACTAGCTGTATGAAACAGACTTGGAGACTGGACAAGATACAACAGAGCACTATTCATTATAGCAGTTGCACCCAGACCCACATTTTGATGTCTAATCTCAAATTGCAGAGGAACCCCCAAAAAGTCAATTGTTATAAATCTGGATTTGGTTAATTGAGATAATTTTTGGATCAGTCTCAGGGATATTCTGTGCATGTTCAAGATTGGGTTTGAAGCATTTTAGGAAGAGGCAATTAATGGGAGCACTGTTACAAAAGTCAAGTCACAATATTAGAGGGGAGAAAAATATGTGTGTTCACGTGTGCTTAGTTTTGTGAAAAGCAAAGCGAAGTAAACACATTGGAGCATTGGCAGGAAATTCTGTGCAAATTCTATTTTGTGCAAATTGTGAACATTTTGCGCTCATGCCCACCCCACCCCCCAAAATATGGCATCTTAGACTCAATCGCAGGTGAAACACCTTAAAGTGGCTGAAAAATCCTCTACAGCAGGCCTGCACAAGAGGTAGACCACGGGCTACCGGTAGCACGCGAAGGGTTCAAAACTAGCCCGCTGACCATCAATAGAAAAGTGAGGGGGTAAGTTCTCAAACCCTCCCTCCCCCATCCCAAGGAACACCACTGCCCCAGCAAAGTTCTGGGTCTGCCACTGTCTCAGCCGAGTAGGGATGTTCAAGGCCCATGATGTAGTCCCCTGCTCCCCCCCCCACTGGCCAGATGATCAGCATGCCACTATCTCGTGACCAACTGAGTCGCTGGTGTGGAGCGGAAGGAGGGAGGGGAGGGGAGGGTGACATCTCCTCTCTTCTCCCCCTGGAGAATTCCTTCCTCCCACCCTTCCCTCCTCCTCCTCCTCCCACCCCCATGACTGCCTCACCTGCTGCCACCACTGCTCCTTCTGCTCTCCTTCTGAGCCATTCGCCCCTCCTTATGCCACTGTGGTGATGTGATTGCCCTACTGTTGGCTCAGCCCGCCCAAGATGCGCGGCGAACATGGCAGAGGTGAGAGCCGTGGGTGGCAGCGGCAGTGATAGCAGTAATGGATCTGGAAGGGAGAAGGGGGGAAACCACTGCTCTCCTTACATTTTTTTTTTTACTTATGAGCATGTGCCCAGAACGGATAAAATTCGTAAGTAGAGGTTTTAGTGTAGTAGCCCTGTGGCACTTTGGGCTGAGGGCCCTGTTCAAAGTTAGACAGCCCTGCTTCACAGCAGTGGCTCCCAAACTTGGGGAACCCACGTACTGTATTCTGGAACAACAACTCCCAGGAGCTTTCGTTGCCAGCTGTGCTGACTAGGGTTTCTGGGAGTGGCAGTCCAAAAACATCTGGGTTTACCCAAGGCTGGGAACCACTGGGCTGCCTTATCATTCTAGGACTGCCAGTCTCAACTAGCACCTCATCCACAGTGTTATTTCTGTGGTATGCAAAGTTGCCCAGGTTTTCCTGTCTGAAATGTTAAACATATGCATTTTCTAGGACCTTCTCTCCCTCTCAGACCTAGAAAATAAGGAAGGTGGAGCTAGACCTAATTAACTTCTGATTGCCCTCTGTACTAATTATTGTATTCCTTAAAAAAATTAATTGCTGAGATGGCGGGAACTCCATCAATGTTCCTGGCTGCAATGAAAAGCGTTTTGTCCCGCAGAAGGATTGGCCCTTTACCTTCCCCCCATCTGCCTCCCCAACCCAGCCCTGCCCTGTTCTGAGGGGGTTAATCGAGATGAGTGACAGCCTTTCTGCATGATTTACAACTTGGAACCCTGTAGTGGAACCAGCGCTTGATGGATGATCCTGAAAGACGGAGACTAACCATAAATCATGTCTTTGAATCATTGACAAAGATAAAGGAGAGGAAGAAAAAGCACTGGCATTGACATTCATTCTCCCAATAATGTACATTGACTAGTTACAATACAGAACCTTAATTAAAAAAAAGACGACTCTGGAGTCGTCACCTTGGTGTGCAGGGAATACTGCCATGGACTCCTTTGCTGCAGCTGCAAATAAAAGTTCAAGCTTCACCCCAAAGTCTGCAACATTTGTCAAATGGAAATAGAAAATGTCCTCTATAGAGTATTAAGAGCAACCAATGAGTGCTCTGTAACCTATATCTATCTCTGCCTGTTTATCAGTAAGGACTGTGCCCACGTGGATGATTTAACCAGCAAGAAACACTGGCATGGGGACACTTTTGGCCTAACCAGTGGGTACTCCTTGCAATACCAAATCAGAGGAAACACTTTATTTTATTAATTCAGAGTTGATAGGAAAGTTCTCTTTCATTGTGCATGAGGATCCAGCTGGTCACATTAGAAAATTTGCTTTCAGTGAGGCTTTTAGCATGTACATTGCTGTTTTCGATGGTGCCACTTCTAGCCTACACATGAGAGGATCACTCTAGCAGAAGCTTTTGTAATGATACATCTTGAGCACCTACTCATGATACGTTGAGGTAGGAGATACAGGACCATCCCAAGGAAGCAAGATAATAAGAGTTCACAAGTGCAGTACATGGGACTGAAGGTTCACTTTGTTCCTTAGTCCATCCCTTTGCTGACTATGTATAATTTAAATTAATGGCATGTCATAGATAAGGACTATAAGACCTTGGGCCCAAATTTGAGCTGTCCAGGGTCCCAATCCAGCCCTCTGCATTTTTTCCATGTGGCTTCACTCCTTTCTTCAAAACACCTTCATTGGCTTTTATACATTATGTCTCTCACCCCCCAATGCTAAATTCTTCTAAGGGTTAGCTGCATGTGTGTGTTGTGTTGTTACAGCATGACCGACTCTTCGTAACCCCATGTCCATGGAGTGTTCTTGGCAGCAATACTGAAGTGGCTTACCAGTTCCTACTCTAGGCAGCTACAGCACCTGCCATTCCCTGGTGGTTGCCCATTCAAGTACTAGCCAGGCCTGGCTCAGTTTAGCTTCCAAAATCAGGTGAGATCAGATGTGTTTAGGGGACTTCTTTGTCGTTTAGATTCCTTTCAACAAGACTAGCAGGTAAATCAAACTGGTATTTTTGTCCTACCAGTCAGCCACTGGCCTGAGCAACTCCAAAGTGGAATATATTAAAAACAGTGGACTGTTGCATAGTTTTAGTTGTTCTGTGCTATTTGGGTCCTCCTTGTGAAGGAAGTTGGTGTACTATATAAACACAACATAATAATAAGAGCAGTCATAATCTGATTGCCTAAAAATAATGATTAAAATACCAAGCAGATTCTACATTCCCTGTGTGGTGTTCTTTAAATGAGTAATCAGCAGCGGGGGGGGGGGGGCCCCCCGGGCCAGTCTAAAGGTCTAACTAGACATTAAGGGAAACCTGTTTTCACTGCAATTAAAATGTTCTTGCTCCAAAAACAGGATTTCCTCAGATGTCCAATGCCTTAGCAATCGGATTTGAAAATTAAACCTATGCTTACCTTCAAATAACAAATTGCACAGCAATACACAGCTAAATGCAATGGACTTAGAAAAGCAGATTATATGACAGATATCTTTGACCACTTGAAGGATCACAGCTTCTAAGTATGCATTGGATATAGGGACAGATTTGAATCTAACTGAACAACATATGTAGACAGCTTACCCCCCTAAAGCTGCTTGTTTTGGTTGAAATCCAATTCTTAGTCCTAATGCAAGCAGACCCACTGAATTAATAGAACTTATATGGGTTTTTATTGAACAAGTTCCATTTGTTTAATAACATTCATATGCAGCGGACCCTTGTATAACAAATGGCTTGTATAACACAAAATCTGTACAACATAAAAAATTCCAGAGAGAGGGGAAATTTGCTTAACACAATTGCCTATGGGTCGAATCCATACAACATAAAAATGGTTGCGATTAGGGGTTACTCTGTTTTCAATGCATTCCTATAGGAAATTTGTATAAAGGAAAATTTGGGATGAATTTCATTTGGAATGAATTAATTCCTTTATACAAGGTACCACTGTCATTGAAATTCTCAAGTTTATTCTGCAAATGTAGAAATTGTTTCTTTCCTACTAGCCAGCTTCAGCTCAACAGCTGCCCTTCAGTTACAACCACAGAAGCCTTGAGAGACAATCCTAGCAATCCTCGCTGAAATTATTTTACCTACACGCGTGTGTAAATCAGTCTGGCTGGATAGTTTAGTAGATGAAGTAGGTGGAGTCTCCTTCTTTGGAGGTTTTTAAGCAGAGGCTGGATGGCCATCTGTCAGAAATATTGTGATGGGGGTTCCTGCATGGCAGGAGGTTGGACTAGATGGCCCTTGAGGTCTCTTCCAACTCTCTGATTCTTTGATTCTAAGTATCTGGTTGTGCAGTCAGAGGTTGGGAGTTTGATTTCCCATGGTACCTCCTGTGAGTCGAGCCAGCCTGTGTGGTCATGAGCAAGCTGTGCAGTTAACCCCAGAAGAAGGGAATGGTAAACCACTTCTGAGTACTCTTTACCTAGAAAACCTTGAAAAGAACTGACCTGATGGGTCATTGTTGTTGTTGTTGTTGTTGTTGTTGTTGTTGTTGTTGTTGTTGTTGTTGTTGTTGTTGTTGTTGT
>JAHTLZ010000129.1:91877044-91889620 GCA_023846285.1 Phrynocephalus versicolor | reverse complement strand
GTTGTTGTTGTTGTTGTTGTTGTTGTTGTTGTTGTTGTTGTTGTTGTCGTCGTCGTCAGGTAGAACTCCCACAATAGACAATTATAGGATTTGAAGTCTAAGATATCAAAAAGATCTCACCCCGAACCACTGAGTTTCTTTCCAAGGTAAGTAGGGATTCTTTTTTGTTGAACGTACTGAGAATTCCTTGTTGGTACTCTAACTGTTCTCACAGAGAGTCTGCAAGCAAAATGATTAAATTAGTTTAAACTTGCAGTGTATGCGAGATTTATAGCATGGGCCACACAGTACTGCTGCTGCAAAGGAGTCTGTATGTTGGAATGGAAGACAGGAAGTTGCTTTGTACAGAATTATACTATGGATTCATCAGGCCAAGTACTATCAATTTTAACTGGCAGTGACCCTCCAGGATTGCTGCCAGCTGGTCTCCCACCATAGCATTAGCCAGACTTAGCTTGGCTTGGCTTGTGAAAACAGAAACAACTACTGTGTGGATGTGTCCATGCATCCTGTAAGGATTCCATGTAGTTAACATGTTCCCTCTGATGTGCTCCTAAGATGTTAAAACAACCCCAGTTGTAAAAGCACAACACATAAGAAGAGAGATATACTGAACATTCCAGAAGTTCTTCATGTTTAGAGTACAGAATATACCATTTTTAAAGAAGCAATTGTGTCATCTATCACTTCTCAGTGACCAGGTTATCATTGTCACTGTTGTTGCTCTGGCCAAACAAGTAGTTTGCTGCATTCTACATTACTAACTCATTACGCAGCTATTACTCTTAACAGGCCAGAAAAGTTTCTGGTTCCCTATAGTGGCCAGTTATGATATTGTGCCTTGAAAATATTTATAAAGATACAAAATGGAAAAGTCAGGTTGCTTCCCTTGCCACTTAGGACCAATAAAAAATAGAAAACTTCCTATACACATGCTTATGAAAGGTCCTTGAAAATAGCTAATAAAAATAAACAGAAGTTAGTTGTCACCCTTGAAAAGTAAACATTAGTTTTATTAATTATACAAAAGGAAGTAGCTATAGATAGCTACTTTAGTTTTAATTAGTTACTTCTGGGTTCTGTTCCTGTCCCACTCAACAATCTTGAACTCAACAAGAGGTATTGACTGGCAAGGAAAGAGAGGTATAAAGGGAAAGGTTTAGTATTCAACGTTTAAAAACATTGGCCTTTCCACATTCATAATAAAATCACATCCGTTTAAGATGAATGTACTTGGTTTGGACAATCTTATTAATATTTCCATTCCAATACTGTAATTTGTCTCCAGAGCTAAGTGGGGAATCCCATGGGGAGGGGGGGACAAGGGCAGGCTCCTTTTTTCTTTCTACCCTTTCATTTTCTCCCTCATTCTACACTCCTTCTAAATTCTTTCTTTTAGAAGGAAAGACTGGAGCACTTTAGCAGATCTAGTGTTTGGTAAATCACATTCACATGATGCTCGCACCCAGCTATGCAGTGTTGGGCCCAAATAATCTATCAATCTCTCTGTTCCATGTCGTTTATGAAAGCCTACCGAGTATTGTTTTCATCTTGCCATACAGCAAAGCGGGCAGGCTCTCATGAATACTGAAGAGCTCGCTAAACACAGCACGTATTTAGGCCCTATAGACTCAGACAGTTTGGAATGGCACAATTTTGCTGCTGGAAAATGTATTTTCCAAGGGGCAATTCTTTGCCACTTGCCTCACCCCGGTTTCCTGGGTAGAAGCAGACCTGCATTTTGATGTCACTTGTGTGGCACTGCCTCCCAAAATGCTGCCTGGGCAGGCTATTAATATGTGCATGCAGTCGTGTTTCAAGTATGTCATGATTACAATTATGATTATTCAGACTCCCCCTCGATAAAAAAGCCATCCGTTGATTTCGGAAGCATCATTTGAGAGAGCCAGGAAGGGTTGGTGATTAGAGTGTTAGGCTGGGTGTTAGGACATCCAGCTTCTACTTCACATTGAGCTATGAAACTCATTGGGTGTTATTGACCCAAATCACCTTCTCTCCTGTTAGTCTATCATACAAGGTTCTTAATAATAATAATTATAGATGGGCACGGGATGAATTTTTTTATTCGTTTTGTTATTTGTTATTCATTTCGTCACGTAACGAAACAAATAATGAACCTAGGAGTAAAATCTAAACAAAATGAAACAAACTGGGAAAAATTGGTTCGTTACATTTTGTTTTGTTAATGGTGGCGCACGAAGAAATGAGCTGTTTTTAAGCCCTTTAAACAGATGAAAAACACTTCAAAATTTCGTAACAAACTTTTTATGCCTGATTATAGCTATTAGGTTGAAGCCACTGATGTAAAACATCTAAAAATGTGTTTTTAAAGAGATCGTTTTTTTAAAGGGGACAAAATGGCTTCCACATACTTTTGTTAATGGCGGCGAATCTGTGCAGAATGGCATTTTTAAAGTATTAAAACATCCTGAATATACTTTAAAACCCAGCAAAATTATTTTTTCTGCCTGATAATACCTAGCAGGGGGGTGAGGAGTGCTTAAAATGTACATTTATGTGTTTTCTCAGATCGCTTTTTAATTTTTTAATTTTTTAATTTTTTTTTATGTTTTCCATCTGATCTGGGGCATTGTGGGGTCAAATGCATTATATTGTGCAAAGCGGGTAAAAATGAATAACAAATTAACAAACCAACAAAATGAATTTTTTTGAAAAAAAATCATTAAAATTGAAATAAAATGAAACAAAGCCTTAAATGAAACAAAATGAAATGAATTGCCATGAAATTATGTTAAGCAAATTTTCCTTTATACCAATTTCCCATAGGGATACATTGAAAATGGAGTAATCCCTAATTGCGACCATTTTTATCTTGTACGGATTCACCTCATAGGCGATTCTGTTAAGCAAATTTCCTTTATCTCTGGAATTTTTTATGTTGTACAGCTTTTATGTTATACAAACCATTTGTTATATGAGGGTGCACTGTATTTTAAGCTGAATGGAGGGACAGTTGGATATAAATGTGGCACATTTTCCTTTTCTCCACATTCATATTTCTATTTGTTATCTTGCAATTATCAGTATTTTCTATGTACTTCTACAGTATTTTTAAATTAATGAGGATTCTCCTTTGCATATATATCAAAGTGCATCCTATATAAAGCATAAAAATATTGTTTTGTTATGGGAAAAAAGTAAGGAACCTTGCCATGTACTGATTCTGATAATGGGCTGTTTACTCAGCTTTTCCAGAATAAAACTGACCACCCATGGGCGGTTCCCCGAAGGTCAAACAAGACAAAATCAGAGCTGGTAATTAAAAGTTGATAGTCCACCAATAAGACAATTTGTGCAGGAGCAATTGGACTTGCAAATGAAGCTCATGTTTACTTCCAATGACCAATCAGGAAACAACATAAGCTAAATGAAAGATGGGGAAAACCTGTGCAAGGTTTATTAGACATTGTTTAGAACTTTAGTGGTCACTGCTTCTAAATAGAGTGACAACCAACTTGTTTAGTTTGACCTCATGATGCTTTAACCATAGATGGTAGGGTTGATCATTCTAGGGTGTCAACATGGAAGTCCAACAGCTCTCAAAAAACAGGCAATTCTTATCACCATATCTCTTCCTTAACGGTTTGAGTATTCCAAACCAAGACAAGTGGAATGAAGCATATCACTTGTTCTGTCTTTGGAATATTTCCAAGGAAATGCAACTGCATACTTATCCAACAGCCATCAAGAACACTTCTCTTCTTTCTTTTGCAACATGAACGTAATATTCTGGTTGCATAAAAAAGAATGCTAGATTTAAAATATATGGCAAACTACAGGGGTATTCTTTTAGGGGATGAAGGGGAATGGGCCTGAGCAGTTGGGAAACTACTATGTCTTGACTGTATTGTATTATTCATTGATACTAGCTTTATATGACATTTGTAAGAGTCTTTTCCATTCTAAAAATGCCTACAAAGCTGAGCAGGAGGTAAAACAGAATGAGAATAATAATAAAACAACCACTTTCACACTGGCTCTGGATACAATCCGGAACAAATCATTAATTTTAAAAAAACAACCATAGCTCATTGTGAGGTCACAATTAAGGGTGGCAAGCCAATGGGCTCAGAGGTATAACATGAGCAACACCATCCAGTACATAAAACTATCTGCCAAATTATGTGAAACTCTCTGGTCTAAAAATCCAGCTGAGAAATCTCCTGGCAATGTGCAGTCTTTCCTCTGCATCCAATATTTTGTTTTAGAAGGATAAAGGTCCAAAAGAATTTTGATACTAAAAAGATCGCGCCAGTTGCATTCCCCCGGCTGCAAATAACAAAATCAGAAGGAGAAGAGAAAAATGAGCCAAGTCTTGCCAACAGCTGAGTTTTGGCTTGTAAGAAGGCAGTGTGTCAAAAGACACAGAAAATGGAGAGGGTTATTCTTTTCAGCAAGCAAAATATGTTTTGGCAACTACTCTGAAACTACTAGATTAAGGCTATAGTAAGATATCTTGAACTCAGTTGGGATTTGATCTAGGTAGACATACATAGGATTGCACTACAAGAGGTGAAATGTGGAAGGAAACAATATTTGCAATCCACCCATCTATTCCTTGTGTTGCCAGCTAAACCTACATACTGAAACTGTGCTTTGTTTGTGGGCCAAATTTAAAATGATGCCCTGCTCAACTCTTGTAAACTCAAGCCTGAACATAAGAACAGTCCTGCTGGATCAGGCCAAAGGGCCCATCTAATCCATCTTCTTTTATCTCATTGTGGTCCCACCAGATGTCTCTAGGAGCACATGAGACAACTAGATAGCTGTCTTCTGATACCACTCACCTGCGTCTGGCATCTTGAGGTACCCTCCTTTTAAGCCCGGAGATAACACATATCCCCATCATGGCATGTAACCTGTAATGGACCTTTCCTCCAGAATCCAATCCAATCCCCCTTTAAAGGCAAATGGGCCAGATGCCAACACCAAATCCTGCTGCAAGAAGTTCCACAGAGTAACAACACACTGGTTAAATAAATATTTTCTTTGTGTCCTCACTCTCCCAACCCTCAATTTGAGTGGATGACCCCAGCATCTGGTATTGCATGAGAGGGAAAAGAGCTTCCCTCTATCCACAAGTCAGTTTGCAGCTCATTAATAATGCACAATTATTATGTATTATTATTACAGAAGTATTAATAACAAGAATGCCATGCAGGCTGCCATACAGTAATGAGTTACACGGGAAGTTCATTTCAACAAAAGTAACGCTCTGAGCACTGGCAGAAAGCTGTTTTAACGTCCTTCTTTTCAGGGCCTATGTACACCAGCAGAGAACATTAACAGAAATGTATAAATAAATAAATATATTTATAGAAATGTATAAATAAATAAATAACATACCAGTGTTTTTTCAAAGGCTTGACAGATGCACAAAAGTGAGTAGCTTAAATGCATCAGAAAGGGAAATTTCTGCCAACGATATTCTGGATATTTACACTGAGCAAAGGTGGGCTGTTTGTGCATCTCCATTTAGGGGGAGAAAGAAAAACATTCCTCTTGACAGGCTCGGGAATGGAGGAGTCCTAACAAAACTAATCTATGACTGCCACTCCAGCAGCACTGATGATTCAAGTTTTGGCTGAACAAATGCCATATTAGGTGGTACGTGAAGTCAGGAACGGCCCTACCATTAGACAGGGTGAAGAAACCAGATCAGGTGGCAGATGAAGGAGGTGGCAACAGTGGTAGACGTTACATTTTTTTCAACTGCAGCTCCCAGTAGACCCCATCAGGGAGTCTACTGAGGTAATGTTTCCCATCTGTGTTCGTGTGTATGTGTGCGCGCGTATGATAGACAGACGGGGTGGGGGGTGTTGGAGGAATGGTGTGTAAGTGGATGGGGTAACTCTGATTTATTTGTACATTGATAGCTCATAGTTACCAATGTCTATTTTGCTCTGAAAAGCAATACACAATGCAGTTAAATGGTACAGTTAAAAGGGGAAACGGGGAAGATTTTGAAAGTCAAAGGCCTGGTGAAATAAATAATGTAGTTTTGATTGCTAGCCAATTGCTGTATGAGACTAGTGTGAGTCTGATATTCCTTGGAAAGTGATGCCAGGGTCAGGGTGCTGCTACAGGAGGAAAAAGCTCTGCTTTGGATACATGTGAACCTTACCCCTTGGAAGAGCGGGACACACAAAAAGGATTTTACTTGCCCTCCTTCTCTGTCACCCCCTTTCCCAAGAAATAGCAGCATGTTTGTAAAGGAAAAAAATCCTGCTTACATGCAGTTTCCCCCATGAACCCTGGGGGTGGGGGTGGGGAGGGAATCAGGGTTCCCATTCATAGAATCATGAGTTGGAAGAGACCTCAAGGGCCATCAAGTCCAACCCCCTGCCATTCAGGAAACCCCATTACAGTATTTCCGACAGTTGGCCATCCAGCCTCTGCTTAAAAACCTCCAAAGAAGGAGACTCCACCACCCTCCGTGGCAGCCTATTCCACTGCCGAACAGCTCTGTCATGAATTTCTTCCTAATGTTTAAAATGAATATCTTTTCCTGTAGTTTGAAACCATTCCCCCAAGTCCTAGTCTATGAAACCATGGAAAACAAACCAGTCCCTTCTTCAACGTGATATCCTTTCAAATATTTAAACATAGCTTATCATATCCCCTCTCAGTCTAATTAGTGACTGAATATGGCTATTACTTCTAGTACACCTTGGACGAAAGCAAAAGCAAAAAGTAATGTGCGCTGCTTATATAATGCCCAGTACTGATTAAATCTCTCTCTTGGTGGTTTATAGTTTAATCATAGAGGTGATATATTGCCCCGCTCCCTGTAAGCTGGGTATTCAATTTACTGACTTCACAAGGGTGGAAGGTTTAGTCAACCTCCAGCTGGCTACCTAAACCCAGAATTGAACTCAGGTTGTGAACAGAATCTTCAATCACAGCAGCATAAGCTTTTCCCTACTGTTGATACAGAGAATTCAGCTTCTCGGCTTAAGAGTAATTTGACTCTCAAGCTCAGACTTGTTGTTCATTCGCACAGCAGAACCTCTACCCGCTAAATACCATTAGTTTTTCCCCCTCCCATTATATTTTCCATGTCAGCCTTCATCCTGGTCACCACTATCTTTAACTTGAGTGGGTAAGGCCTAAACCTCCTCCTCCTCTTGATTTCCAGCTGGGATTCGTTATCAGCCAATTAATTGTGTTAATACATTCGCCCAGTGTGTTATCTGTTGAACCTTCAGTACTGATACAGGTACTAGGGAGATTTTGCTATAGTACCATAATAGCTTTATGAAGCAGGGCTGTATGCATATAACTCCCTAGCAGTGTTCTAAAGCTATACCTGCTGTAATGTTTCTGCTAATTTAAGGAAAAAGAGCAGGCAATTATGTTATATTCAGACAGACAGGGCCAAACTAATTGTAGTTTCCCGGATGTAATCACACCCAAATGAGTAGCAGAGTTGGGCCCTCTAATATTTTAAAGAAAGTAGGGAGGGGAGCAAACTTTGGTGTCCTACAGAGCCTTATATCTGCTGTAAAATATATTTTGTAAATCTCAGCAGAAGAAAGAGGGCTGAAGTACACAACTACTTGCCTCAGCTATTTTTTTAAAAAAATGTTTTGATGACCCAAGAATAAGTGTTCCCCAACTTTGCATTTTCTTCCTGATCACACAGCTAATCCCACCCATCTTTTAAACTAAACAGCAGGCGGTTGCAGAATTTCATTATAGCCCTGTTCTAATAGTACAGACTTTTTGCTTTAAGCACATCAATCATTTTAAATTTAGGCTGGCACAGATACACACAAACAAACAAAAATCTGCACCCACTGTAACCAAATAAACAACGACAAAACCTTTTAAACCAGCAAGTATTTTTAAAATTCCAATCTGGAAAGTAAGTATGGGTTGGAATCACTCAAGATATGAAAAGGAAGGAAGGAGTTGTGTGGAAGGGGGGGTTAGCTCTCAAGAAAGCTGTTGTTTGCTTGAAATGGAAGGCAAGATGGTCCTTTAAAAAAAGTCCTTATAAACACAAACAGAAAACACCCCCCACCATGCTGTGAGTGGCATGAAAATGTGAGCATTTTAGCTGTTGAAGGCCCTTTTGTGATTTCTGAGGAAGAATCTGTAGGCTCAATCTGCTGCTATTTGTCCTGACAGTTTAACTGCTGAGACAAAACTCAGTGCCAGAATTTCTGCGTACTTTTGCCGATCGGAAACAAGGAACAGAGAGTCTTCTCAGAGTGTATTCATTTGCACAATATTAATTGGAATCATTAATAAGGGCGAGCAGAACCAGTTGGTTCTGTTCCAGAATGTTTTGGCGGGAAAAGGGAATGCTCCATTCAGCAGTGCCAAAGTGGTGGAGATGATTACGGAAACCAGAATGGATTCTCTTAGCATGGGCTGTACTGAACCTTTACCAGCTCCACGCCTCTGGGTTGATGTTTCAGTGTCTGTCTCCTTGCCACCCTGGAAAGCTACAGTGCAGTGGGGTTGCCAAGTGTTAGGGCAAAAGCTGGAGCCTCAGGGAAATGCTATAGGTCCCAGGGGGAGGGGAAATAAAAAGCAAAAAGCAAAAAAAAAAAAAAAAAGAAAAGAAAAAAAAAGCAAAGTGTTCTGTTTATATACCACCCCATACCACTTCAAGCAGTCTCTGGATGGTTTACAGTTTTAATTACAGTAATGCAGGCTACACATTGCCCCCTACCAAGCAAGCTGGGTACTCATTTTACCAACCTCGGAAGGATGGAAGGCTGAGTCAACCATGAGCCTGCTACCAGGGATTGAACCCCAGGTCATGTGAGCACAGTTTTACCTTCAATTCAGGCATTTAACCACTGCGCCACGGGATCAAGGATGACAATCAAGGATGACAATGCTTGATGTTTATGTGTTTGAGCTACTCTCCTGAGTCCTGACTCATTCCCATTTGGTGCAAGGACACAGCACAAAGACGTTTGTGTGTAGGACATGTTTGCACTCATCCCAATCCTTGCCTGTGACATGAACAGGATAATTAATGCCTGTTCCCTCAATTTTTGGCTCTGAAATCTCAGAGAAGGGGCTGCTACACAGCTATCAACACTAATATTCTCTAGTGGTCAAAGTACTGGGTTCAGACTTGGGAGTAAAAGGCAAAGGTAAAGGTTCTCCCCCCCCCACCCCCACACACATGTGTGCTATTCATGTCCAACTCTAGGGGCAGTGCTCATCTCCGTTTTCAAGACAAAGAGCCAGTGTTGTGCAAGTCCATGGCCATGTGGCTGGCATGGCTGCAAGGTAACTCTGTTTTTGTTGTTTTTGTGTCGTTACAGTCGTGACCAACTCTTCGTGACCCCATGTCCATGGAGTTTTCTTGGCAGGAGTACTGGAGTGGCTTGCCAGTTCCTACTCCAGGTGCCTACAGCACCTGGTATTCCCTGGTGGTCTCCCATCCAAATACTAACCAGGGCCGACCCTGCTTAGCTTCCAAAATCAAGTGAGATCGGATGTGCTTAGGGCATCTTCTTCCCGCTTTTTATGGCAGTACCTATTTATCGACTTGCATTTACATGCTTTTGAACTGCTAGGTTGGCAGGAGAGCTGGGAGAGCTGGGATCAACCCCACTCAGTCATTAAAATTACAAGGTGTCATCAATTTCACTTCCATGATATTCCTGACCTAAGGCATCTCTTGCTAGTAGCTTGTTCTTAGCCCAGTCCATCCCATGGTAGTTGCCAGATAAATGTGGGGAGAGAAGACCCATGTTCACTTCCTGGAGCTCACTGGAGAAAAGGTAGGATAGAAAGGTAAGAAATAAAACAAATTACAGCGGTCAGGAGAAGTGAGAAGCACTTTCAGCAGCGGAAAAGAAGGAATTGAGGTAAGATGGGTGGAGCCTGGCCTTTTATAGGGGAGGGTTGTCCCTTTTTACATGTTAGATCTAGAAGATTCCGAGAAGTTACTGTGTGTACGCACATTATCCAATGTGTGCAATCACAGACGATCATGAAGAAGAAAAAACAAATTACAGCTAAGATATAACTATGGTGAATACATTTGGCGGCTGGGGCAATTAATATCCAGATGGATGTAGGTGTCCACTTCACCCTAAAAGGAGGAGGAGAATGTTGCCTACCCCTCTAGGAGGAGAAACAGTGGCTAGACTGCAGCCAAGCTCTGCTCATGACCTGGAGTTCAGTCCCAGGAAGCTGGCTCAGAGATTGATCAGTCTTTTATCCTTCCAAGGTCAGTAAAATGAGTACCCAGCTTGCTGGAGGGGCGGGGGATAAAGTGTAGCCGGCATAATTAACTTGTTTACAAGTTACACTCATAGAATGTTTTAAGTGACATGCTTTGCTTTTGCTTTCTGTGTTGCTTGCTGCCTTCAGAAAAATAAATACAGTTAGGAGTTGTTATTACTGTTCATTTCCCTAAGATTCACCAGTAGATTCACCCATAAACCTGAAAACCCGGGAAGGATTTGCAAATATCATGCAAATATGCACTCACATTGTGCTCTCTGTTTGTTCAAATATTTCCTTGTGATGTATTAAGTACCATACTAGCTAACAGCAAGGTTTCCATCCAAGTCCTCTGGAGTGGACTTCTATGGCCACGTTAAGTTCTGTACAAACTTGAAAGAACACCTGAAGGCCATAAATCTATAGCAAATTCAAGACCTCAGTACTCGCTTAATTGACCCAGACTCATCTGGACTGCAGGAAGGCAATTTAAAGGGCAGCCTTTTAACATTCAAAAACACAGACATCTATCAGATGCATTAACTCAGAACATGCTGAAAGTTCTAGTTCACACCATAAATGATATTCTGTTTGTAGAGCTTCTATTACAGAGGCAATGACTGTATGGTTAGACTCGCATTGGCAGCAGAGTGGTGACCGGAATCATGACATAGCATCACCGGGGCCTCATGCATGAAGTGAGATAGAGGCATTGTAGGAAAGTTAAAGAGAAGCAAATCCGTTGTTCCTCAAGAACAATGTTTTCCTTCTAGGCACACAATTTCCTCAAAACTCTGTGCCTGTGTGAACAAACTTGCAAATCAGCCCAGTGTTTAGCTACAGAAGACCAAATGAAAAATAAAATCCAAGCTAACTTGCAACATGATAAAATGCAGGAAGGTCGAGCAAAAGGAACCTAATTAACAGCATGTGGAGTGAGAAAAGCTCTTCCTAAAATAGCCAATGTCTCTTACCTTAGGAGCTCTATTTCTAATGATGTGATACCTGGTTAAACAACTGAGACATTGTAAGAACAAATAAAATAGATTGCTAGTGATGGGCACCTCTGCACGTCTGGTAGATGCAGAGCTCTAAAGACAACACCAAGTGGGAAAATGAACCAGAAAAATGGTGGTTTGTCATAATTCGTGGCTTGTTACTATTCACGAACCATGAACATTCACAAACTTTCTAACAAAAATGAACTGTTTTGTGGTTTGTCGAATTTGAGACTTCCAGAAGTGTTAGAATAGACCCTGCATTACTTACAGATGCCAACCTCACAGCATATATTCAGTCACTAATTAGACTGAGAGGGGATGCCAACCTCTTCAACTGACTCTCTATCCCAACCCTTCTTTTATTTGGTGAAGATTGAATTTGTTTGAATTTGTTTGTTTTGTATTTGTGCCCATCTATAATCACATCTATCATTAGCATGTCATATACACCACCAGCATAACATGGAAATACCTGGAATGTTCTTTGAGATGAAATATATAGGTATATTTATAATTCTCTTGCAATACCTCTTTTCTCCTCTGTAGTGAGTTGTCTAGCCCAGTCTCCTTATTTGTAAAATCTTATCCTTGTTGTTTAGTATCCAGTGTTCTAACCCCCCCCCTTTTTTTTTGAGTGGCTTATGACCTGTTTTCCCCCTTCTTATACCTATTCCAATTGATTTTTTTAAAGATGTGGCAGCAGAAGTTGCTCTAGTCATGACAAAATAACCTAAGCCTCAATCATTCTAGGATCTCTAAAAACACAAGTCTTACTTTGTGAGTCTCTGATGATTACTCGTCAGGGAAAGAAAGAGAGGAATTCTTGTTGGGAAAGCTCATGGTTCACGAATAGCAACAAACCACAAATCATCACAAACCACCATTTTTCTGGTTCATGCCCATCCCTACATATGATGAAGATGTGATGATGTGTGGAGGAGAACTCCCAAACTTTATAATCCCTAAATTAGAGAAAACCAGCTGAATCAACGGGATTGACTATCCACTTGATAACCTTTTGATTCTATATGTTCTCAATTAAATTGCATCATTGTTCCATGTAAACCCAACTCTTCACCCCACATTAGGTCCCAAAGCAATACAGAAGAACTAAAATAAATGATAAGAATGGGAGATAAGGTTCTTGCCTGAGCGAATGGAAGCCTTTTCTAGCCTCTGGTAGTTAATGGTAGGTACACGTAGAAGAAAAACAACTGCTGTTTTTTGTGTGCTATGAACTAAAAACTCAGGGCAGTAGGAAGGAAATGTTGTAGTTGGGGATTTCCAATAATAATAATAATAATAATAATAATAATAATAATAATAATAATAA
>JAHTLZ010000129.1:91830800-91869824 GCA_023846285.1 Phrynocephalus versicolor | reverse complement strand
TTATTATTATTATTATTATTATTATTATTATTATTATTATTATTATTTAGCAGAGGCTGGATGGCCATCTGTCGGAAACACTGTGATGGGGGTTCCTGCATGGCAGGGCGTTGGACTAGATGGCCCTTGAGATCTCTTCCAACTCTATGATTCTATGTTCTATTTCATGCAATCCAAAACATTTATTTATTTATTTATTTATTGTATTTATACCCCGCTTATCTACAATGTGTACTCTAAGCGGCTTACAAGCATCAAGGCCTCAATAGCCATAAAATTACAAAAGACAAGATAATCAAATAATAATGACACTAAACAGATTAAAAGCCTAATAGCACCTCAAGGCTAAACAATGATAAATAAAATAGTTTGCGATGGCGGAGGAGAAAAGAAAAAACAAACCAAAAAAAAAACAAAAAGTTAAAAATCGCCAAAGGCCTTTTTTTTCTTCCCATTTTTTCTCAATAGTGAATAATTTCAGCACATAATTCTACTTACTTTCCTTAAACTAAATGTTGCAAACCCTAGTTTACAGGTGACAGCCTTTAGTCTCACAGAATCATAAACCTGCAGAGATCCAAAGATTGTCTAGTCTACCCCCTGAGAATATTTCTTTCAGACTACCATACAACCTATGTTGAAAGCCCTTCAGTGAGTGGGTTAACAACTCATGCCAACAGCATATTCTCCCTTAGATGTAGACAAAGAGTTATTTGAATTATATTTATTATTTATTTCTTACTCAGGGTAGTTCACAACCCATGTTAGCAAAACAAAGATCAGTTTTGATCCAGTCATGGTTTCCATTCAAATGTCTCTGTATCAGTGCATGGAAGATGAGAAACAAACAAGATGAACTTAAACTCCTGAGGTCTGGGCATGGGAAGATTTGAAAAATTCTTGAGAATGAGGATTTTGTTTGAGCACCCCAAGTGTCAACATATACAAATGATTTGCACTGAAGTCCTAAATAAAAGTCCATTGAATTAAACTGCACAGCCCAACTAATTCTATTTTTTTTTGGGGGGGGGATGGAGGACACAGTCTTGTATTTAACAAGAATAAGTACTAGGTAAACTGAAAGCCATCACCTGCTTCAGGCATTCAAACAGCGTATCTTTTGTTATTTACCGGGTGATAAGGAGATGTCAAATATGGCAATGTATTACTTAGTTACAATTCCTTTGAATTAATGTGTTCTACATGTGACTGCCTCTGAAAAGAGTTTGGACACTGCAGCTGGTCAAAACCACTATGATGAAGATGTTGACTGAGACCCACTACAGGGATTGTACAAATCCTGATAAAACTGATCCAATAGTTACTAGACATTGGCACGACTCGGCGAAATTGTTGTTTACATTTTTGGTTATTGTTTCCATTACGTAACGGAAACGGTAACGATAATTAAGCCGTCAGAACTCAAACTCGAACCGAAAAAAGAAAAATTGGGTCAGGTTTATCGTTGTTGTTCATGGCATCACAGCAATCGCGCAATGCCATTGCCAAGCAGCACAGAAAAAAGGTTTTTAAAAGTAAAAAAAAAAAAAAACCCGACTCCCGGCCAAAAAAGCAGGCGAAAATATGCCTGCCTGAGGACACCTACCTGAGGGGTGGTTTCTTGGGGGGGGGTTCCCTGGCCTTCCACCCTCTCCTGTCCTGGGCTGCTTGCACCAGGCTGGGGGGGGTCATCCTCGTCGTCTCCATGTCATGCGGTGGGAGGGGGATCCAAAATGGCGACCGCAATATTTATTTTTAAATCGTGGTCCAAAAACCCACCAAAGCACAACAGAAACATGTGAAAATTAGGTATTTTAAATGCCTGAATTTTTATAGTAGCAGCAGTGGGTTTTTTTATAGCAGTAAAAGGTCTCACTGATTTTATTTTGTTTTATTTTATTTTTTATTTTTTTAGACCTGCCCATGTGGGCTGGGCATGGGATGGGACCATGCAATTTTTTTGAACCATTCCACCAATGGCATGGCTAGGTTTTGACTGACACTTCTGGATGTGCCAGAGGGCATAAAAAGCCGAGGCACCTTCCAGAAGTCACAATTGGGTCGGGTGTATGGATGTGGTTGAGGGAGGAGGGCTGGTGCTCGTGTGATCTGATCTAGATTGAGGAGGGAGGATGGAGGCTTTAGGATTTAAGTTAGGCAGGCAGGGAGGGAATTGAATTTAGAAAATAATTTCTTTGATTCCCTGCAGCTTTGTCTGCTGCAGGGAATAGCAGTAGACAGCATATTCTTTTTTTTCCCCTCTGGCAGTTTGTGAGGATTTTGTTTCTTATTGGGTAAAGGGGGAGGTTCGACTGGGAGGGGGAGGTGTGGATTTATTTTAAAAATATGTTATATACTACCATTTATTTTCTATTTCCCCAACTTCAATTTGCTTGCACACACACACATTTGGGGTGCAAGCCAAGAACAACCTCTATCTTAAGTGATATCCTAACTGCCCACTCGCCCGCCCACCCGCGCTGCCCCCCACCTGCGGCCCGCGCCGCTGCCTGCCCACTCGCCCGCCTGTGGCCACCGGCCACCCGCTTGCCCACCCACGCCTCCCCTCTGCCCCCTGCCGCTGTCGCCGCCTGCCCATGGCCCCCGCCCCCCGCCCGCACCTCCCCCCGCCGCCCGCCCCCCACTCCAACCAGGGCGCAAAAACACCTAGTGCCGGCCCTGATTGCGGGACACCCCTATGCTCTTCGCGCTAAATCGCATTGGAAACGACAAACGACAAACAACAAACGGAAATGACAAATTTTTGAAAAATTTCACGACAAACAGAAACGACCCGAAATGGACCCGTTCCTACAAACGACAACTCGAAACGTCATTTTTTCTGGTCGTGCCCATCTCTAATAGTTACTACTCTACATCCAGAATAAGTTTGAACTACTGGTTAATTCAAAACCCTATATAACATGGAATCTGGCTATTTGTATTATCCATGTAAGGTTTCATCAGCTGAGATTTGCAGAGGAAGCCCTTTCAGAGGGCTGTGCCACCTTCAGAGGCTGATATGATACGGATAAAATGAAGGACTTCTTGATGGCTGTCTCCTGACTTTGAAGTTCCTTGAATTTGGAACGCTAGGTTGATCCTCTTGCTGTTGTTATTCCACTAGCAACAAGGTAACTGGGCAATGTTCTCTTGTGTAGGTGAGGTGGTGGTAGTAATGGTGGTGGTGGTGCAGCAGGATACTTTATCATTACAAATAAAAGAGTTCCTTTTTCAGTTTCAAGGTGCACATAACTCATGGGAAATGATACAAACTTGTGCACAGATTAAAAAATAATTACAAAAATAGAAAACATTTTAATTAGAGGCAATCTACCCCTGCCAGTGATGCTCCCACTGCACAGATGGAGCTAAGACCCTGCACACCCTCAGACCCTGCACACTGTGTTTTAACATTTGCTTGCTTGCTTGCTTATAATCTATTATTATTTTAGAAACAATATACACACACACACACACACACACACACACACAGAGAGAGAGAGAGAGAGAGAGAGAGAGACAGAGACAGAGACAGAGACAGAGACAGAGACAGAGATATTATATATCCCCTCATTTGCCCAGACATGAGAAAAGGCAACCTATAAAATAAATAAGTAAATGTGGTTAATGTCATCAGGATTCTTGGCAGAAATGGGCATCTATGACTTTATTTTAGGTGTAAATTGCATAATTGGCACCACAATCATATTGTGATCTTCACCTCAACCAGCCAGGGGTGGATCCACAGTTTCCTAGTAAAGCCATGCTCTGTCTACTGAAGTTTCAACTCTTTCTGATCGCTGGTTGTATGCATGCCTTTCAATGCCTTGCTTTGGTCGAGGCAAGTTCTGTGCCTAAGGCCATGGAGACCCGGCGCCACTGAACAAAGAACACAATGGGACTAGATCACTCAGTACGAAACACCTTCTCCTTTCCATAGTGCAACGGATTGGGAGGAATCCCAGTGGAAGAGCAGCATGCTTTCCCTCTGTCTAAACCCTATTTTTCTCAAAGCCTTCCTCGCTGCCATCCCCATATATCACTGTGGCTGCACACAAGCAAGATCCTCTTTTGGAGACAGCCACATTTGCTCTTCAGTGCAGTCAATAGCAATTGAAATTGATGAGGCTGTTGGGCACGACCAGTTTGTCAATCTCAAGCAAGACAAGTGGAGGTAGGTCACCATTTGTAGAGAAAGGAAGTTAAACATACAGTTTTCAGTAAGGGATTTGGCTGAAAAATGACTCTGGAACTCAGGGCTCATGTGTCTTCTGCAAGCCTGAAATGCCTGCAGGTAGAAGTCTCTGTCAGGAGAATCTTGTGTAAGCATTAGTGATGGGGAAATCCCATTTAGGTTCATCCTGACCAATTAGGAATGGGAAATTCTGGCACTTCTATGTTACATCTTCTTTGCTTTTTCCCCCAACACACCTGGTTCATTCTGTCTGGAAATGCTGGTAAATGCTTGAAAAATTAAATAAAATGATTTCTCTCTTCCATTTGAAGAAGTCAAGCACAATTGGTACACCAATTTAACCACAGACAGAACTGGTCTTGTACAAGCCACTGGTAAAGATCACGATCCTCTCAGAGATTAAAAAAAAGAGAGAGAGATGGTTCAGCTTGCAGAGACCCAAACCTAGATTTTTAACAATCAAGCACTTAATACTGTATATTCTTGAGATTGGATGGGATAAATCTATCATTTTTGGTGTCTCCTACAATCAGACTCCATTAATCTCAAATTGTTCCCACACAAAATATCACAAAGGATGCAATTTGCTATGCTCTCTGCACCTAACACTAGAAATGTATTCTTGACTTGATGCTTTCTTCACCAAATTTCCAATGCTGGCTGTGGGATTTGGGGAAAATATTTTTAGAAAACGAGACCTTTCACATCTCTGGTTAGATAGGTACAGACTAGAGATGGACATGAAACGAACCGTGATGTAAAAATATTCCCAGAAATTGGTACATTTTGTGGTTTGTTTCCAGGTCCTTTGGGGAAATACACCTTCTCGTATTTTAAAAAAATGCTGTGTTTAAATACAGTGTGCAGCAAGATGGTTGACTCAGCCTTCCATCCTTCCAAGGTCAGTAAAATGAGTACCCTGCTTGCTGGGGTAGGGGGCCAATCTGTAGCCTGCATACTGTAATGAAAAACTGTAAACTGACCAGAGAATACTTGAAGTGGTATTGTTTGGTATATAAGCAGAACACTTTACTTTGCTTTGAACTACTATCAGCACCTGTGCAATATGGAACTTCTGGGAGGGGTAGAGATACTAAACTCACAATGACTCCTCCCCAACCCCTCTAAATTTGTGGAAGATTGGATTTGGGATGCCCAAATTATACCCTTCAAAGCAGGCACCATCAGGAAAGTGCTCTTTAGCAGCTGGCTTGAAGGGAAAGATCATCTGTTTATGGAAGGGCAATAAAGATGGAGGCAGACTAGCCTTCTGTGTGAGGGAGTTCCACAATCTGGAAGTAGTAACAAAGAAGACCCACAGACATACCTGTATTTTTTCATCCATAAGACACCCCCCCATGTATAAGACGACCCCCAATTTTCCAGGTCAAAATAACAGGTTCTTTAAAAGCAAAGTGTTCTGCTTATATACCACCTCATAGTGCTTAAGCACTCTCTGGGCAGTTTTCAATTTAATTATGCAGGCTACACATTGCCCCCCCCCAACAAGCTGGGTACTCATTTTACCAAGCTCAGAAGGATGGAAGGCTGAGTCAACCATGAGCCAGCTACCGGGGATTGAACCCCAGGTCGTGAGCCCAGTTTTAGCTGCAGTACAGGCATTTAACAACTGCGCCACAAGGATAGTTTTCTCTCATTGGCTTACTTCTGTGTATAAGATGACCCTAAATTTTTAGTCTAAGCATTCTAGTAAAAATATAGTCTTATACATGAAAATACAGTAAGTGGAGTAGTTGCAGCCACTCCACTCATAGAGAAGTTAACTGGCACTCATTTGGCTGGAGTTTTTCTCATTCAGCAAAGACTTTCTCCCAATAAAGTGCTAGCAGTTTACTGGCTGAAATTCTGTAACAAGTAATGACTAGAGATGATTCATGTCAATTTGTGACTCATTCAGGTTGATGAAAAATGAAAAACACATTTATGGAGTTTTTTAAATAATTGAATTTATTTGTTGATTTGTTTTCTTCGCATAAAACCATGTAAATGTCCCCACAAGTACTTAGAGACACCAAAGTTGGAGGGAAGCTTTGACTGACAGTCATCTACAAGCCTAGCATGTTTGGTGAAGATTGGGTTCCAGATGGCTCAGTTGTGCACCCCCAAAGAGATCCCCCTCAGGAAAGACCCCCTAGCACCCGGAGACACCAACTTTGCAGGGATGCTTCTTCCAACTCTCCTCTACAATCTTTCTAAGTTTGGTGAAGATTGGGTGGTTTTATATGTCAGTTTCAGACGTCTTGAGTTAGATACCCTCAGAATGCATCCCCTTTGGAAGTCCCATTATCAACTGGCTTAGGGAAACCTGACCATCACCAAATTTGGAGGGAGTGTAGAGGAGAGTCAAAGGAAGTTTACCTTCTAGTTTGGTGTCTCTGAGGGGCATTTTATAGCCCAACAAATCAACAAATAAAAAAACTAAAAATTCATTGATTTTTATTTGTCATGGTTACGCATTTGTATGCATACAAATAGTTGAATTAGCAATTTTTAAAATAACTCTGCTATCCATTTTTAAATTTGTGCTCATCTCTAGCCATGGCTAGAATAGGCCTACTCTAGTTGCAGCTTACTACTAGATATCAGTCACAATGTTTTTTTTCTTACATATTGCTGAAGTTTCATGCCATTTTCCTTTTAGGTTTTCACTCTTTGCGGCTTATACTGTATATGATTTTATCTTTCATGGCGGTGTTTTCTTATCCCCATTGTATGCTGACCTGATAGTTTTACTGGAGGTTGCCTGAAAATCATGTAAAGGAGAAAACAGGATAAACAGATGTATTGCATGGCTTAAATCTTTTGTGGGTCAGAGCCTACTTCACAGGCTGTAGTCTGTGGACGTTTATGTCATAATAAATTTGTTAGCTTTTAAGGTGCTTTGATGTTTTGCCGCAACAGTCGAACACAGATATTCCTCTTGTAGTCTCATACTCTCTGACAGAGACTTTTAAAAAAATGCTCCTGACCCAGTTCTAAGAACTCCATAGGAATAATGCAGTGTGTGAAGACAAGAAAGAGGAGGAGAACAGAATTAAGAATAAAACAGTGAATCAATACTAGTGGGATAATGGATATGGAAAACATCACTGTTTAATGATGAAACAGTACATGGCTGTGGATTACAGGTTGCGAGTAGAGTGTGATTTCAGGAAAAGTAGTCGAAAATCAGTTTGACGGTGTAGATGAATAACTAGATTTAGATTTCTTGAAGTTCCAAGTTTCTTTACAACAATTACCCTAATCTCTTTGTGTGTGTATTTGCAAAATCAAGGACAATAATTATGCTAACATTAAAAAGCAAAGTGCCCTGATTATATACCATCCCATTAGCACTTAAGGCACTCTCTGGGAGGTTTACAATTTGATTATGCAGGCTACACATCCCCCCCCCCCACACACACCGTGAGCTGGGTATTCAATAACCAACCCTGGAAGGAAAGAAACTTGAGCCAACCTCAAGCCATCTACCTGAGCCCAGGACTGAACTCTGGTTGTGAGCTGAACTTCAGACAGTTGAGGCTCTGCAGCATAGACTATATGTGGAAGTTGCTTCGGTAACTAATACAGCAGTGTGTTGTAAAAATGGATACAAAAATAAACATGGTTGCAAACTGCAAAGCACATGATCATCCTTTGGGTCAGTTCAGTCTGTCCGTTCTGACCAATACTGGATAGAGATTTTGATGGGTTCCAATGGCAGCTGTACAAAATAGAAAAAAGGTAACTGTGGTCCGAGATACGAAGAGTGAAGTCACATGTGCCAAGGAATCCCAGTTATATCAATTCTCTTTTTATTTAAGTTGTCTTATAAATTTCCATTCACGCAATACACATGTAACGTTGATTCATTTCGCCAGCCAATCAGGTTTTCCTCATCTGGCTAACATGGTCTTTTAAAAATGATCCAGTCCCTATGTTGCTACAGTCCTTATAGTTATGGTGTGAGTAAGCACTGCTAACACATTGTGAATGGGTCAGGTTTTGGGCGCCATGGCCACTGTACTTGTACCATCTTCTTTTGGGGGGTGGGGATTTTTAAAAATATGCTTAGAAATAAATTGCTTCCTATTCACGGGAAGTTGTTGCAGCCGCAGCAGCAGATGCAAGAATTACACAATTTACATTGTTTTGAAGATGATAGCTGTATCCCCTCCCCCTGTACTGGGTTTGAAAGAGGAAGGAAAGGAGGAAGGGCTGCAGGTGACGTGTCCCACCAGGTGGCACACTGACTAACGGATGGAATTGACAGAAAAAGAGTAATATATCACAAAGTTGTTTTTTTAAATAAAGTTTTAAGGCAGCGGGGATAGATTTCTATGAGGTGGGATGTGTAGCTTACAAAACTGGTACAAATAGAAAAAATGTACTAATTGAATTGTGAACAGGTCCAGCACTATATATACAGTGTGCCTATGAATGCAAATATATCAATATATTAAAAATGAGGAAAAAAGAAATCATAGAATCATAGAATCATAGAATCATAGAGTTGGAAGAGACCTCAAGGGCCATCTAGTCCAACCCCCTGCCATGCAGGAACCCCTTCACAATATTTCCGACAGATGGCCATCCAGCCTCTGCTTAAAAACCTCCACAGACGGAGACTCCACCACCCTCTGTGGCAGCATATTCCACTGCCAAACAGCTCTAACTGTCATGAAGTTCTTCCTAATGTTCAAATGGAATCTCTTTTCCTGTAGTTTGAAACCATTGCCCTGAGTCCTAGTCTCTGAAGCCATGGAAAACAAACCTGTTCCCTCTTCAATATGACATCCTTTCAAATATTTAAACATAGCTATCATATCCCCTCTCAGGCTTCTTTTTGAAAAGCTAAAAATTCCCAGTTTCCTAAGCTGTTTCTCTTAAGCTATTTCTTCCAGACCTTCAATTATCCTGGTCGCCCTCCTCTGTACCCGCTCAAGATTGTCAACATCCTTTTTAAATTGAGGCACACAAAGCTGGACACAGTACTCCAGGTGGGGTTTGACCAGAGCAGAACAGAGTGTCACTATCACTTTCCTTGATCTAGACACTACAGTTCTGTTGATGCAACCAAGAATCGCAGTGGCTTCCCCATATCTGTTGGCCATCCTTAGGAACAAAGTAAGCAATCAGCTTTACTGGAGCAGAAAATGTAACTTCTAAGCCTTCTTTAGCTCTGGGGTTTTTTGCAAGAACCGGTCTCTTCCCTGTTGCGTCTCCAGAGCCCTTAGTGTAGCGGTTCCCAACCTTAAATTCCTAAATGTTTTTGGACAGAAACTCCCTTCTCTACTAACTTTGCTGGCTAGGATTTCCAGGAGGTGTACTACAAGAACATCTGGGGACTCAATGTTGGGAAGCGCTGCCTTAGGGTCTAATGTCTAGATCAAGGGAAGTGATAGTGCCACTCTATTCTGCTGTGGTCAGACCCCACCTGGAGTACTGTGTCCAGTTCTGTGCGCCTCAATTTAAAAAAGATGTTGACAACCTCGAGCCGGTGCAGAGGAGGGCGACCAGGATGGTTGAGGATCTGGAGGAAATGTCTTATGAGGAACGGCTTAGGGAACCGGGAATGTTAAGCCTTTCAAAAAGAAGCCTGAGAGGGGATATGATAGCTATGTTTAAATATTTGAAAGGATGTCATATTGAAGAGGGAACAGGTTTGTTTTCCATGGCTTCAGAGACTAGGACTCAGGGCAATGATTTCAAACTACAGGAAAAGAGATTCCATTTGAACATTAGGAAGAACTTCATGACAGTTAGAGCTGTTTGGCAGTGGAATAGGCTGCCACAGAGGGTGGTGGAGTCTCCTTCTTTGGTGGTTTTTAAGGAGAGGCTGGATGGCCATCTGTCAGAAATATTGTGAAGGGGTTCCTGCATGGCAGGGGGTTCCTCCGTCGGCCCATAAAATGGCCCCCAAGCTCCTAGAGACAATGTATGCCAATTTGCTTAAATATTTTGTGGCCGTTTTTATGGACCTAGCTGGCTGGATAGTCCAAAGGGTTATGTATCTGGCTGCAGAGCCAGAGACTGTGAGTTCGATCCCTGATGGTACATCAAAGAAGAACCATCCTTTGTGGTCTTGAGCAAGCTGCACGGTCCTAGAACATCCTTAAATGAAGGGAATGGTAAACCACTTTGGTTTCTTTTTCTATACACAGAAAACTGAAAAGTGTCAGCGTATGCCAGAATTTACCTGAAGGCACACATTTATTATTACTGCATACAATGCGAAATATTTACAAACACAAATATTCAGTCTTCTGGAATTCTTCAGGAAATAGGCACTTTGGACAATTTATGTTACTATTGCAAAGCCGCGCAGTTCGAAAAATGAAGGCAGACTATAACATGGTACTCAATTCTATATTTTAGAGGTGGGGGGTTGGTGCATACCGCACTGTTCACTTAGAAACATATTCCCTCATGTTTTAACAGTGCTTAGCTCTGTATTAGTGGTGAGATAGCAGTTGCCTTCAAACAGCACCAATCCAAAGCCCAATGGAGACCCAGAAATGATGACATGTATCTTTGGATCAAAACCAACGTATTGATGTGGACTCAAGCCATCCACATTCTAATCTTTATCCAGTGAAGTCAAAAATATTATTGGAGCGCATGAGAGGGATATTGCAGCGGCTGATTCAACACGATATATCCTGCCAATACCCAAACAGCCAGATGGCTTTAATTTCTCATCTTGTTAATTTGTTATGTCCTTCTCTGGTGAAATTAGTCATAATGGGAGTTCTCATTGTTCCAAGTCAGATGACGCTTGCTTTTGCTTATTGCATTTTAATTGGTTGCATTTTAAAATTATTGTAAACCAGCCTGGAATCAATTTTGATAAAGGAGTCTACAAAAATATTTGAGAAGTAAAATAGACAAAACTGCCTTCTATGGAGTCATACTGCCGATACTGCCAGCTCCTTAGGATGGACGGGGATCCTGACTTAGTCCACAGAATAGTCCACTGAAATCAGTGAGCTGTCATTTGGGTGTTTGTGTGACTGCATCGGCCATTTACCCTACAGTTTGTATCAGAGTGAGCACAGATTAATTAGAATTAAAACTTTACGGTTGTAAAGCACAGTGTAGGGAAGCCTGTTTGTAGGATCATCTCTCTTGAGTGGAGAACTGTCTTTTTAATTCAGCTGCCAGGGGTGGTTTAAATATGTTCTGATGTATGTACAGCAATAGAAAGGGATGCAGACAGATGGACAGGATGAACTGGATCATGGAATACAGTGGGCCTTCAGAAGTGTGCACCTAATTGATGTGCTTAGGTAACAAGTGTAGTACCACAAGGCTTAGTCTTTGCAGTAAAAAGGAGTTTTGAGCGGTGCAGCCATTAAAACAAAACAAAAAAAATTAAAACTAGACTATGGGTGATACCTTCATAGGCTGTTGGTAGAAAAATAAAAAAAGTTGCTGAACTTTCGAGAGCACAAGCCCTCTTTTTCAAAGCAGGTATAAAAGTCCATACATGGCAAGGGATGTAGTTTGCCAGGAGAGAGTTCTTAAAAGTTCACTTGGCAAGATGGAGGCCAGGCATCTTCTTGAAAGGCTCTGAGCAGCATGGTCCATTAGGGCTGGACTTCACAGGATTCAAACAAGAGGGAGGTGCTCATACCATGCAGCTCTTTGTTTGAATCCTGTGAAGCCCAGTCCTATTGGACCATGCTGCAAATGCAATAAAATCTGTGCACATGCTCTAAGCATTGGTGGTGAACCTTCGGCACTCCAGATGTTTTGGACCACAACTCCCACAGCCCTTTGTCATTGGCAATACAGGCTTGGAATTCTGGGCGTTGTGGCCCAAAACATCTGGAGGGCCAAAGTTTGGACACCCCTGGATTAGAAGGACAGAGAGCAGATGTGTAGGCCCAGAGATGGGGGAGTGAAAGATATGAAAAGGAGCTGCAATTTCAGTTTTAATCCCATTTGGAGAAAACCTCAAGGTTCACCGTGTTCACAAGTCTTGAATTCTTGAAAGGAAGTGGCTGGTCTTTACAAACACAACATAGCAAATGGGCCAGGATGAAAAACAAGGACAAAATGACCTTCTGATTTAGCAGCCAATTATAGAAGGAAGAAGCTGTATTGAAGCTCTTGTTCTTGAAGAAGCTGTATTGTGAAGTCCAATAGTAGTGTGGCAAGACTTCAGAGGTCCTCAGCTTCTGCAAAAAATAGCTCATGGCAAATTGGGAGCCACCATTGGATTCTAGGGTGGGATGGGGAATATGTTATTGTAGCTTGTAATGACAGCCCCCCCCCAACAAAAAAAACCCCACACATGGCAATATTATCATTAATATTACTATTATTATTTAGGAAAGCCAGATTTTTGTGAACAGATCTGTCGATGCACATTTACAGTTTTCCATTCCAAAATCCATCAAGGTCCTGTTAAAAATATGTGTCTAAATATCAGAATTTCTCCTCTCCATTTTTCACCTCAGAGTGAGTGTAGTAATGACTTGGCTCCTGGCAAGCTTTATGATGCCTTATGGTTATGGAACATTGGGATATTATCAAGGTATGCTTTTCTTATGTTGTTTTTCTGGCACATATACATTTCACAGGGAGCTCAAATTCAATTAATTTAAATTAATCATTTGTATAAACAGTCTAGCACAATTTTAAAGGGTATTAAACACCCTGTTTTATAAACATAACACTTAATTTGGCAGGGGGGGGTAGAATTTAGAAGGTAATGCATTTAGGATAAGTGCACAACACATGAAAATAATAGATGAAATTTTCCCAGTTTAGAAAATGAATGTAATTAATTAACATTTAAATTACATTTTTAATTGCAATCATGCCCTCCCAGGGGACTCATAAGGGACCATAATTGCAATTAAAAGCATGTGGATTAGATAATAAAACAATGCACACTGTCTGAAATGTGCGATTTAAAATGGAAAGCAGACATTGTTATCGGCACATCTAACTTAATTGTAGCCATAAAGCAAATGTGCTGTACAAAATAAAATTCACATACGGGAACATTTAATTCTTGAATCTCTTAAAGGGGACACGCTTCAGAGCACATTTTATGACAGGTTCTGTTTGAAAGAGGCCTTTAAGGCTTTCAGATTCCAGCCTGGTGCTTTAATGTTTTTGCATTAATAAAAGCATCACTGGATGTTCCCTATTAAAGTACACAGATACATTTAAGTAAGAGATGGGAGTAAGTGCCTAAAATTTAAGTTGCATAATTAGGGAAGGGTGCATGCCTCTGTACTGTGGATCGTTTGTAAGCTGCCTTTTTCTTTAAAACATCATACTTTGTAACACTGGTTCTCAACGGGGGTGGTACAGCCCCCCCCCAGGGTGGGCAGTGGGAGGATGCTGAGGGGCGGTGAGCTTGTTTTGGGTGGTAGGCGGTCGGTGGACATGTTTTGGTCTTATAAAGTTTTCACCATCCGAAAAGAAGAATGCAATTACCTTCCAGGGCAAAAGTATCGAGTTAAATCAAACAAATTTGGTAATTACTTAAAATTACTTAATTTTTTTTGCTTTTTATAATTCTGTAAACCCCCTTCCCCATACCCTAAATTACAGGATTTTCACAAAAGGGGGGGGGGCGTTGAAAAAAATTCTGCACCATAGGGAGGTGGCAGCTTTAAAAAGGTTGAGAAACACTGCTTTATAAGTACTCTTGCTTTCCACTCTTCAAAGCCTGGTGGGGTGATAGCACCAGTCGCTGTTGAAGAGGGGGCATGGGGAAGCAATTATTTTTAATCTAGGTATTTACTTAGCTTCAAATGTGTTCCTCTTTTCCCTTGATCACCCCCTCCAGATTCTGGACCTCCCCCCTCCCTAATGATCATATTGACAATCTGCTTTTCTTCAATGCGATGACACTGCTTTCAGATAAATACGAAAAAGGGTTCACCCTTAGCGCTATTAATTGCCCACCATTCACTCACTTCCTTTTGTTATCAGAACTTTCTGCAGTGAAAAAAGACCCGCAAGCTTGAGAAGATTTGGGTGCAGTTGAAAATGACTCTATGGAGACCATATGTTCAAGGGTGCCATAAGCCATCTTTTCAGACTTACAAGCACCTTTAAAAGCAAACAGGTATGAAACAGAAGGGACAGAGCTGAAAAGGTCATTCTCATTTATCAGGAGGATACTCATCACGGAACATGGACAGTGGTGGGGGCAGAGAAAGAAAGAAAACGGCTGGCTACAAAGGGCAAAAGACTATTACTAAGTGTATGCAGTCAATCTGGTCTGCAGGCACATCTTTGCCAGCATCTAATGATGGACACGTCAGTCTGTTTCTGGACTGTGTCACTTCCAGATGTGTTTGCTTGGGTTGACTATCCAGGGATAGAAGAAACAGAACTTGGGAAATGTGAGGTTGTTATTTCGTGGTGTTGTTGTTGTTAAATGTAACTCACAGAATCCCCAGCCTGGAGGATTCTGGACACTGTCAAGTAAAGCAAAGTAGAACAGAGCAGAGCAGATAAACTTAAGTTCTATGATGAGCCAATGGAGATCTCCAGTTTTCCAGGACTCTTGTTCACATGGAGACCTGCATGCAAGCAGATATGTTCCTCTCCAGATGCAGAAAACAATGGCTGAAAAAGAATTTAGGCTAGATGCCCACCTTCATTGTTTGAGGGAAAGAGGCGGTTAAGTAATGCCTGAAAAAAGGGCCCTTGACAAGGCCCCCCAGTTGTGTTTGACTATTTCCCTTGCTGAACTCAAAGAGACAACAAAACCTTGTGTCAAAGTCTGAGAACTGGCATCCCTAACTAAACGTGAATACCTCTCCATCTCATACATCTATAGTCATATAAAGCAGGCTTCATTCAAGTTCTCTTCCATGCTCCCTGAAGGTTACTTTGAACCGTAAAGACACAGCAGCCATGCTGAATCAAATGAGCATACTATCTAGATCAGGCATTTCCAAAATCAGACACGGGGGCCAAATGTGGCCCGTTTTCAAATTTTGAGCAGCCCACAGCCTCTTCTCCCTGCCGGCTCAGCCTGTCATGCATCCCCGCCAGCTGGCCCCTCCCCATACAGGATGGAGATGTCAGCTTGCAAGTTTACAGTTTGCCGGCCCTCCCTGCCTCCATCCGTCTCCCCAGTCACCTGCCCACCCTACCCACCCCCGGGTCCGTTGCTGCAGTACCCTCTTCACTTCCTTGCATGTCCTAGGGTTGTCCAAAGTCGGGCCCAGGAGCCAAATGCAGCTGGATGATCGGCCTCACACATTTTCACCTCACCAAATCTGGTCCTTCTTGCAAAAAGTTTGGACACCCCTGATCTAGATCAAGATTTTGTTCACTCATGCTGGATAACTGGATCCTTGTGGGGAGTCCACAGCAGGACCGTAGTACAACAACCCCTTCCCCAGCTATGCCTACAGAAAGGCAGATAGCCTCCAGTACTGGGTGGAGCCCTGGGGCTTTTTAAATACAAATAATGTGCTTTAAAACTTAGCTACTTATAGCATGTCCTCCATAGTGGAACTGGGAAAGGTGCAGAAGAGAGTGACTAAAATGATTACTGGGCTGGGGCACCTCCCTTATGAGGAAAGGCTAAAACATCTGGGGCTCTTTAGCCTGGAAAAAAGGCACCTGAGGGGGGATATGATTGAGACGTACAAAATAATGCAAAGTGGATAGAGGGGCGCTCTTCTCCCTCTCACAAAATACCAGAACTAGGGGACCAGAGTGAGAACAGACAAAATAAAATATTTTTTCATCCAGTGTGTTGTTAGTCTGTGCAACTCCCTGCCACAAGATGTGGTGATGGCATCTGGCCTGGATGACTTCAAAAGGGAATTGGACAGATTCCTGGAGGAAAAGTCCATTACAGGTAACAAACCATGATGGAGATGTGTAATCTACAGGCTTAAAACCGGGGACCAGATGCAGGGGAGTGGTATCAGGCAAAAGAGATCTAGTCTCGTGCACACTCAGAGGCATCTGGTGGGGCCACTGTGAGATACAGGAAGCTGGACTAGATGGGCCCTTGGCCTGATCCAGCATGGCTCTTCTTATGTTCTTATGTTCTTTTCTAATTTGTTGAAAGCCATTTTGTACACCTTTCTCTAAACCACTTAGGCAATGTACCACAGCCCATAACGACAAACACAATCGCCTAAACATTAAAACCCGCAATAAAAATACCATCAGTTTATTATGATGATCATTTGATGTGAAACAAGAGGAGAAATTCCCCCAGACATTGAAGGCATCTTTGGAAGGAGTTTGGTTAATCTTTACTTTTCTGGCCGTCCTGTTTCTCAACTTCTTCTGAGGAATGAATGAAATGATTGTAATAAAAGACTGTTTTGGTTTCTCATGCCTTCCGGCTCTGCATCACTTTGTCCACCCAAACCAGAGTCAAGCACAGGGAGTGGGGGGTGGGGAGTCAGGCACTTCCTTCTACCCGGTGAGCCCTACTTTTCAAAAATGATTGGAAGACCTTGAAGTTCCACCATGCAGTCTTTCTCGCTAGCTCTTGCTACAGTAATTGGACAGCACGATATATATATCGTCTAATAAATAGTGATTGGTTTTGATGGCAATGAGGGACACCATATTTCTTAAGGGTTAGGAAAGTTACTGGGAGTGTGAAACGATGCTGAAAGCTGAATATCACGATTGGAGGCAACTTTTTTTCACCCAAGGCTAATATTTTGCAGAGCTCAAGGAAAAAGTTACCGTTTACTTGCAACCATTTTTCTCCAAAGGAGAATCAAGAGTAGTATTAATGACATACACAGAGTCCATGAAAAGGGGATAGATGTGTAGCTTTTGCCATTTTGAATGTCTGGGCAACCTCATCCTATTTAGCACTTCTAATCTACTGGGTGATTTAGGAGACTTAGGAAAATTATTAAGAGGAGTAAGAACAATGATGACAGTCCACTGACTAAGAATTTTAAGTTATGTCCACACAACTGATCAAAGGGGTAAAGGCAAACACATATGTGTTATCAAAACCATGATATATCACATTTTTTGGAAGATGCTTAAAGGTATTGTGGTGATTTAGTAAACAGGAATAGCACTCATTTTTAAGAGGGAAATTAAATCTGGTCTATTGCTCATGCTCTATTACAATAAGATATGAAATCTCAACTGCAAAACACGAAGAGTTTACCGTAATCTGCAACATTAGTTATTAAGACCTGTGTTTGCAATTCAAATTGCAGGACATCAAGCAGCTGACTAAAGCTATGCATTGTGGAATCGGATAGGGACTGTTTGGAACACATCCTCGTTCAGTTCAATGGGATTTATCTAATTAATCTATATTGCACTGAATTTGTAACAGAGAGACCTCCGGCAAAACAGCAAAACAAAAGGCCATTTGTCTATCCAAAGGGAGAGAAACCATTCAGTTGGGCTAGGATTCCAAGATCACATAGGCCCCAGAAGGAGAAACAGTTTTGTATTGCAGGCTGAAGTCTGGACATTAGTCTCAGATTTAAGGATTCCAGGCAAAAATCCAAAGAAAAACAAAACAAAACAAAAGACACGTGGCACCTTAAAGACTAATTTTCATATCTTAATGTAACATTTTGTGGACACGTCCACTTCTTCACACATAAAGTAGCAGAATGAATTGTGCAATATAATATGTAGTGGAATATATACATTTCATACCAAATATTCATTGTTGCATGTAGATATATTTGCATACAAGTTCTGCTGTATGAATACCTAAAGAGACAGAAAGCAGATCTGTGTGAGGGTGGGTAGGGGAGAGGGAAGAGGGGGGTTCATTATTGGTCAAGGGAGTGGGTTAGTTTAAGATATGATGGGAAGAAGGAGTTGCAGGCGGTTTTTGCCTAGGGTCTTGTGGTGGAAGCTGGGTTTGTTGCTGATGGAGAAAAGAAAGAAAGAAGGCATATTAGTGTAGGCATATTAGTGATATGGTTGGTGTAATTTTAGGGCTCTGTAGTAACAATTCCCTGAGAGACCATAAACAGACACCAGATCAGGGTGAGGTGGGGTGGAAGAGAAGGGGAGAGAGGGTCATTAGGGAGTGAGAGAATGGAAAACTTTAGATTAGATTTTTTTTTTTACCTTAGAGTCTTTTGGGACATCCAGAATTGATTGTGGGTGGCATAAGAGAGAAAGAGACAGACAGAAGTAGAAGGATAGGTAAAGGAAGAATCTAGATGAAAGCTCTGAAGAGCTGAGTAAATGAGACAAAAGACGTATTTATCCTATAGTTACAACATTTTGATCCCATTTGACCATGGCTCCATCTTACATAATTTTGCAGTATGTAATTTGGTGAAGTATTTAGAAATCTCAGCTCGAAATCAACACTGCATTCCCCTGCATTAAAGACTTCCGCCTTCCATTTTACAGTTCCCACGGCTTTCATTTGATGAAAGGGAGCTAAAGCACAGAAGTGGGAAGTGTTTAATTTCCGAAACTCACCCCTTGCTTTTCTTCTTAAAATATGTGCAATGGTTCTCAGCCACTTTGTAGTGGCCAGCACTCATTGTCTCCGTGACGTGTTATGCTGGAGAGGCAGTTCTTCTGCTCTGGACTTGAGCTATCTATCTATGCTATCTTAGATACCATATTATTGTAGAAGACGGGATAGAAATTTCATTTTCTAAAAAACAAAACAAACACACACACACACACACACACACACAAAAACCCAAAAAACTGGTGTGAAGCCAGAGGTTGAGTGTTCTATTCTACACTGTGCCTCCTGCAAGGACAGCCAGCCTGTGTAGACTTGGGGAAGCTGGACAGTGCCAGGGCTACTCCCCCTGCCCCCCAAGCAGAAAAGAGTGCTTGAGTACCTCTGAGTGCTCTTTATCAGGAAAACCTTGATACAGATTGCTATAAATCAAAATTGACTTGACAACACATGATTACTACTACATTCAAAATGATTTTAAAATTAAACCATTTGAAACACGCCAGACAATTTAAGCAATTGAAAACAATTTTAAACAGTTAAAACTATACACATGACAAAAAAATATATTCACTTAACAGAGGTAGTTTAATAGAAGTGCTGCACTTTTTGATTTATCATCATTTGCTATTTTAATAGAGATGCTTTTAAACTGTCTTAATTCTGTTCTCTTTAAATGTCCTAAATTGCTTAATTCATATTTTAACTTCCTAGCCAAAGTCCTGTTAAACTGGTGGAAGGGTCCTGGCATATCTCACTGTGGTGAATTACTGATAATTAACTAGCCATGGCTTGGATTCCTGGTTATGGGCCAAGTCATCCAGCTGGCAAGCAATGAGGATTGCATACAGGGACACACTAATTAGAGGCACTTTGCCACTGCCATTGCATAAGTATAAGCAGGATTTTGGCCTTTGGGTGTTTCATCTGTCTTTGTTTTATTAATTGAGAATTGACAGGCGAAAAAAAAAAGGAACAAAGGGATAAATAAAGAAACCCAAACACTTAGAGAAGCATGCGGTTTGACTGCTACTGCTACTGAAAATCTTACATGAGCAATGCCTGATGAGACCACAAGTCTAGTGTCTTATTTTCACTGTGGTTGATCAGATGCCAGTGGAAAGACCACAAACAGAAAAAGAGCACATCCTTAACCCACCCCTCACCCCCAGCAACTGGTTTTAAGCATCACCCCCCTTGTGACTGTGATCCCTGTGGAAACTCAGTTGGTCTCTGCAGAACTGCTATGGAGCAGTGCTTTGCAGGTGTTATGTCCCATACAACCACTGAAATGTGCCTTGGTTTTTTTTTTTTTAAGGAGAATGGCAGTGTGAAAATTTTTTAAATAAATAACATGATTTTGTTATAGTGGAATAATGATTATTTGACAACAGCCACAATCTGAGGGTTTGTGTTTGGGAATTACAAGTATTTTTCCATGTATAAAACTGTGTTTTCATCTAAAATTGTTAGACCAAAAATTGAAGGTCTTCTTATACACAGAAGTAAGCAAAGGAGTGAACTGCATGGTTGTGAAACTGTCATTTTGGGTTGGAAAAGTGGGGTTGACTTATACATGGGGCATCTTGTAGATGGAAAATATGGTAAATAGAAAATAAAACTAAGAAGAAAACTGGAGCAGAGATGGACAGGGCCACATTTAGGAACACAGTTATGATGTGGTGTTTATTCATTTATTTGCACTCTCTCTTCTTCTCAAAATGGCTAATGTGGCCTTCTTGTACTCACTTTATTCTGACAACAACCCAGTAAAGTAGAGCTTAAACTGAGCCAGAATGACTGATCCAATATAATCAACTAAACTACCTGACTCAATGAAGACTAGAACCTGGATCCATCATGTCCCAGTTCATCACTGCTACTCAAAATAAATTTGCTAGCTAGGATTTATCTCTCACTGCTCTGTCCATTTTGAGTCATCTGGAGACAGAAATCTCTACTTATGCTTTTAACCATTTCTTAGAACACCTTTGGTATTTACTAGAAAGGACCTTCACAATTTCATTCCTCTCCCCACTTTTATTCTCTGGGTATCGAGAGCTATGAAAATTTTGCAACTTTTCAAACAGGACCAAAGTTGAGATACACATGAACAAATAGACTAGGAGCCATTTTGGAAATGGATACATGTTCCATGTTGAAATCACAGGGCCTCAGAGATGAATCAGGCTGCACAGTCTTTGTATGAAAGTTAACTCACTCAGCATTATTACACCAGGAATGTTTGTTGACAGCTAGAGGTGAATTGTTGAGTTGTCTCTGACATTAGAGAAGGGGGAACTCCCCATTGGCCTTCCTCACCGTGTGCTTTGCTGAAGGTTCTGTGATATTTGTATGGGTCTCCCAATCATCAAACCCCTACCCACCATCTTGATATGAGGTTTAATTTCATACCTTCATGCCTTAAACCACCTAGCCAAATGTTTGAACTTCTACCCACTTCACCTCTATTTTTCACCCCAATCATCTAACAAGATGATTCCTAATCTTGGGTCCCCAGAGGTTCTTGGAGTACAATTCCCAGAACATTCTGGCTGGCATACCTAGTGGTGAAGGCCTCTGGGAGTTAAATAAATAAATAAATAAATAAATAAATAAATAAATCATTGATCCTAATAAAAGTATTTCCCACCTGTGGACTTTAATTTTTTTTCCTTTGTTGGACTGTGACTTAGCCATCATTTATACCTATGAAGCATTTGTCCTTTTAGGTACCATGAAGCCTAAATGTACGGTATGAGAGCATCACAACAGTGATTAACTTGACCTGTTTTGGTTCTGGGTTTAGTAATCAAATATTAACGCTGCTTCACCTTCTAGAGTCTCAGATACACAAATTCACTTATTTCCAAAAGTAGTAGTGTATTCCAAGCCCACAGACTAGAATCTGGTTGACAAGAATGGAGCATAATTGCTCCGCAGTGCTCTGCCACCCATCTGGGGACCTCTGCCTCACCATTAGATGAGCTAGCGATGATCCACCAAGAGCAACAGGGCTTACATACACACAAGGTGATAATGATTGTTTTCTAGTAGTGCAACTGCCATAAAGAGATAGCCCTATGTGTGATACGCCTTTGCACAGGTGGCGATAAATAAGATTGAGGTCACTATGTTTGCAGGCCATCCTGCTTTTTCTGCACAATGAGGGCACAAACATTTGTTCTAGTCTTGCCAAAGGTCCTATAATACCACCCTCGATGCACTTGTATCACAGCCCAGATGAGTATGGGGCAGCAGTTAATGAGATCCACAAGGTCTACTCTGACTAGGGTGGCCAGGTGCCAATTTTTATGGAAGGTCAAGCCTCCATCTGAAAGGCTGCCAAATTATAAGCTTCCTCTTGAACCCTCTCTCTTTGAAGTTCCTTCTATATATGATTTAAAGATAAAGGCAGATTAGAGACCTGGAAGTTGACTGTCCAGAGTTATTAGACCCTGGGCATGCAGGTCAACTGGTCACAAATATTCCCCACTTGGGTCAAATCTGACTGGATGGGCATGGGAGTCAGAGGGTATTTTAGGTTGTGCACAGCACTGCCCCTCTCTGGCCAAAAGGAGTAACTGAAGCGGACCAGCAAGACTGCCCCTTCTACAATGAGGCTAACTGGAAAACAGTGCAGTAGATTTCTGGGTCTTGCTCCACAACCAGCCTAAGCAATAAGGTGACTCGCCTGGGTTATCTGAACACTTCTTTGCCTGCACTGCAGCCAAACCTGACAGCAGGTAGATGCTTTCTGTACACCTGGTTAAAGCAGACTTGAAACCAGGCTTTAGTTAAGATAAGCCTTTTCTGACTTCTCTGGACAGTTGAGAAGATGAGTGTGTTGAAGGCTGCAGTGCCACAGTCAGAAGTGTCACCGATAGAAACTACATCTCCAAGTCAGTTGTCAGGCAAATGAACTCCCCTCCCTGTTCTATTCTTCCAGTGGAACAGATTTGAGACACAAGGTACTCCTTAACTGTGGTAGACTTAACTTCTGCTGATCCCATTAGTTGCCCAATTGGGCAAAACACAATTTTAATTGCATGCCAGGAGCTGAATTTTTCTTGCCCCAGGCAAATAGTTAACCACATTAGTACCTTCCTTGCATTAAAAATGGGCACGTCCTAGAAAGTACAGTAACCACTGAATAGCTTGCCTGCTGCACTCTGTTCAATTCAATTTAATTTTGACTGTCAGAAAATAAGGGCAGCTGTCAGTTTCCAGGTAACAGAGGGATGTTCTTTCAAGCCTCATTTTCTACCTGTGGGGAGGAAAGACTCCCATTTTCTTACACTTAAAAAAAACACCCACACACACCACAGAGAGATCCTGACAAGGTGGGACTCAGGCATCGCACTACACCAGGCCACAGTGGCTTACATTGGTTCATGTCTTGTCATATGACAATATAACATGACACAAGGCTATATGTACATTACATCGGAGATTTGTGAAACAAAGCTTTCTGTACTCAGAGGTGGAAAGGCCCGCCTCACGAAACGATGGGGTAGATTTTAGAAGATGGTGAGAGCCGAGTCACAGACGCAGCCCATAAAATATGCAGATCCAGTCTGTGAACGCAGGCACGAACAAATGCATCGAGGAGGAGCACAATTCTTCATTCCAGCCAGGATTTCAAGTAATGGAAAGGAACTTTGTAACCTTATGCTTTGATTTTGTTTCTTAATTAATTTCAGGGATGCTGAGAAAATGGCAAACAGAAAACATAGGGTAAGAAGAGAGGGGGGGGGACCACGAAAGAGAGAGAGAGAGAGGGAGGGAGGGAGAGAGAGAGAGAGATAAAAGGCAGAGGAAAATGAATTCTTAATTATTTATTAGATGGTTCATTCGCTCACACCTGCATTACTAAATTACTGTTTTAACCCCCAAGGTTTGTTCCACAAGCTTGACCTGGGTTGCCGAATTAGACACTTTCTTTTGCTTTTGTCATCCCTCATTAATTTCATCTGCTGGGTTTGAAAAATAAAGGACTCAAAGGTAGGAACGATTAAATGCATCAAGATGCTGGCTGCTCCATCTCCTGGGAAACTCCTTTTCTGATAATCAAAGAAAACCACAAGCAAGCAGCCTCACAAAAGAGATAGTCATAACTGTATACCACTCAGCTTGAAGCAAGTAAAAAAATATTTAAACATAGCTATCATATCCCCTCTCAGCCTTCTTTTTGTAAGGCTAAACATTCCAAGCTCCCTAAGCCACTCCTCGTAAGACATTTCCTCCAGACCCTCAATCATCCTGGTCGCTCTCCTCCAGACCCGTTCAGAATCCCCCACTTATGCAGAGCCTGGAAAGAGCTTATCAGTAGAGATGGGCACGACTTGGAATTTTTTTTTTCGAGTTGCCGTTTTTCGGGACGGGTCCGTTTCGGCTCGTTTCCGTTTTTTGCGAAATTTTTCAAAAATTTGTCGTTTCGTTTTTCGTTTTTTCGTTTGTCGTTACCGCCGCGATTTAGTGCGACTTGACTTCGCAGAGCATGGGGTAGGGGGTAAGGGCTAGGCTTAGGGTAACGGTTAAGGTTAGGGTGGGTTAGTGGGCTGTACCTCTTGGTGCCTCTGGCCCACTAAGAACACAGTGTACTGGCGTATGGGTTCGGGTTAGGGTTTAGGGTTCGGGTTTGTGGGCTTTTAATGCCTTCTCTGGCACACCCAGAAGTCTCAGCAAAACCTGGCCATGCGATTGGTGGAATGGCTCCAAAAATTTGCATGGTCCCATCCCATGGCCAGCCCATCATTGCGCGTGTGCAGGTGTAAAAAAAATAAAAATAAAATAAAATAAAATAAAATCAAGGGAGGCGTTTTGTTGCAAGAAAAACCCACTGCTGCTACTGTAAAAATTCAAGCATTTAAAATAGCTAATTTTCGCATGTTTCTGTGGTGCTTTGGTGGGTTTTTGGACCACGATTTCAAAAAAAATATTGCGGTCGCCATTTTAGATCCCCCCGCACTGCATGGCAAATGGAGACGCCGAGGATGCGCCCTCCCAGCCTGGTACAGTCTCAGCAAAACCTGGCCATGCGATTGGTGGAATGGCTCCAAAAATTTGCATGGTCCCATCCCATGGCCAGCCCAGCATTGCGCGTGCGCAGGAGTAAAAAAATAAAAATAAAATAAAATCAACGGAGACGTATTTTGGCAAGACAAACCCACTGCTGCTACTGTAAAAATTCAAGCATTTAAAATAGCTAATTTTTGCATGTTTCTGTGGTGCTTTGGTGTGTTTTTGGACCACGATTTCAAAAAAAATATTGCGGTCGCCATTTTGGATCCCCCCGCCCGCACACCGCATGGCAAAGGCAGACGAGACGATGCCCCCCCGCCTGGTACCAGCAGCGCAGCAGTAGCACCAGCCAAGGAGAGGGGGGCGGGGAAAACCCCCCCCCAAATAAAACACCCTTCTGGCCTGGTAGGTGCCCTCAGACAGTTTTCGCCTGCTTTTAGGGCCGGGAATCGGGTTTTTTTTTTTAACTTTTAAAAACTTTTTTTCTGTGCCGCTTGGCATCGCGGGATTGCTGCGATGCCAGGAACGACAACGACAAATCAGACCCAATTATTCTTTAGTCGGTTCGAGTTCGAGTTCTGGCGGAGTAATTCCCGTTACCGTTTCCGTTCCGTAACGGAAACGAGTAATGGAAATGGAAACGGGAATTCCGCTAAGTCGTGCCCATCTCTACTTATCAGCTAAAATCTAATGCGAGCTTTCATGGATCAACTCCACTTCTTAAGATATATGGAATAAAATGAAACACAGAATGAAATACAGAATTCACAAGTATGTCTGTGAAGATTCTCAGTCATCCAGGTGAGTTTATCTGGAAGTTGAGTCATGGCTACTGGACTTCTTTTTTTGAGAGATAGAAACGTTTCGCTGCTCATCCAAACAGCTTCATCAGTCGAAGCTGTTTGGATGAGCACCGAAACGTTTCTATCTGTCAAAAAAGAAGTCCAGTAACCATGACTCAACTTCCAGAAAATTCACAAGTAAAGCATTCAAAACATTCATTGGCTTCTAGAGTCTTACATGCAGTAATTTATGACCTATGTTTGGTGTTCAGTTCTATTGTAAACACTCCCACAAAAGACAGAAAAGAGATAACAAGGAAGAGGAAAACAGACTCTAAACCCAACAAATGTTTTAGTTTTGAATTCTGTATTTCATTCTGTATTTCATTTTATTCTATATGTCTGAAGAAATGGACTGGATCCACACAAGCTCACACTAAAATATTTATGTTAGTTGCTACATGTTTTTTTGTTTGACTTTTTGTTTTCCTTGGATTTTGCCTGACACGGCTACCTCTTCTAAAACTGGAAATAGATGTTAACTTTAAAAGCATTACATTTGCATTAAGTGGGCAAACATTATGTTTGAAGTATATTTTTTAGAATATGAGGTACATTTGTTTGTTGGTTTTCTTGATTAACACACCGACCCACTCCAGTGATTTTACTGTTAATCTGTTATTTCATCCATTTCACTTTTTTCTGCATTGAGATTCCCTCATGAATATGAATTTGTGAATATCAATAAGTTTGTGACTGAAGCAAAATGCTCTTTCATTGGCAGTGATAAGGTGATAAAGCCATTGTTCCAGTGATGCATTTTCACGTTATTCCTTGCATGATTAACATGCAAACAAAGCCTGTTGTTTACATCCCATTGATTAACCATACAAATCCTAGGTAATTTGCAACTTGTGAACCTATGGAACCATGCCAGAAGAAAAGCAGATGTCCTTTACTTCTTAAGACAGCTATGCTTCAAACTGCAAAACTTCTCTCACATCTCTTTCTCTCCACTTCTAAAAAGGCAAGGCTTGCGCTAAAATGGTTGAATATGCACAGTGATTCTAACCCAGAGTTTAACAGTTAAGCATTCCAAGTCCTGTGCTCGAAAAGCCAAATCTGCCTGAATTTGCTTTGTCCCCCTCCCCCGTTCCAAATATGGAGAAATCTGTTAGTTTTGCAAAATTCTTAGCAAAACCAAAATGAAACCAATTTCATTTGGATAAGCTGTTTTTTTTTTAATGGACCAGGATCCCAGAATCATCAGATGAGCATATCCAGGTATGCTGGGAGTTGTAATTTTGATTCCCACTTATCCTTAAATGCAACATACCGTTCTCTGTTGCTGTGGTTCCCAACATTAGTTCCCCAGATATTCCTAGATTAAAATTTCCAGGAGCCTTTGTCACTAGCCGTGCTGGCCAGGGTTTCTTGGATCTGGAGCCCAAGAAAATCTGCGGACCAAGATTGGGGACCACTGCTCTACTGTGACCATCTAGATGTTTGAGCAAGCTATCAACAGAGGGGAGCGAAGCTGATAGCAAAGATGTGGAACAACTGAAAACAGCTCCCTATTCCTTTACCCATATAACTAAAACAAAATAACTGAAGGACCATCTCCTTCTATACGGACCTACCGGCAATTAAGATCAAGCCAGGGTACCCTCTTGAAAGAGCCATCCCTCAGCGAGGTGAGAGGGATGGCTTGTAGACATAGGGCCTTCTCGGCAGCTGCCCCCAAGCTATGGAATGCCCTCCCGAGTGAGATCCGACTGGCACCAACATGGATGACATTTCAGCGCCAGGTAAAAACCTTCCTGTTCCAGAAGTTTTTTAATTGATACAATACAGATCAGGCATGTCCGAACTTTGGCCCTCCAGATGTTTTGGACCACAACACCCACAGTCCTTTGCCATTGGAAATACAGGCTTGGAATTCTGGGAGTTGTGGTCCAAAACATCAGGAGGGCCAAAGTTTGGACATGCGTGATATAGATTGTGTGTCCTCTGATGGCAACTTTAGTGTAATGATTTTAGTGTAAGGTTTTTATTATTGTTTTCATTATTTATTGATATTTTATGTTTTAACTGTTTTAATTCTTTTGATTGAAAGCCGCCCAAAGACCTTTGGGTAGTGGGCGGCATATAAGTTGTAAAAATAAATAAAATAAATAAATAAAGTATACTGAACACAGAGAAACTGGGGAAATGCACAGTACAGATGAGTAAAAAAAGTTTTGCAGCTGCCTGCCTAGCCAAATCCTGGACCATGCCGGCACTTGACATATGTTTCCAGTGACCCTGAATTATGCTGACTCCATTCTTCATGCTTTTCTCCTGCAGAATCAAAACCGTTAAGAGAACTCTGGCGTCTGCACTTAGCTCTTTTTAAAAATGATTTCTTCGCATTTAATCTACAACAGGGGGAAGGCGGGAGGGGAGGAGGGCCCGCTGGATGGGAAGCCCGGAGAGAAGAATGTGTCTCTTCTTTTCTTTCCCACCCCCGTGGTGATTTATTATGTATTTTCTAAGCAAAACTCTTTTATCTGAAAGTGTAGGTCAGACAAAGGAATAATGTAATCAAAGAGACAGTTTCCGAAACATTATAAATACTGCACTATACACAGGGAGAGAAGGGCTTCAGGTTGTCAGAAATGACTAGCTGTGCATGAATGTTGAAATGCGTCAGATTCTGGCAGAGCAAAAACTGCAGTAAGACTGGCAGAAGGGAGAGGAATTACTCCCCTCTCTTTCTCAACTTCTAGATATCTGATTTTTCTTTTTCTTCCTTTTTTCTTTACAGAAAAGAAAGATCATCCCAGGAGGCTTTATTAGAGAAGATGCATTCTTTATTCCGAGAATTCTCTCTCTCTCTCTCCCCACCCTTCTCATTCTCTGGCTTCAAATTACCAAGTCATGCTAGCTAGAGAAGGAGCTTCACCATCAGGCAAGTGGTTGCCTCCCAAGCCGCCCCTTGTACTGTTTCTGTACCCAAAGGGAAATTTGGATTTCAGCAGAGAAGGAGGAGGAAACCACCCCTGCCCCTGAGAGGACAATGCGGTTTACCGGGTGAACAATAAATAATATCCTTGATAGCTCTGTGGGAAAAGACCTACAATGTAGGAAGCGGGTGATGGGAGATCCAAGTTCTGTCATAGGAAAAAAGATAAAACTGGGGAAGAGGGAAATATCAATAACATCTCCTCTTACAGCAAACAGATCTAACAACCACCACCTTAACCTTTGACCTGCAGAGCTGGAAGGGACCCTATAGATTAGAACATACAGTCCCTCTCAAGAAGGCACTGTAGGAGCCCCATGGCATAGTGGTTAAATGTCTGTACTGCAGGTCGAACTGTGCTCACGAACTGGGATTCAGTCCCAGGTAGCAGGCTCATGGTTGACTCAGTCTTCCATCCTTCTGAGTCAGGATTAACAATTAGATTTCGGCACACATGTTTCCAGCCCCTTTTCTAAAATAAGCACTGTATCTCAGGCTATCTGGCCCGAAAGCGATCTCAGATGGACCACAAAGTATCAGCATATATTTAAAACGGGGCAAGAACAGGGCACACAAGAATGCCTATGGCAGGGGTCCTCAACCTAAGGCCCCGGGGCCGAATGCGCCCCCCCCAAGGTCCTGAATCCGGCCCCCGGGACCAATTGCAACCCCCCACCTACCCCCTGCTTTGTGAGCAAACCAGCCTTCACAGCTGCTTCTATTGCTGACTGGCTATGTCTAAAGCAGTGGGCTATGTCACTTCTCCCACTCCCCCCAACTACCACCCACTTGCCCCTCCCCCCTTTTTCCATGTCAGCTTTTTTTTTACTGTGGTCCGGCCCCCAGTGGTGTCTGGGGAGGGTGGACCGGCCCGCTGTTTGAAAACTTTGAGGACCCCTGGCCCATGGGAATCAGACAGTCTTTATAAAGTCCACCGCAGAGCTGTTTTTTGCAGAAAACCTTTATTGGGATCTGAAAAGCCATTACAAAGCATATTCTGCTGCTGCCTTCTGTGCACAAGCCAATACTTCCACCTGGTTTAGGAGGTGTCAGTTCAGCAGTAGCCAATATCTGAGATTTCAAGTCCTTCGCCATCTCCTCCAGTAGCTGACCACTCATGGGCTATATATGGAGAAAATCCCCATTGAACCTCCTTGTCTGAGTGGTCAGCTGCTGGGGGGGGGCGCTCCTGCCCAGCCTCAACCACCAGCAGAGGAGGAGGACCCTGGCAGTGCGTGATGAAGGGTGAGTAGGTGGCAAATCACAGTATCTGTGGCGCTGTGCTGACACCTTCGTACAAGTTCCATCTTTATTTACCACACTAAGCCACACAATTTTGGCCAATGTAAGTTGCATAGTGTCCTGCAAAGGAGAAAGTCTTACATTACAGTAGGACCCTGGTATCCACTGGGGATTGGTTCCAGGCCTTCCCGTGGATAAGAGAGAACACCTGCCCAAACACCCCCAAACTGCTGTTTCCTTATAGTAGCTTGTTTTATGACTGCTGTTTTGAGACAGTAGCTTGCTTTATGGCTGCTGTTTGTGACAGTAGCTTGTTTTACAGATGCTATTTGTGACAATGGCTTGCTTTACCTCTGCTGTTTGTGACAATAGCATGCTTTGTGGCTGCTGAATTATTTAATTTTTTCCTCTGCCAACTGTGGATAACTGAATCAGTGTACAATGAATCAGTGGATATGGGGGGTCCTACTGTATATAAATAACAAAATGCAAAAAGATAGGAGGCCCAGTGATAAATGTAGCACTAAATTACCCAAGGAGATATTTGAGCTCCGTTTAACAGTGTCAAACCTGACACTTCATTCAGTATAGAGATTTGAGGGCATGGCTCTGAGTTTGAACACTGGAATGTAAGGACAAAGTATGCATAATGCAACTGAAGTATTTTTTTTAAAAAAAACACAAGCTTCAAAAGGAAAAACTAAAAAAAAAGTACAGTATGGCCCAATGCCAAAAATATAAGAGAGGTGCTTAAAAGAGAAATCATTTTAAAACTTTGAAAAGAAGACATTATTGCTTTTATTCTCTGATATTTATTTATTCACCGGTTTCTTGGAACTGCATATGTGTGTATGTGTGTGCTCACACACAGTGGCACACAAAAAATAACTGAGCAACCACTGTTAATGATAATCTAGAATAGTGAATACTAAAATGAGAAATCCACCCTATTTTGAGAGCCAGAAAGACACACACACACACACACACACACACACACACACACACACAGGATGCAATATATATATAAATAACAAAGTCTTGGCATAATAACACACTCTATTTCCTCTCTTAGTGGAATATAAAAGTGAATGTGAACCTATAACAAAAACTTAATGCAAGTCAGATATGAAATAAATAAAATCCACAATGCTTCAGATGAATTTGAACTATCTAGGCTTCATCAAAACATATTGGAAAAACCTGTGATAGGAGCAGGGAAATCTTTGCATATAAATTAGAGCCATGAAAAGATTTGCAACTTCAAACAAAATACGCAGAGGAAACTTCCACACAGAAGGGGGGAAAGTCTATGTGTATATTAATACAAACACACACCTACTGCAAGTAATAATCTACATTTAAATAGCCCTTTATGTTTCAAAATATACCAGTGCTCTTGAAAGAAAGAAAAAAAGATAAAATTCATTTTAATGGAACAGGCCTGCACAATTCCAGCAATGCTGCTTAAATTTTGGAGAATAAAGAGAGAAAGGAAGTTACAGAGTTAGACATGTCCCCTTCATGGATGGTACAAATCATGTCTTAAAATAACACCCGAATGCCCCATGTCTATGGAGCTGAAGGGATATAACTTATATTTACAACAGCTGTGGTCAAAATGAGCCATGGTTCGGAAAAGGAGGCTGAGGACCCATGTCCTCACACGAAGCTGTGAAATATAGGAACCATGAGAAAGCGCTATACCTGGCAGGCATGTGGGAAGTTATCTTAAGCAACTAGTTGCAGTTATAGTTCTAAGGCACTAAAGAGTACTGTAGCGAGTTATTTTCAATAGCAATTAGTTACACATTAGTTTTTAATAGCAAATGTTCATATCCCTATTTTTGAAAAGGAAATAACATGGCCATCGTCGCCCATAAAAAGGGGGGGGGGACTGAATGCTACAAAGGTGGTGCTTTAAAGTAGGAAACATATTCTTCTATACCCTTATTACTTAAAGATACCCAACAAAATATCGACAGCACAGTATCAACAGCACAATTTAACGGGAACAGGGCCGGCGCATCCATTAAGGAGAACTAGGCAGTTGCCTAGGGTGCCAAAATGGAGAGGGCGCTGGCCAGCCTGCTGCCCCCCCCGCCGCTGACCACCACTGTCCGTCCCCCTGCCCCCACCCCCATCACCGCTGCCCCCCGCCACCCCGCCCCTGCCCCACCTCCCGCCCCGCCCCCTGCCCCACCCCCACACCTCACCTAGGGTGCAAAAAAACAACCTAGCGCTGGCCCTGAACGGGAATATACCCATAGAAAAGTAACTAAAAGTTATGGTTACATGGCACAAGTAATAATGTTACCCTTTACATTAGAATTATGTTGTAACCTACGTATACTTTGCAGTGGCCAAAGGAATTACCGTAGTGCCAATTGGCTACTTATTACAAAGCTCCAGGGCAATCTGTCTGTTATTTTAATCTTATACAGTGCTACCTTGTACAAAGGAATTAATTTGTTCCAAATAAAATTATGTTAAGCAAATTTTCCTTTATACCAGTTTCCCATAGGAATGCATTGAAAACGGAGTAATCCCTAATCGCAACCATTTTTATGTTGTACGGATTTGCTCTATAGACAATTTTGTTAAGCAAATTTCCCCTTTCTCTGGAATTTTTTATGTTGTACAGATTTTATGTTATACAAACCGTTTGTTATACGAGCCAATGTATTTAGTACTCGATCTGGTACCTACATTTCATGGTCTCAGGAAGAGGTAATGTATTTCTCTGCTTATAAGACACCTCCATGTGTCTTATAAAGGGCAACCACTACTTTTCCAACCCAAAATTACAGTTTCGCAACCGAGCAGTTCTCTCCTTGGCTAACTTCCATGTATAAGACGACCACCAATTTTAATCTAATTTTTTGACCAAAATATAGTCATACACGGGGAAATTCTGATAGAGCATTGTATTGAAAACCACAGTATTTTCTATGTGACATCAGGTTTGCCGGTCTGGACTCTAATTGCACCGATCTACCCCCAAGTATGGTTGGTGCTGCGCCCGCCTGATCTCCTGGATTTGTTGAGTTTGGGCCTGTGACTCTAGCTGAACATTCGGTAGAACTTCATGACAGTTAGAGCTGTTTGGCAGTGGAATATGCTACCACGGAGGGTGGTGGACTTCTTTTGAGCTTTTTAAGCAGAGGCTGGATGGCCATCTGTTGGAAATATTGTGATGGGGTTCCTGCATGGCAGGGGGTTGGACTGGATAGTCCTTCAGGTCTCTTCCAACTCTATGATTCTATGATTCTATAAGTACTGTCCAAGAAGTGACCCCAGTTACTGGTCCAATTAGGTCCAGGCGAGTCAAGCCCCTCAGGTTTGTGAAAGTGAATCTCGGTTCTTCTTGTAGCCTCAGCTGGCACACCTGGGCCTCTTCATGCGCTTCTTCAGAGAAGCAGAACACAACACAAGATCTTTCTAGAGTGGTTGCTTCCAACCTTGGGTCCTGAGGTGTTCTTAGACCGCAGCTCTGGGAAATCCTAGCCATCGCTGCCAGTGGTGAAGGCTCCTCGAAGTTTTAGTTGAAGAACATATAGGGACCCAAAGTTGGCAAACTTAAATTTTAACAAGCAAGCCAGCAAACAAGCAAGCAAGCTACTTTTGCCAGTGATGAGATCTAGAAAACCATGGAAAGGATAATCTGTCTTTTCATAGTCAGTTACGTAAGGATTGTTGAGGAACTTCATCATCAAGGAAGAAAATGAAAGAGAGAGAGTGCCATGAAGGTTTTATATCTCAGTTTATACCCGTAATTTCGAAAGCAAATGACTACAAATTTAGTAGTAAACTTATAGCACAGATTTAGTAAAAAGCGCTATCTTTTAAATATCATGTTTGTGTTGTTATATGCTGCCAAGTCTTTGACGTGCAGCAACCTTAGTAGGGCTTTCAAGGTAAGTGAGACCTGAAAAGAGTGGTGTTACCCATTCTGGCCGCCCTGCCAGTGAGATTTCATGGCCAAGCGAGGAATTGAACTCAGGTCATCTGCATCCTAGTCCATCATCCTGTCCATTGCACTATACTGCATGCCTTCAGTCTGCATAGAGACCAGAAATTAGGTGTAATCAGTCCTCACTGCAAATAAGGAGAGACTTTATTATTCTTTCCTGACAAGTTTACTCCTTCACTAAAGTCTTTATAAACCTGATGGGATTGCACATCAATATTCAAGAAACATCCTCCTTCCAGATACCCCCCCCCAAAAAAAACCTTCAATTAGGGTAATCCAGCATATGCCCCAGAAGCATCAAGTATCCTAGATCAGTTCTATAGCATCTTCCTAATGTGATGTAAGGATGGTGTGATGGTAAATTTTGAAATGCAGGGGCTCATCTCAATAGTCTTCATAGCTACCTACTTTCAAAAATACAAAAATACAGGCAGCAAGGATCAGTCCATGTAAAAACATGAGAAGCTGGTCTTTTATTAAGTTTGAAGCTCTTAAATACCCATTCAATGCCAAACCCCTTGGTACTACAACAGGGATGACCTGCAAACAAACAAACAAACAGTTTCCCAGGTCCTGGGGGGAGGGGAGCTAAACTCAAAAGGACCATAGACATCTGAGTGGGGTGGCAGGTTTATAAGGACCTGTTGTTTAAAAAGGACATGATTCTGCATGTCTTGGTTCCACTCCCCGACTGCATTTAGTCTCTGAACAGCCGACTGAGCAATCACACAGATCAGCTGGACACAGTCTTTCTCATTATATATTGTGAGATGCAATGCAGTTTTATTTAAAAGACTCAAGCAAATAATTTATGATGTTGTATCTGTGTATTTACATTCACAGATGCAGTTCTTAAGTACGCCTTTCCTTGTTTGTCCCCTTTTCTGTATGTAAGGGTTATTTGGCAGGAGACACAGGACAGGATGGCACTTATTCCTGAACACATGGGACCTCTAGCATGATCAGTGAAGCAAACAGTCCCTCATTCCTGCCAAAAAACTACAATGTAGAGCAGGGGTGTCCAAACTTTTTGCACGGAGGGCCAGAATTGGTGAGGTGAAATGTGTGTGTGTGTGGGGGGCAACCATTCAGCTGCATTTGGTCCCCGGGCCGGACTTTTCACAAGCCTCTAGGACAGCGGTGGCGTGTCTTTGGCACTCCAGATGTTTTGGACCACCACTCCCAGAATTCCAAGCCTATGCTGCCAATGACAAAGGACTGTGGGAGTGGTGTTCCAAAACACCTGGAGTGCCAAAGGTCCGCCAGCACTGCTCTAGGACATGCAAGGAGGCGGAGCAGACATTGCAGCAATGGAGCCATGGGCAGGTTGGCTGGATAGGTGGCTAGAGGGGACAGATTTAGGCAGGGAGGGCAGGCAAACCATAAAAGTGCAAGTTGACATCTCCATCCGGTATGGGGAGGGGCCAGCTGGTGGGGATGCATGACAGGCTGTGGCAGCGGGGAGAAGAGGCTGTGGGCCCTGGGCCTGACTTTGGACATGTCTGATGTACAGGAAACAGGAAGCTGCTGAATACCAGAACTTTTTCTGATGTGTCCACAACATTCTGTATAATCTTTAAAATGCAGAGCTAGAAGGAACCTATGGATCATCAAACCAAGCCCTGGTCAAGAAGGCACAGTAGGGAATCAGGCTCCCAACTTTTGGCTGCACAGCTCGGGATGCCTGAACTCTCCTGATGAGGCCACCAACTAACTTTTTCTGTTCAATATCTTGAGCAGGGTGGGCGCCTGCAGTGAAACCTTGGTTCTGTGCATCTTTTTCACATGCTAAAGGCAGCAAGGGAATTTTAATGGCTTAAATTCTGAACAAGCACCTTCTAACATGGATGGTATTAGGTTTAAAAATGGACTACTCTGCAAGGGACAGAAAAAAACCACCACTCGTCATCATCAGCAAACTTAAAATATTAAGATCTATGGAGTTAAATAATTAACATACCGGTAATTGAAATAAAACCAACCCCCAGACTAAACGTCTTGAGCAAGTACATTTTTGGCAAAGCTTATCCTGCATCAGCAGGAATTGTCTTGAGTATATGAACATAAGAACATAAGAACAGAAGAACAGCCTTGCTGGAACAGGCCACAGCCCATCCAGTCCAGAATTCTGTCTCACACAGTGGCTCACCATTTGCTTCAGGGTATTCCCAAGCAGATGTCTTCACCTGCTTACGATCAGGGCTGGCATTAGGTTTTTTTTGCACCCTAGGTGAGGGGGGAGGGGTTGGGCGGGGTGGCGGCAGCGGTGGGGGGCGGGGCAGCAAGGGCGGCAGATGGCAAGGGACAGTGACGGTCACAGGGGTGGGCGGCGATGGGCGTGGGGGCGGCAGGCGGACGGCAGCGGGGGGATGGACGGCGGTGGCCAGTGGCGTGGGGGTGGCAGGGGGCAGCAGGCTGGCCAGCACCCCCTCTCCATTTTGGCGCCCTAGGCAACTGCCTAGTTCGCTTTAATGGACGCACTGGCCCTGCTTACGATTCCCCGCAAATGGCATTGAGAGATATCCTGCCTATCTCTCCAACCTGGAGTTTGTCCTCAGGTATCCATAATGATAGCCATTGATACCCTTGTTCTCCATGAACTCGTCCAATCCTTTCTTAAAGCTGTCAAGGCTGAAAGCTGTCACCACTTCTTCTGGCAGGGAGTTCCAGAGACCCATGATCCTCTGGGTGAAAATCTACTTTCTCTTATTTGTTTGAGATCTAGCACCCAAAAGTTTCATGGAGTGCACCCTAAATCTGGTGTTGTGCTATAGGGAAAACAGTTTTTCCTTATCTACTTTGTCCATAGCGTGTATGATTTTATAAACTTCAATCAGGTCACCTCTTAGGTGCTGTCATTCAAGAGTGAAGAGGCCCAGCCGTTGCAGCCTCAGATGGTAAGGAAGGTGTTCCAGTCCCCAAATCATTCTGGTTGCCCTCCTCTGCACTTTTTCCATTTCCATGATATCGTTCTGGAGGTATGGTGACCAGAACTGTAAACAGTCCCAAACAAACAGGAGGTTTTGGAACCTAGGGGTGGGGGGGGGTGCTATGTAACTATCAGAACTGTCAAAAATATCCAAATTCTTTATACTGTATAGAATACTGATTTAAATCAGAGAGGAAATGCTAAGAAAAAATACTCTGTTGTGAAACAGGGTTGATAGTGCTCTGAGAATCGTGCAGCAAACAACAACAATATTTTTAGCAATTGGCTACATCTTATGGGTTGATCGCATTTCCCCTTCCATATAATAAATTCTAGCTACCTCGGCTTTTAAGGGAAAAAAATAAAACTGGAACAAACAAGTTGCCCAGGGTAAATCAGTTGATTTTTCAGTAAGCCAGGAATTATACTTATGGATAAACAATAAAGAAAAACATACCTTATAAAAGTTGGAGTTCCATCAACAAGTAACCTCAAAAGTACCATAAGAATAAAGATTACAAAGCACCAAACATTAAGGCAATAAATTAAAAGAACATGAAAGCAAGACAAGGGCATCCACTTCCCCATAATCATTCCTGCAACTGGAGTCACTCCAAAGATCTTTGGTTGCCAATTTAAAACAATTGCCAACAGCTGCTAACTTATGTCTTGGAAATTAAAAAACAAAACAAAAAAAACAGTGATTTTTCAAACATGTCATCTCGCCCACAATTCTTTAGCATTTCCCTCCTAATTTTCAGGCTTGAATCCTTGGTTCGTTCTCCCTGCATCAGCAATGCTTATAGAACATAAGTGCAATATAATGCAATAACCTTTGCAAAGATTTCCAAGTGTATTTTTTTTTCATTTTGCAAAAGCCATGAACGCCACATGTAAGAATTTGAAAATATATCTAAATATAAAGCAACTTTTTTTTTACTTACTTCCCTAGTAGCAACTGTGACATGACGGGGGAGAAAAGAGAGAGAGAGAGAGAGAAAGAAAGAAATAAAACACCCAACTGTCCTGGAGCGGACCAAAGACATGACACTCCAGCCCTTTTGCCATCTGTTGCCTCCCTTGAGATTTACATGTCCATGACAAGTCATCAGTTTTCCATATTTTTTTCTCCCAGAGGCCTGATGGGAAATGTATCGCAGGTAAGCCTCCAAACAAAGACAAACAGCAGTACAGGTGTACTCTGCTAGAAGTGACAGGGATGGCTTTCTGTCACCCCACAGAAAGAAATGTCAACCAAACCAGCCCCCCCCACCCCCAAGCATAGAGGCCTCGTCTTCGGCTTTGCTTTTCCCAGTGTAAGAGGCTGGAGAAACAGCAATATCTATTTTGCACCAGGGATATGACATTTATACCATTATTTTGACCCAATCTGCTTTGCAAAGGGAAACACTGCAATGATGGTCCAGAATCTCTAAAAAGAAAATGTCAGCGGAAAAGAAAACAACCCATTTATCTCTAGCGAGTGTAAAATTCAGTGCTATCTCCTGCTTTAGAACAATACCCAAAACAAAGGTCCACAAATACAAAACTGGGTGCATTTTGAAATGCCAAGAATAAACATGACATTAAAATCCTGCATGGTTGGAATAAAAAAACACCCCAGTGGTTTGTAGCTCTCCTACTTAAGTGAACACCCACAGGTAAACATGTAACAATTACATCAGCAAACATCCCTGGATTGACAACTAATTGGTACAGCTTTTGCCTTCCCTACAAGTGCGTGCATAGTGGCAACCAGCATACAATACTGAAAAATGTGGAGGAGTTTCCTTCCTTTTAAAATGGACACTTCAAGTTTTATAATACAGAACTAAAATCCCAGCTCTCTGCCCCGTTAAGTCTATCTGATCTTAAGCACTTTCCCCCACGCCTTTCGCAAGGTTAAATTATTTTTTGCAAACTGAAATCTCCGGGTACATCACTGCCCCTTTCTGTAGCAGCTTCTCCGTTCTTTGTTTATAGAGCAAATCTGTTCTCGCCACAAAAGAATAAGGATGCCTGGAGTGCTCAAGTCTAGTTTCATTCATTTCTCATTTCATTAGCTTTATATGCTGCCCCATTAGTGTGATGCACCATTCTGGGCGGTTCACAGCGAGCAAAATAACAGGCAGGCAACAAAAACACGTGAAACTAGACGAAGACATGGAACTAGAGATGGGCACAAACCATGCTTCAGTGCGGTTCGGCAGACTGGCACCCTGGCTCCTTCTGCCCACTCAGAAGCAACACCCCAGGCTTCCCTGCCCCTCCTTTTCCTCTGAGTGGCCCCCCACAGGAGACAACATCAATGATCTTGTGCTAGCAGAATAAACCAACATTGTATAAGGCAATTCAAGCATGATGATGATGATGATGATGATGATGATGATGATGATGATGATGATGATGATGATGATGATGATGATGATGATGATGATGATGATGAT
>JAHTLZ010000129.1:91784364-91830790 GCA_023846285.1 Phrynocephalus versicolor | reverse complement strand
ATGATGATGATGATGATGATGATGATGATGATGATGATGATGATGATTTTAGTGGATCTTGGATCAGCTCCAAATTTGGCACACTTGTTAGCAAATTGTTTGTTGGAAGAAAAAAGTCCTGGCAATTGCTTTGTCTTTGGGTGAGAAGTGGCTAACTGATAGAGGAAAAAAGGAGATAACTTCTGGGATTATCTCTTTGCTTGGTGTCTCTTCATGAATGGCAGTGAGCACAAAAGGATATCCTGTAAACCATCTTGACTGCTGCCACTAGTGCTGTCCACTTTCAGGTTGCTCTTAGCTATGAAAACAATTTTTCCTGCTAGTGACACAGGCACAATATTATGCAGCAATATCAGGCCATTTCCTGATGTTTTGAAGCACAATATCTCACATCCGTAAACTGGAGGTATTTTTAAATAAGAGTTGCATACAAGAGTCGGACATGACTAGCACGCATGTGTGGGGGGTGGAACCTTTACCTTTATACAAGATAAATAGGTGAGGAAAAAACCCTTGCAATGAGAGGCAGATACATTTAAACACTTGAGGTAGCACCTCTGCAAGCATTAAAGCATGATCATATAGTGTGACCCTCCATTTACTGCCATGAGGCTCTCCCTTGGCTTATCCTTGTGTGTGTGTTGTGTCGTTACAGTCGTGACTGACCCTTTGTGACCCCATGTCCATGGAGTTTTCTTGGCAGGAATACTGGAGTGGTTTGCCAGTTCCTACTCCAGGTGCCTACAAGCACCTGGTATTCCCTGGTGGTCTCCCATCCAAGTACTAAGCAGGGCTGACCCTGCTTAGCTTCTGAAATCAGGTGAGATTGGATGTACTCAGGGCATCTAGGCAGCACTGGCTTATTCTTAGATGTTTACTTAATGTCTTCTACACTATACAGTAGTGCCCTGCAGCATGGTGCAGGGACCTTCTTCTAGTGTGACTATGAAGAAGAATTTTAGATGAAGGAAGAAATTAGCATCTGTATGATGAGATATCCATTCACCCTGTGGAAGAAGCAATGTGGGGGCTCTACTTCTGGCAGAAAAAAAAGTCTCTATAGAATTAATTCAAATTATCCCCTGCTAAGACGTGGACCAGGCAAGGAACATGGGTTGCATGCCAAAAATGTCATGTTCAGCATGGGACATTTCCAAGCATTGATAAAAAAAATCCCATGAGCAGAACCTTTTTCAATGCTGTTGGTGCATAATGCTCAAAGAGTGGTAGCCCCACAAAGTGTTCAAAGGCACATCTAGTCCAGCTTCCTGTATCTCACAGTGGCCCCACCAAAGGACTCGGGGCAATGGTTTCAAACAACAGGAAAAGAGATTCCATTTGAACATTAGGAAGAACTTCATGACAGTTAGAGCTGTTCGGCAGTGGAATATCCTGCCACAAAGGCTGGTGGAGTCTCCTTCTGTGGAGGTTTTTAAGCAGAGGCTGGATGGCCATCTATCGAAAATATTGTGATGGCGTTCCTGCATGGCAGGGGGTTGGACTAGATGGCCCTTGAGGTCTCTTCCAACTCTCTGATTCTATGATTCTAAGACTAGATATCTGTCTCTTGATACCACTCCCCTGCATCTGGTCCTTGAAGTTCCCCCGGTTTTAAGCCTGGAGATTACACATCTCCACCATGGTTTGTAACCTGTGATGGACTTTTCCTCCAGGAATCTGTCCAATCCCCTTTTGAAGGCATCCAGGCCATATGCCATCACCACATCTTGTGGCAGGGAGTTGCACAGACTAACAACACACTGGGTAAAAAAAAATTCTTTTGTCTGTTCTCACTCTCCCAGCCCTCAATTTGAGTGTATGTCCCCTAGTTCTGGTATTTTGTGAGAGGGAGAAGAGTGTCCACCTAACGACTGATGAAGATATCTGGGAGTTGCAGTCCAGGAACATCTGGGGACCACAGGTTGAGGACCACTGCTCTACAGGATTCTTACCCCTGTTTGAAATGATGGAGAATTGCAACATATTGTCATCACATCAGTTATCCTGTTGTAACCTCCATAACAAATCTGTAGAACAGTTATTTAATGTTTTATCCACATTTTGCAAATGTCAGAGGAGAAAGCAAGTTAACTTGAAGCTATGGAGTAATTTTAAGGCAGGGGCAACTGTATAAGGGAATCCAGATCTGCAGCTCAGCCTCTTCACAAAGATAATAATGCTATGAAAAGTTGAAGAGAGCAGAAAAGGAGGAAGACTTAGTATCAGACGGAGTCACTCAGTAAAGGAAGCCATGGCCTTGAGTTCATAAGAGCTCAATTTTAGAGGTTACCTATCCCTACCGTTGCTATAAATTATTATGTGCCATAACAACAACAAAGCAACCAAAAGATCTGAGATCTGACACAAACGCTTGTGGAGCCGTTGCTCTAGGTTCACAAAGAATGACCCACCACCACACAAAAGCAATGGAAATGAATCCCACCCTTTTCCAGGGGAGAAATGGCTTAAAATAAATGAGTCTGTACTCAAAACCAAACACGCAGGTCACGGAAGTTCAAAGACCAGCCAGATGGCAATCCTGCTGCATGTGCTTAGAGACCAATGGCAAAATAATTTTTCATGTCCTGAGGTCAACGCAAGTTGACTTTTACCAAATGCTGCAGCTAAGCACGCGCACACACACTGTTCCGATTTTTTTTTTTCAAATACTGTATTCTTTTTCACGGTTTCTTGTTATGGATTATTTTGCATGCATACAAACAAATGGTGACATGTAGGGTGGGTGGGATATCTTATGTGTTGCAGTATAAACAAAAATGTTTTTCTTCTGCTTTAAATATGAGTTGTAATGAAATAAGTTGTAATGAAATGAAGATGGAAAAAGAGATTCCATTACTCTGTTTCCCCCTTTTTGTTTGCCCAAACATCTGTCTTCATCTTCTCTAATAAAAAGAAAAGGAAAAAACATTCTCTAATAAAAAGAACATGGATAGAATGAATCTTGGAATGCCAAAAATACTTGTACTCTATTTAACTCCTAAATTTTCTGCATATCATTATGTACAGTATATGTTTTGTTATGCCACCAAGTCAACATATTTTAGCCCTCAGTACGTCAAAAAACCTTCTTAAGGGAATATTTTAAAATATGATTATTCTCTAATAGATACTCTTCATTATTACCATCATACACTTCATACCTGGGTTAATAACCACCCCCACCCAAAGCCAATTGTCAGAATGTGACTACCATCATCTGTGGCTAGGCTCACTTGAAGAGCATTGCAATCTAAACAGAAACTTTGCATTTAAAAGCAAAAACAATCAATCAATCAAACAAACAAACAAAAAGAACCCCCACCACTAGGCACAAAATCTGGGAGAGCAATGCCATTTGTAAACTGCTCTTCCAAGTTCAGAAACATTGCTTCTGCATTGGCCTTTTGAATTTTTATTTTAATCTGCAAATGGGGGACAATAAAGCGACTTCTTGAGGAAAAGGGAATAATAATAATAATAATAATAATAATAATAATAATAATAATAGCTTTTAAAACAGACTCAGCACACATACCAAAAACCCTGAACGGGCTCAAGACTGGGAGCTTTTATCCCCACCCCCCAAAAAAAAAAAAGCAAAACGGAAGGTGCTGAAATTAAGACGTTATGGTGCATTTGGGTTAGAAGAAGAAAAAAAGAAACCCTTATGCAAACAGGATGTTGTAAAAATCTCTTTGAAAAGGGGCCTTGTCTCAGGTCTCCACTCCGCCCTTTGATTTATTGGGCGTTTCAGCGGCAGACCGAAGAGGTGTTCCTGTTCCTTTTCCCCCCGCTGCCGTTTTTTTTTTTCCAGGCCGTTCTGCTGGAAGACACGCGTGTGCTTGGAAGGGCGAAGTGTGTTCCAATGCCCTAAACAATCCCGCGATGTGAGAAAGCGCCTCACGTGGAGAGCGCTTCCTGGGGAGGGATCGGGCGTCGGGGAGCGGGTTTCGCTCGCTGCTGGCGCTCCAGAGGAGCATCTCCAAAAAGGTGTACATGCCATGTCCCCATTGAAAAGAGAATTTCCTTCGGCCCACCACCTCCGCTCCCCATACGAAGGACTTCTGCAGTGGGGTCACACCGCCTCTTGAAATGCCCCTGGCCAAAAACACTTGGGCTCCTTTTACCCATCCCCGCCCGCTCCCTCCGTCTTTCTCTCCCCCTCTCTTTAAAATATTTCTTCTTTCTCTCAGCCTGTCATTGACGGTAAGTGCAATCACATTACACACAGCTTTCTTTGGAAAGCCTCCCTTTTAATGATCTGGCAAGCCCGTAGACACTGACTGCTTCCAGAAAAAATTTCAATCCTTCTTCCCACCGCTTCCACCCGCGCCGGTGATAAATGACACCTGCCATTCTGTCACAGACAAACGGCACAGATGGGAACCTCCGTGATGTATGGCTCCCCCGAACAGGAAATCAAGTTTGGGTTGGCTGTGGGCCCCCTCCCACCCTCCTAACTGGAAAAGGCTGACCAAGCCAGGGTCAGGAGCTTGTTCCAGAGACCTGGCTTGGAGAGGGAAAGAAGAGGAAGAAAAGAAATACTAGACGGTGGGGGGGGGGCTTGCCAGATCATTAAAAGGGAGGCTTTCCAAAGAAAGCGATTTTTGAAAGTCTGATTTGGGTTAGAAATTATGGGAATATATCCTGGATGCTTTTTAAAAGACGCTGGTCGCTGATCACCTTTATATCTAGTTGCTGATTTAGGGGCAGACCTAGGAAGTAAAGACTTCCAATTATTTATAAATTCAAAAGGAAGTTAGATGATACCTTTATTGGTCACTGCTAAAACAAAAAATATGAGCTAAACTTTTGATAGCAACTTGCTATCTTTATCAAAGCATTGTACCAGAGATGCATTCTTGATAGTAGGTGTTGTCTATCAGGCGCTGAGAATCTTTTGGTGAGATGAAAAATACCACATGATGGTATCAGGAAGCAGGCTGATGTTAGAGCAGCTTCAAAGTCCCGGGAGGGGGGACTTTATTTATAGGAAGTTATTTTTTGTTATTGAGAGAGTAACTAACGTACATTTCAGGAGCAACTTGGTGTTCCGAGTATGATTTCCAAGAGATCTTTTAGAATTACTTTTTTATGGGCATTTTTGGCATTTTGGTAGGACTTCTTCCAATTTCACACCCTTATCAAAATTTTCCAAAACTGAAGCAACAAGAAATCCAAAAGCAGCGGAGAATTTCTTTTTAATATCAGAATGAGCAATGACAACAGAATACATTTCAGACACAATCACTAGGGATGGGGTCAATTTTTTATAGGACCAAATTTCATTTTGTAATAATATCCTCCAGAATACAAAGAATTTGATATCCTTTATGTATTAGGGGACTCACTTGATGCAGATCTTAAAAATAAACCACATATTTGCATGGTGGTCTTGTTACTGTTGCAATCTAGTTTAAATGCAATTCAGTTGTAGATCTTTGGATCATGAATTTGAATCAGGACAAAGAATTCAGCATAGTCTTCCCTAAGATGCAACCCCCAAGATGTTTTGATTTACAGTTATCATCATCTCTAATCATTGGCCATGCTACCCCAACTTGATATGTGAATTATAGTACAGTACATCCAGAGGGACCCAGAGGAGAGGTCTGGTCTGAGTAGATGCAACGCAAGAACACCTGGTTTCAAATTGCAATTCATACCCATCATTCATAAGCAATGCTCATTTAGAGATGATTTTTAAAGAATCAGAATAATATACAGTAATTGAGTTGGAAGAGGTCACAATGTAGTACACAATGTAGATAAGCGGGGTATAAATGCAATGAAATAAATAAATAAATAAATAAATAAATATAAGGCCATTCAGTCCCAACCCTGCTAAGTGCAGGGATCCAAATCTAGGATGATCTGACGGATAATTGTCCAATTGTCTCTTGAATGCTTCCAGTGTTGGGAACTACTTTTCATCAGGCTGTCCCCCAGAGTTGTGAAACTAGATTACGGAAGGCTCCTGTATACCCCCCCCCCCCGTTGCCTGGTTCACATGGGCCTGTTCAGCCCCAGACAGGTGCGTGTTTAAATGGCCACTTGAATGTATCAAAGGGGTGTCAACAACACCAGGCATACACAGACACCATGCTGCAGTATGCCTGTTCATAATTTCAGATGATTAGAATATGATGTCTCCTTCTTTGACGGTATTTAAGCAGAGGCTGGATGGCCATCTGTCAGAAATATTGTGAAGGGGTTCCTGCTTGGCAGGGGGTTGGACTAGATGGCCCATGAGGTCTCTTCCAACTCTATAATTCTATGATTCTATGTATCTAAACCAGAGACAAATCCAACATAAAAATATGGGATACCTGTAACTCTCAAGAACCGGAGTGTGTGAGTCCCTCTCAAGAGATGATGGGGAACCTTGAAAACTTCATGTTTTATTATAGTCGAATGGAGGAAGAAACGTGGTCTGGAGGACATTGCTTCCAACTGACCTTTATTGATGTGCGCAGTTGTAGATTGATTATCTCACTCATGTGGAATTCATATCTCCATCGGAGAAAACACTTGACCAGGAAATGATGCAAGGCGGAAAGGAGATACCTCTGCAAAGATAGGTTGTTTCCTTGGAACAGTGGCTTTGAAGTAATAAATTTAAAGCAACCTGGGACAACTCTGAAACCCGAGACAAGTCCTTGTATTTCCTCCAAACATATGACAGTAGAAAGATAATGTTTTACACAGTACTATATTCTCCCCCCCCCCTTTTTTTTTTTACAGTCGAAGGAAGTCCAAATCAATACCGTACCTACCCTCTCTCCTCTACAGCTCATGCAGCCTGGAGTACATTATGTCACTGTCACCTTCTCCAGGAAAATCCCAGATGTCAAAGAACAGGAAAATGCAATGAATTCCAGATCCCAAGGAGTATGTGTTATACGATTTTCATGACTAAACACTTGCAAACAACAACAACAAAACAACACCTTGTCATAGTGCCAGAACAGCTTTTTCTAAAGGTCTTTTTGCTGCCTTCGGCTGACTTTCCCATCATATTGACCAGGAATGGTAGGAGTTTGAATTGAAGACAGACTCAGGTGGGGGAAAGCTTACTTGAAAGCCTTTCAAAGTGCTTCTGAACAGCACTCTAACTCTACTGGCAGATGAATTACGCACACCTCTGATAATAACAGAGAAGCTCGCTGCAGATGCAACTCAGCTTTGAGAAAGTTCAAAACTCCTAACAGGAGCCAAACAGATCTGTATACAGACACATATCCCGATTGACTGCATTTATATGTCTGCTTTCCTTCCGACAACCTCTACGCCTTAATAAATTGCAGGACGGGGGAGGGGGTGTACGTGTGTGTAGGCACATGCACATGCAGGATTGTCTTTCTGAGTGAAACTTGGAACACAAAATGAACCCAAGCACCTGGGACAAAGCCTCTTTTCTTATTCTGTTTCCGGAGGATACAGCTGAACCCAGGTTTTCTGGCATGCACAGTTGGTGTTCAGTTTGAAACAGATGCTGATCTTTGCACACAGATACAAACAGAGACACACACGGACGCACAGAGAGAAACATACATACACATGCTTAAGTTGAATTTAACAAGAATTTACTGCAAGTATTTCATATTAGACAAAAAATGATTAATGTCCTTCAGAAAGTTGTACGGCAGAGGAATGCATAAAGATTCACATTAAATCAAGCCATAAAACAACATGTGATTTATGTGTACAGAATAAATGTGAAGGTTTCAGAATAGGTCTGCACTGGCTAAGTTACTTGTTTGGACTACGGCTCCCCTAATCCACAAGATTTTGGGGGCAGATAATTCTTGGAGATGTAATGCAAACAAGTAACTTCCCAAAGTTCCACCAAGGGGTGCACTGCACCAGTTCCTCTCTCCCTTCATTGCTTCCTACCCATTATCTGGAGGGCGAAAAGGTTCATGCCATCCTTCCCAATCCAAGTCCAATTCTTCACAAGGATGTTCCTGTGCTTTCAGTGGATTTTGCTTTGAAAATACTGTAAAGAACCCAGGGAAGAATGCCCTGCCTTCCTCCCTCCTCATCAGCAAGATAACTTGGTCTTAGCACTGACATTGTGATGCCTTTAAAAAGAAAATTCATGGTTTTTAAGTAGTTGTAATGTGAATTGACGGGTGCATAGGTGCTAGGCTGCATCTTGGATTTACAGGGCTTTTAATGGACTTTATTTGCATCAATACTCAATAAGAAATGCATACAGGAACCTGTTATCTTCAGTTATAGCTCTGTCAGTCATGGCTTATCTTTGCTTAAACCATTCACTATTTTTTTTTGTTCCATCTGTAAAATCTACCCTAATCAGCAGCTTTGCAAAATGAACTATATCTCAAGTAACACAATCAAATCTCCTTAAGAACAACAGTAACAACAAAGCAGTGGCCTCATGTCAACATTTGATGCAACAGAAGTAACACAATATGATGTGACATAACTCAAGCAATGTAATATGACATGACACCACAAGTAAGCACAATTCCCCTCCCCATATTTTTTTAGCTGAGATGTTCATTATCTCTCAATGTCTGATCTGAATGTTTTGTGATGGACTTAAGTGGAGTGAATGCTGTTACAATTTGGCTGATGTCATGAGTTTAATGATGATCTGGATTCAGCCAATTTTCTGGCAGCCGTCTCAAAACCTCATGTCCTTTCAAATCATCCTTTCAAAAAGATGGTGGAACCCAACAGCATGGTCCTCAACAGCTACAGTTGCTATCACAGCAAGGCTTCTGGATCACAATTCATTATGCTGTGAAGATGATGCCATTAATAGCCCACATAATACAGATCTAAGTGACTATACCATAAGAATTAAGAAAAGTTGTTTTTCTTATCTGATAAACGGTAGATCATACTATGGTAATCATAATACAGTATGTGTTTTGACCATCACAGTGGGATTCAAAGATCGAATCTCACAGTATGAAATGACTCAGGTGTTAAGATCATCAGGAGAGGCCCTTCTCTCCATCCCGCCACCCTCACAGGTATGTCTTGTGGGAACCCATGAAAGGGCCTTCTTGACTGCTGTGCCCAGACTCTGGAACTCCCTCTCACTAGAGGCCAGGACTGCTTCATCTCTGTTGTCCTTCCAGAAACAGGCAAAGGCCTTTCTCTTCAGGCAAGCTTTCCCTGAATGATGGAAGACCATGTGTATTTTAAATGAATCTATTGATGCTGCAAAATGTCCCTCAATTCCTTGTTCTCAAATACTTGAACATGTCTTAATTGTACTGGACTGTATATTTTCCCTCATTACTTTAAGCCACCTTGGGTCCGTTTCCGAGGAGAAAGGTGGGGTAAAAATACTCTAATACTCTAAAATTAATTAATTAATAAATACACAATGTAGAATTCTGAAAGTGACAAACAACTGCAGTAAGTTTCCATGTCTGAGCAGGGTCTCAAAACCATGTATCTGTAGACCAAGTCCATCACTCTAAGTGATATATTCTACAGCGGTATATCATAATCAAAATAAATAATGACTATTATATGAAGATGCAAGGCCATACTTATGAGCATGTGCTTGGAATGGATAAAAATCATAAGTAGAGGTTTTAGTGTAGTAGCCCTCGGGCACTTGGGCCAGACAAAGTAGACCTTGGCCTGTTCAAAGTTGAACAGCCCTGCTATATTCCTATAAACAAACATAACCAATCTGTACTAAAACCGAATGCTGTTTTGTTGTCTGTCATCAGTTCTATTGTTATATCTTAGCAAAATATGTTTTCCCCTTATAGTGGAAGCCCTCAGGTAGGGTCATGTCAAAGGCTAGACTCTAGGATTAGAGGAAGATGCCAGAGAGACCTGATTATCATCAAGGGGCAGAAAGAAGTAGAGTATATGACAGTGATGGCGAACCTATGGCACGGGTGCCAAAGGTGGCACTCGGAGCCCTTTCTGTGGGCACCCAAAATCACCCCTTCATAGTCACCTGTATACAGGTTAAATTACTGTACTGGCACTTTGCAAAAAAATTAGCATGTTTTGAATTGCAGTTTGGGCACTCGGTCTCTAAAAGGTTCGCTGTCACTGGTATATGATGTTCAAAACAGGCAGACGCCACAATTCAAAGGCTACTATCCAGAGTGGGTATATATTGTGGGGGTACCTCTCTTATGGGAAAGTGGTGGCCCACTCATGCCTTGCTTGGGAGCTTCTCATGGCTGATTGATTCCCCATGGAAGCCAAATGCCAAGCTAGATGCATTTCTGGGACTTTTATGCTCTTGTGACTGGGGTCTCCATTTTGCAGAAAACAGTTACCCTTCCTTTGCTGAGCTGTCCAGCCCAAGTCTGATCTGAAGATGAATGAGCTTGTAACAAAAGGGAAAACAGGGGTCCTGATGTTACTGCTCGACTGTGAGTGAGCCCTCATGTGCACGGATTGTATTGCATTTGCTTATGGGAAAGATATACAGTGGAACCTTATATAAAGGAATTAATTTGTTCCGAATGAAATTATGTTAAGCAAATTGAAAACAGAGCAATCCCTAATTATGTTCTGCGGATTCGCCCCATAGACAATTCTGTTAAGCAAATTTCCCCTATTTTTATGTTGTACAGGTTTTATGTTATACAAAACGTTTGTTATACAAGGGTCCACTTGTGTGTGTGTGTGTGTGTGTGTGTGTGTGTGTGTGTGCAGCTGTTAAAGGTTGGTGGTGTGTGTCTAAAATGTGGCCCCTTATATTGGATAGGCTCCTTCCTGTGCCCTTTGTACATAGACATACATTGCACCCTAGAGGGTCTTCTACTCAAATACCACCAAAAGGAGTTCAAGCAGCCTAGAAGGCTCTTGAAGCAACCTCTTTTCTACACCTGCTCCCACAAACCAGTTCTCTTTGGTTGGCTCCCAGTCACCAACTCTTTACTTGCTGGCTCAGCTGCCACCAACCAACTGGCACTCTGTTGGCTCTTCCTTGACATTCTCTTTGTTTGTTTTCTCCCCGTGCATTTCTCAGTGGGGGTGGTAGGAGGGGGGAGCATAATTCTGAAGTGTTAAGTGCACATACATAAATCAAAACACCAATGTGCCATGTCCTGGTTCTCCCTACTTCTATAATGCCTTTCCAATGCTCACCAATTGCTTATCATGAAAGCTGGTTGCTGAATGTATTTCTCTTGCAGTAGCTCTTGTAGAATACTCTCAGTACAACCAGATCCACAACAGCATTAAATATTTTAGTGGATATGATAAAGTATTTAACTTTGCTTTCAAAAATAAACTTTCAGAGCAAATACTCTTCCACTTACATTTTTTAAGAATGTGGGTATGTTAATAAAGGAAAAAATGCCAAAACAAGATTACACAAATGATGACTTACTTTACATTTAAGGCCCTCCATGCCACCTCATGAGGAGAGAGGAGTCCTTGGAAAAGTCCCTGATACTGGGAAAGATTGAAGGCAAAAGGAAAAGAGGATGGCAGAGAATGAGATGGTTGGATGGTGTCATCGATGCAACCAATATGGATTTGACCAAACTCTGGGAGGCAGTGGAAGATAGGAAGGCCTGGCAAGCTCTGGTCCATGGGGTCACGAAGAGTCAGACACGACTGAACGACTGAGCAACAACATGAATATGGGGCTTAGGCCAGTGACACCCCTCTTGTGCCATTCCATTTTAATACTCCCTACTTGTGTGATGTGCTCTGCAATTTCATTTAAATTATAAAATTCATTTAGAAAGATGAACATGCGGGTCCTATATAAAATCAGGCCTCAACCATCTCTGGATGAAAAAAAATGTGAAATTGAGGCTGTCTGACTTGGAGATACATCATGAAAAGGCAGGAAAGATAATGCCGGGGAAGGTTGAAAGCATCAGTAAAAGAGGAAGATCCAATACAAGAGGGATTGACTCCCTAAGAAACCCACAGGCTTGAATTTATAAAAGCTGAGCAGGGCTGTTGAACACAGGCCATTCTGGAGATTTCTCCTTCATAGGGTCACTGTGAGTCAGAGGCAACTTCGTGGCACATATCACAAGTGACAACAACAAAAACCAAGGCAACACTATGGTTTTCTCTTCTCTTCTCTTCTCTTCTCTTCTCTTCTCTTCTCTTCTCTTCTCTTCTCTTCTCTTCTCATTGCATCTCACCTTCCTTGGTGTTGGGTCAGCACTAGTTTAGAAACTGCAAGCAGAGATGGGCCGAGGGTGGATATGATAGCTATGTTTAAATATTTCAAAGGATGTGATATTGAAGAGGGAACAGGTTTGTTTTCCATGGCTTCAGAGACTAGGACTCGCGGCAATGGTTTCAAACTACAGGAAAAGAGATTCCATTTGAACATTAGGAAGAACTTCATGACAGTTTGAGCTGTTCGGCAGTGGAATATGCTGCCACAAAGGGTGGTGGAGTCTCCTTCTTTGGAGGTTTTTAAGCAGAGGCTGGATGGCCATCTGTTGAAAATATTGTGATGGGGTTCCTGCATGGCAGGGGGTTGGACTAGATGGCCCTTGAGGTCTCTTCCAACTCTGTGATTCTATGATTCTGTGAAATCTTGGTTCAAATGTCCGTGCTGGTTTGTACAGACAGCATCTGAAGTGCCACATGCTCCTTCTCCCTGCTTTCCCAGCTGGATCGCCCAATCACCAACTAGTTTCACTCCTCTCCTCCTCTTTGGTCCCTCTGGCAGGAATACAGGCTTCCTTGGCTGATCCACTGACTCAAGACAAGGAAAGAGGACAGGCACACCAGTGCTCCTGCCAGAGACTGGTGGAAGAGGAGTGCCCTCTGATCGGTGAGTGGGTCATTGTCCAGGGAGGTGGGTGAATGTGTCACCTGTGGTGCCATGCATACGAATTGGCACAAACTTGCACCCATCTCTAGCTGCACGTAAGAAGTAGAGTAGAGTAATAAGTAGAGTCTGCAGTGGGCTCCTTTCTAGGGCGTGGGTCTCAGCAGCTGCCCACTGATGCTTCTCTCCGGTGCTGACCCTGGCTTTCTTTGTCCCTCTTCCCTGTCGGATGGATTCATGCTCCAGCCGTCAAGTTCATGTCACCACCCATGTCTTAGCCTTTAAGGTGCCACCAGATTTCCGTTCCCTTCATGAAATGTCCAGTAGTTTCTGGCATGAAGTGCTAACTCAGCTTTCAGATTGCATCAATGTTGTGTCCGGTGGATCTCGCCACGGAGCCGCTTGCTCAGCCCTCAGCTCATATCAGCATAAACACTTCATCAGGGCTGACACACTGATATGCTAAATGAGTATTGCCAGGGCACAAAGAGGTCACTGAGAAGTTAACGAAAGGGATTTCCAAGGGATCGTCACCACATTTCACCACCAAGGAGGAGAAGGTAGGTTCTATGGGGTAAAATAGCCCCCTTAAAAAAATGCTAACCCTCTGTTTGGAAATGCAGTACCTTTCTTTATTTAAGGGGGGGGGGGAACCCTGACAGTTGAGTTCTAAACAGTTAAATATGAAACTGTCAACATGGGCCTGTCTTAATAACCAAACTTGAGGCCTTTTATCCTGGAAGATTTATGAAGTAATTTTAAAGAGGCCGAAGCAAACATCTGTCAATAAATTGAATGCCGGCTACAGGATTTACAAGCAAGACAAGAATTTCTCATTAAGTGCACATTAGCACTGTGGGGATCATAAATAGTAAGAGGCCAGGATGCTGAGCCTCTCAAGCTGTCATTAAAACACTATCTAAGAACTAATGAGGAAGTGATGGAAGGGTACTAATGATCCCTCTGGCTCCTTTCATTCAACAGTGAAGAGGAGAGCAAGCAATCCAAGTCTTCAGCCTGCCACCGCCAAAGCCTTCCCGCAGAAAGGTTGCAGGGAGCAGCATCACAGCTAGCACAAGACAAGAAGATCACTCTGGCTGCAAATCCCAGATGCAAGGGAACTGATCAGTGGCAGCTGGCAGGCTGAGGCAAGAAACAGCCAAGGCAAAGTGGTGCATGGGAGGTCTTTCCTTCCAGTTGTCACCAGGGGGCAGCGGAGGCTGTGTTGGTGTGCTGTGGACTAGGAAAGCCCATCAGGCCAACCATCTCCTATATCAGTGGTTCTCAACCTGTGGGTCCCCAGATGTTCCTGGACTGCAACTCCCAGAAATCCTGGCCAGCTCAGCTAGTGATGAAGACTTCTGGGAGCTGCAGTCCAGGAACATCTGGGGATCCACAGGTTGAGAACCACTGTCCTATATTAACCCTGATAGCAGGACATAGCTGGCCATTCACCAGTAAATCGTGCACCCGTTGCTGCCCAAACGGTGTCTTTCTCTGCTTTGTGACAAGGATAGTTGCAAATGGGTGGGCGGGTGGGGTGGATTCATGGTTTGGGGCAGCAGGTCCCAGGTTTCACCAAGTCTATCTGAACACCTCTGGAAGCACTTCAGAATTTGGTACCTTCCAATTTTCTTTTGAATTTGGTTGATTGAATGATGGGCTCAGAGCCACACCACTGCCGTCTGAACAGAGATGGCCTGGAGCAGTTCCTTTAAGAGGAAGGCCAAAATCCTTCATGCTGTACAAGCTGAAGAATGGAGACAGTTGCTTGTTAATTAATGTCAATCTACTGTTGTTGTAACATCAACTGGCAGGGTGAGATTGCCCACTATTTAAGAATTCCTGCACCAGGCACAAAGCTTACAGGCCTTCCATGCAATGAGACTGACTGCATATCAACTACTGTATGTGAGCCTCTGCATTAAAGCAGGATCTTTTAAATTATCAGCAACTCATTCTGTCGGATAACACTGTCTCCCTTATACCGAAGCACTTCACAAAACAGGATTTTGGCTGAAGAACGTAATATGCAAAGCCCTCTACAATTTCGCCTCCAGAATGTGCCTTGTATGGTGCTATGTACTGTATTGTTGGTTTCACTCTACATGGAAACAGTCTCCCTGGCTTTATGCTCCTGGATTGAGAAAATGACAACCAAGAAGTACTAAGCAAATTAGCAATGGGGCTCACCCATGCAGAAAAACAAATGTGCTTCTCCCTGCCAAAATGATGTCGACCTCACCCATCATGAGATGTGGAAGAACCCAGTTGGGTGCCATACTGGTGATATGCTAGTCTGCTGGTGCAGCAGATATTCATTGTCAACCTATCTTGATGTGACAGCTGTGGCAGCCAGGATTGAGTTGATGAGGGATGGAGAAGAATTGGAGCAGTTTCAAGATGTTCCTCCAGTCCCGCCTCCAAAGCCTCCTGGAGAGACAAACCACACCTTGCCTAGGAAACGAACACATCTGTACACCTTGCCCTATCGTTCCCAAGCCCTAAATCTTGCACACAGGTTGAAAATACAAAATGGCTAAAATGTGTACAGTACAACTGAAAAAAAATGTGCAGGAACACCCTTGTAGTCAAAGAGGAGATGCAGAAAGCATATAAATAAGAACACATGTAAATAAATCTATGTTATGAAAAATGCATGCAGACAACGAGCCTCAACCTTTCAGGGGAGGGGACAAAGCCTTACAAGCTGATATGACCAAAGAACGAGACAAGAAAATGCAATATATATAGAGAGATCAATATATTAGAATTTTTAGTATCTCCATGAAGCACGATGATGCTTCTCAGGAGAACACCCCTTCTGGTATTTAAGATGCTTATAAGGCCTCTCTCCAAATTCTGCTGGAAGAAGAGTATTATATCCACCAGGAGTAGGGCTTTTCCTTAAAGAATCCCCAAACTACTAACACTCATTTCTTGGGGAAATTTGAGGAGCTTTCTCCTTCCTTTTTTCTGACTTGTACAACCTCTGTGGTTTTTGTGGTCTTTGGAAATTCAGCAACCTGCGGGCATGGGGTGTGTCGACTGAAGCTGGACGTGTTTTCTACTCTGATGTTTTTCTGGCTTCGACGACGAACCCGAAGGGAACGTCGGAGGCAGCGAAGAGGCACGGCCCTCGAATTCAGTCTCCTGGTGTGGAACTGGAGACGAAGTGGCCTTGGAAGCCAGGGATGGAGAGAGTAACGGAGGCTCTCTGGACCGACCGGTCCCTTCCATCCCGGACCGACAGGTCCCGGAGTCCATCGTAGGAGTCGAGCCCACCAAGGTGATATTTGGAGGTAGGGCTCCGTCATCGTCAGATGACGACTCCGACGGATCTGATGGAAGCAACTGTTGGTACTTCAGCCTAGGAGCCTGAAGGATTGCAGCAGCCGCCGATCCTGAATACTCGGTTTCCACAGTAACTGAGGGTGAGGCCAAGGACGATGTAAGAGTGGTCGTAGAAGTCGAACTCGAGGAAACTGGTATCTTCGGAGGTGCTAAGGAAGGTTTCGAAGTCTTAGAAGGTTTCGAGGAAGACTTCGAAGGGATAGCATGGGACGGGCTAGCGGACGATTTTGACTTCGAAGAAGCCACGCCTTGCAGAACCAGGATCTTTTTCAGTTTCTCTACCCGACCCGAAGCCTCCAACTTACGGGGTAACTCGACCGTCTTCTGCTCCATCGGTTGCGGACGAAGAGAACGTTCGAGGAGAAAATTCGCCAAGCGGTTGCGGCGATTCTTAAGGGCCTGAGAACTGAACCCTCTGCAGATTGGGCAAGTCTTGATGCGATGGTTTTCACCGAGACAAAAAAGACAACGGTTGTGCCCGTCTGTATGAGGGATCTTGGCCTGACAGATAGAACAATGTTTAAAAGGGGGCGCGAAAGACATGAGCCAAAAAACAGTCCGAGTCAAAGCCAAAAAGAATGGAGAAAATCCTGAATAGACGAAATGCACGGAGACCAACAGAGAAGAACCTCTAGCCGTGGCGGTTAAGAGGAACTGAGGCGTTTAGGTGGGAACACCCGCGCTCATGCGCAGGGTGCGGGGGCGGAGACTAACAAACTTTCCTATTGCTAGGGAAGTCCGACCTCTAGCGCAGGGGCGCCTGGGAAACCCATCTGTGTGGCTTCACAAAGGCCACGATGGAGAATCCCTGTTTCCAGATATAACTCAATTTAATCTCATTGTGATTAACCTATAGAAGAGCACAATTCATATATTATCAAACCTAGCAAATCATACAGCAATTGGTAGAGATAATTATACCAATATGACATTTTTGGTATCTGACTATATTGACACTCCAGAATAGCTTACCTGGGTAACAGTACATCCATTGGTCTTCCAGCAATCTATGAACAGCATGCACAAAGCTAGTTTCTAAAACTAAAAAGTCAGCAAATAAGACATACTGTATTGTCCTCTTGTGTCTTGCTTTGCTGCCAACTCCTTTGTTGAATTAAAGAACATGAAATCATTTTTGCTGTCTTCTTTTGCATCCATGGATGTACATTTAGGGTATAGAATTCATGTGTGTACACATACAGCGCTGCACATGCACAAACACATTTTTATGTTACACTTTATTGCTGTATGGGCTTGTCATTTCAAAATGGGCATATGTAGTACACAAGGAATAAATAAAGGACACTTTGGTCCTCACTACAGGAATGGCATCCCACCCACCCTCTGAAAGGATGAGATGGTTAATGATATTTAGCTATCCAGTTGTCTTCTACTAGTTGTGCAACTCATGAAAGCTGGTGACTTCGATTTTATGGAGGGGGCGCTTTTAGTCTGAACTTTACAGGAGACAGCCAAGGTGGAGGTAAATCTGTGACCTTTCCCTCCCATGAAGTCGGCATCGTCTTCAGTTCCACTGGCATAACTTTCAGTTTGTGCAAGTTGTACATAAAAAAGAAGAAACAAGAAACATTGGATGGGGTCTTTGCTTCTTTTTAAACCATCAGCTCGTCCTTTTCTGCTTCCTGCGGTGGGCCTGCGTTTCCTGTAAATTGCCACAGAGGCTTTTTGCATCCATTGTAAAAACCATGATGGGTAGGAGAACAGCTTATCCAAGCCAAGTTTCTCAACATATCAAGATAGCCTGACATGATGAGAAAAAGGAAATTAGCCTAAAATGATGAGGGAAAAGAAATGTAGAACATATTCCATCCCCAATACATGCTCAAAATTTTAAATAAAGACTAAGTGTGAAGTATGATCTTCTGGGACTGGGCAATATTAAAATATACAGGTTGATAAGAAACATTTAAAATATTGTCGTGATAACCATATGGTGACAGAGCATGAGTTGTTGCTTTGTTTGCCAGTGCTAACCTGTGCAGCCGATTTATGGAAAAACATTGTTGATGGCAATTTCAAAACGATACTCTGATTTGTTAGAACCACATACTCTACCCATATTTCTGCTATGAATGAAATTTGGCAAGATCAAAGCATCATCTTTAATGACTTTGTTTCTGGAAGAACACCACTGCCACTAACCTATTTATGTCAATAATTATTATTATTATTCCTAAGTTGCTTCAATAAATTGGCACTCAAGCCAAAGATGTTGTAACATCTTTTTTCTCCCATCTCTCTAATAGATTAATTTTAAAACTCTCCTAGTGACATTAACAAATATACATTTCTCAGATTTCTGTCTACAAAGAAATGTAAATCATTGTAATTAAAATGCCAATAATGGGCACATTTTTAAAATTTAATGTTATATTATTATATAAGTTATCAACAAGTTATTACCCACTTCCCAAACTGACTCTAAAAGATTATAGCTAAAACATTTAAACATGCAACCTCTTAGATGAGGTTATCTATAAACGTTAATGGTCTTTAATTTGTACTTAATTTATACTTCTCTTCATAGAAAATTGCCTCAGAAGAATTAAACCTTGGCTCCATCAGTAAAAGCTAGTAACGATGGTATACATTTCTGAACTTTTGCCATTAACCTTAACATTATATTGTTGCTGAATTTCCTTTTATTTTCTTAAATCAAGCATAACTTCAGGAACATCACCACAGTGTAATTTTAAAATGTTTTAAAATATCAGTGAGAGTTCCACAAGTATTCACTTTGTAATTTTTAACTGGGGAAAAACCTATTGCAATGCATCAGCAACTTTATTCCAAAGACACACAGGAGTTCTCTCTCTCTCCCTCTCTCCCATACAAACACTTTTAATACTATTCAGTAAGTCTATGTATGTTCCTGGATTTCAGAGTTTTCTTCTGTGCCAGCCAATAGGACAATCATTCCTTCCCTATCCACTCTCCTTATCCATTGCTGGGGTAGAGTATAAATGTGAAAAGGATAGGTGGCCTGTTATTATTGAGGGCCAAAACAGACTATGGGAAACCCACATACAGGGGCATATCTGGGGGGGGGGGGGCGGCAGAAGCGTACATCTGTCTGGGGTGCAGAAAACTGGGGGCACCTGGAGGGGGAGCAGGAGGAGGAAGCCATGCACCCTCCCACTGCCCAGCAGTCCTCCTTTCCCCTAAGGCAGGCATGTCCAAAGTCAGGCCCGGGGGCCAAATGCAGCCCATTTACAAATTTTGAGTGGCCACTGACTCAGCCTGTCATGCATCCCCGCCAGGTGGCCCTTCCCCATACCGGATGAAGGCATCAGCTTGCAGTTTTATGTTTTGCCTGCCCTCCCTGGCTCTGTCCACCACCACCCAGCCACCTTCCCATCCTACCCACCCCTGGCTCCATTGCTGCAGTGTCCTCCCTTCCTCCTTGCATGTCACAGAGACTTGTCCAAAGTCCAGCCTGGGAGCCAAATGCGGCTGAATGGTCGGCCCCCCACACGTTTTCACCTCACCAAATCTGGCCCTCCTTGCAAAAAGTTTGGACACCCCTGCCCTAAGGCTTGGTGACGGCACCACCTCCGCCGCCATGTGCCATGCAAACAGTGAAGCAGGCAGGCAGGAGCACGGTGGCTGGTGTCCTCCTAGTCCTCTTCCTCGCCTTGGTGGGAGAGTTGTAAGGCGAGCGCACACTACTGGGCATGTGCGCACATGCACACACACACACACACACACACACACACATACACCTATTCGCCCATCCACCCATCCACGAGCACGCACACACCCCACGCCCGCAGGATGCTGGGGGGGGTGCGATGTGGGGGGGGGTGGCGGCAGGAAGGGTGCAAAAAAGAAATTTGTCCCCAGGCGCTCCAAATCCTGGCTACAATTCTGCCCACATAAGGAGGCCAATGAGCTCCTACTGGACACACTCAGATCAAACTACACAGAGAGTGCACACGATCAAAAGAAGGCATTCCAGTGCTGAAAACCTTTGATTGTCAAAGCAAAAGCTTTTCACGCTCACTGGTTTGCAAACTAGCCTGTTCTTTTTTTGGGAGGGCGGGGATTGCCTATCTTAGGATAAACATGGACTTCACAGATACAACTTACTGCCAAATCACATCTGTGAAACAAAGACAGCATTTTAGCTGCTCACGACATTGTATATTTCGGTCCTGACAAGTTCATGAAAGATGTCTAGAGGTGGCTACTTGCCATGGCTGGTGGCTAGGAGATCTAACAGGTTCTAAAAAAGAAAGCCACTGAATGACCCAAATCTTTGTCAAGCAGAGATTCAAAATGGAAGTACCAGGAGAGTCAGCGTTGGGAACAGCATGATGAATATGACAGACCTTTTCTTGATACATTGGAGCTTCCTTTTATTTATTTATTTTATTTTTATTTTAGAGTATTTTTACCCCACCTTTCTCCTTGGAAAAGGACCCAAGGCAGCTTACAGGAATGAGGGATCATATACAGACATGCTCAAGTATTTGAGAACAAGGAATTGAAGGATGTCTTACAGCATTAATAGACAACATTACATTAAAGCAACACGGTTATAAGCAGTCATAAACACAAAGTCTATGTGAACCCACAGATTCATATAAAATACACATGGTAGTCCATCATTCAGGGAAAGCTTGCCTGAAGAGAAAGGTCTTTGCCTATTTCCGGAAGGACAATGCTCAATAAGAACTGATCGAATCCAGGCTCAAGAAGCCCTGGCTCAAGTCAATTTACTATGAGATACTTTGCTACAAGATAACGCCCCCCCTCCAGAAACAATTTAATCTTAACTGGGAGTTGAGTGATGGCTACTGGACTTCTTTTTTGAGAGATAGAAACGTTTCTCTGTTCATCCAAACAGCTTCAGTTTGGATGAACAGCGAAATGTTTCTATCTCTCAAAAAAAGAAGTCCAGTAGCCATGACTCAACTCCCAGTTAAACGCACCTGGATGACTGAGAATCTTCACAGAATTTAATCTTACTTACTTATTTTATTTTATTATTTACAGTAGGACCCCAGTATCCGCTGGGGATTGGTTCCAAGCCTTCCCGTGGATAATGAAAACCATGGATAAGAGAGAACACCAAAATGTCCACAAAACTGCTGTTTTGTGATAGTAACTTGCTTTATCGCTGCTGTTTTGCAACAGTAGCTTGCTTTACAGCTGCTGTTTGTGATGGTAGCTTTCTTTACGGCTGCTGTTTTATGACAGTAGCTTGCTTTGCAGCTGCTCTTTGTGACCGTTGCTTGCTTTGTGGCTGGTGAATTATTTATTTATTTTTCCTCTGCCAACCGTGGATAACTGAGATCAGTGGATAATGAATCAGTGGATATGGGGGTCCTACTGTATTTTGAATATTTTTACCCTGCCTTTCTCCTTGGAAAAGGACCCAAGGCATCTTATAATTATGAGGGACAATATACTTCCACTGCTTGCGAAAGAACCAATGTGCTTCACATGTGAGGTCAGTAAACATGTTTGGAGCCGTGCATACATATTCTATCTAGCCATTAGAATATATTCTTTTTTTAAAGGAAGGAATTATCAGAAGATTCAGGAGGAATGGCTGGGCCACTTGAAACTGTTGACTCGATCTACCTAACAGTAGTGCTGGACCCTGCGGAGAACATATTATTGATTGAAGTCCAGCTTGCTCAGTCTAGCAACCTACGGCCACAATCTGCGGATAACACCCCCCCCCTCCCAGTTCTTTCCTGTCCCCAGTTCATGCCTGTCTCAGAACTTCCACAATAACAATGATAAAAAATTCACTATGTCGCTTTTAAGGAGCTTAATGCAAAGATCTTCGGTGTGCACAGTTGTTCTGCTTTTAACTTATTTCTGCAAAGCAGGTATTTTCGAAACCAAGAATTAGAGAAAGTGGCCTCAGGCTAAATTGCAGGGAGTCCCAAATGAGTGCCCCCTTGGAGGCGAGAATCAGTGAAGAAGAAAATGAAGATGACAAGGCTGCTGCTTCTTAATAAACATTATCACATTTCCAGCGTGTATTATTTATTACTTTTCTTTCACTGATTTATGTTCTAAAGCATTTAATCTAATATGTATATCTATGTACATATATGTCATTCAGATTCCCACCCCCTTTAACAAATCTCGCCTTAAAGCTCCTTCTGTGCTTTCGTGCAGCCAAATTAAAATGTTAATTTCGGCAATTTTCTTCCTTCCCTCCACTCCCTATTTCCAGTAAGTCACAGAAAAATGATTACATTAAAGGCTTGTGATTGAATCTTGTTGCGTTATGAGGTTTTCAAATTAAAACAGAACACCAGGTTCAGCTTCAAACCATTTGTTTGGACTGGATGTAGGTCAGGTGGCCATCTTGCGCATACCTGTCTAAAATTAAGTTCTAAACGTGTCTGTGGGGGTTGCTTCAGACTCATGTTGCCCCATGGTGCAGTGGTTAGATGCCTGTACTGCAGGTAAAACTGTGCTCACGACCTGGGGTTCAATCCCAGGTAGAGGCTTGTGGTTGACTCAGTCTTCCATCCTTCCGAGGTCAGTAAAATGAGTACCCAGCTTGCTGGGGGGGGGAGTTCAATGTGTAGCCTGCATACTGTAATTAAACTGTAAACTGCCCAGAGACTACTTGAAGTGGTATGGGGTTGGTATATAAGCAGAACACGTTGCTTTTTGAAGACTAGACATTTACAGTTTGTTTTCAATCACTCTCTTCCAAACTGTTGGTACAGTAGAGGATACAGAGGGAAAATAAATGTGTTAGATTGATATTTTCCTTTCTATGACTGGCAATAGGACAAAGTGTGATCTGAAGTCTGAACATTTCTGAGGTTTCTAATATGTTTCAAGAGGAAAAAATGGATAAAATTGCATACATTAAGAAAAGTGTCAGTAGAAACACACACTTGAGAAAAATACTCATGAAAATGTATACCAGTTTCCCAGTGGGAAGGGTAAACCGACGCCCACCCCATATTTCCACCCAGGAAAGCATGGGGATGGCAGGAGGGGAAAATACTGGTGACACTTTGAGAAATGTAGGGAAAATTTACATTTCCTTAATCATTTACACATTCCTTCATTTTTTTAATGGAAACTTGGAGATTCTGGGAGTTATAGTTGAAAAACTGGATATTTCCAGCCTCTGCAATTGGCCCTAATGGAACAGATATGAAGGTTTCTGTGAAGCCTCAGCAGAATGTCTTAGAGCAGGGTTCCTCAAACTTTTTAAACACGGTGCCAGTTCACTGTCTGTCAGACACTGTTGGGGGCTGGACTATACAGCATGACCCCCCCTAATATCCGCTGATTCGCCATCCGTGAATTCAGTCAGCTGCAGATAGCGAGCAGCAGTGCAAGGGCCCGGGCCTGGCGGCAGGCCTGCAAGATTGGGTGCGAAGGAGGAGGAGGCTGCACAGCTGGGGAATGCCTGCCCCCAACATTGGCAGCGACAGTGGAGGCTGCGCGGCCCTGGAGCACCCGCTTGCTCGTCTGGGAAAAAGAAGATGGGGGTGGAGATGGAAGGAGAGGAAGGCGGCATCAGGCAGGCTGGCAGAAGTGTCTGTTGGTGGAGGGCAGCAGAGCCCCATGGGCTTTCTGCATGGCTTCTTCTTCCTCTTCCTCCTCATTGCCTGTCTCTCCTCCCCCCCCCCAAATCTGCTCCAGCCTGTCTCATGCCCCCATCTCTCCATTGCCATTGCTTCCAGGCAGCAGCAGGACTGAGCCCTCCATGCAGTTCTCATCAGGTTGCCCTCTCCTCCTCCTCCTTGTCTCTCTTGCCTCCCTCCACTCCGGCCCATCTCACACCTCCGTCTTGCTTTTGCTGTTGCTGCCAGACAGCAGCAGGACTGAGCCCTCCATGCAGCTCCCGCCAGTCTGCCCTCTCCTCCTCCTCCTCCTCCTCTTCTTGGGGTACTCCTCCATTGAGCATCTGTGATCCTGGGCTGTCGAAGTTTCCTGGTGGTGGTGGCGGCGGAGGAAGCCGTGTGGCCTTGGAGCTCCTGATCACCTGCCTGCCTGCAACAATGGTGCCAGTGGCAGCAGTAAAGGAGGTTGCTCAGCCCCTGAGTGTCTGCCCGTATGCAAGATTGGCAGCGATGGCATCTACAGAGGAGGCTGCACTGCTCCGGAGCACCTGCCCACAAGCACCACAAGAAGGAAGAGGCAGGCTGAGCAGCGCAAAAATGTTTGCAGTGAGCCCGCACCCGGCCTCCACCACTGAGTGGGGGGGTGTGCACTTGCCAGAGAGCCAGGTTCAGCCCCCACCCCCAGGCCTTAGTTTGAGGACCTCTGTCTTAAATCATTATTGATCAGACGAGCAGTCTGAACACTTGAGTTACAGTATATGAATCAGTTTTGATTTCCATCTTGGAAAGGTTCAGTGTTGATTATCTGGCATGGTTTATAAATTTGTTTCTATAGGGATCTCGATATTGGGAGGTAAAGAGAAAGAAAGCGGAAAAGGGGGGGGCGGCAATAGGAAATTTACCCATTGACTCTTCCACAGGTTGGCCCCATCTTTGCTGTCCTTCCACAAGAAAGCAAAGATCTTTCTCTTCAAGGCAAGCTTTCCCTTAAAGACTTAAAAAGCATGATTGTATCCTACTGCTTTGAATTCATGCTGGTGTTCCTTTTGTTTACTATCTTTTAGTATCTGTTTGATCCTTTCTGTTTTAGTATTTGTATAATTATTGTTTGTAGCTTTCAACATTGCCTTTTGATGAATGACATCAGCTGCCTTGGGTCTTTGTTAAGGAAGAAGTTGGGGTAAAAATATTTTAAATAATTAAACTTTCCACAGTTTCCGAAAATTGTGTCATAGCCTACATAAAGCTTTGGCTAACATTTCTGCACCGTCTGTAGGAACTGGTATTTTTAAAAGAATATTTTTTGTGTGCCAAATGTACTTTTTTCCTCCCTAAGATCCGCTGCTGTCCAGTAAATATACAACTTGGATACTAACTATGCCTGCCGCAGAATGATACCTTTGTGGACACTAAAAACAATTTAATGGTGTGTCACAGTAGCAATTCACTCTGCTAATAGCCCGACTCAATAATACTCCATTGCATAAACCTCCTTCAGACTTCTGACAAATAAATTCACCTTTATGCACTCTGCAGCAAGCTCCATTTCACTAACAAATATATTTCTCCCTTATCCCTACAAATAAATATCCAGCATCTTACTTTTACATTGGCTGCCTCTCCGGATGGGGTCAGGGAAGCTGTATTACTACCACATATCACCTTTCCCCATCATAGCCTTAGAGACAATCAGTTTTGGACCAACACATCAAATCATAATGGGAAGAAGGAAGGAGGGATGCGGGGGCTGACAAAAAAATAATAATAAGTGGGTGATTTGATGCATTTCGCGGACAGCAGGGACAGCAACAAAAAGTTTAGATGCTCGGTATGTATAAGTGGCATTAAACAAATGTTTATGGGATTGCTTTTGCAAACATAAGCATTTGGAGAAAGACAGATGTCAGAATTAACATTGTCCCCCATCCCCTTCTTGTCTTCTAGCTATCTTGTGCAGGTACACAGCTAGCCTCACTGTGAAATCATTATGTTTCTGAGGTAACCTATCACTGACCAGATGTTGGATATGTTACTTTTGGGGATTCCATTTCCCAGAATCCTCCAGTCCTGACCTCCATGTTGGGTGGGAGGTTCTCTTTTGCAATTATGAGAGACACTTTCCCAGGCTCAACAAAGCATCTTGGAGCACCTTAAATGCTGTGACCAGAACCCTACAGCAGGCATGTCCAAACTTTGGCCCTCCAGATGTTTTGGACCACCAGTCCCAGAATTCCCAGCCTGTATTTCCAATGGCAAAGGACTGTGGGAGTTGTGGTCCAAAACATCTGGATGGCCGAAGTTTGAACATGCTTGCCCTACAGCTTTTGGCCACACAAAGAAAGGAAATCACAGGAAGCCATTGTGGTGAATTGCTGCTGGTTGTGTCCCAGGTGCACGGCCAGAATCATAGCCACCAAACCATTGGCACCTTGTCAATTAGCCACTACAGCTGCTGCCATTTCTTTTCTGTGCTCTGTAAAAAAAAAGCAACAGGATTCTGGACCAAAATTTTTCAGCTTTGGTGGGCTCTGGTCAGCTTCATCAGATACATGTCTAAGTATCTGTGGAGGAGGGGCAAAGGTGAATAAGAATGAGAAAGGTGCAACCTTTGAGGTTGGTCTTTACAGTGGTCATTTAGATATCAAGTACTGTAAATACTTGGTGGCTCAGTGGACTAAGGCTTCCGAAAACTGTTGGCTGCAAAGTCAGCAGCTCAGCAGTTCGAATCCCGGGTGCCACGCAGCGGAGGGAGCTCCCGCTGTTCACCCCAGCTCCTGCCATCCTAGCAGTTTGAAAGCATGTAACTGCAAGTAGATAAATAGGTACCGCCATAAAAAGTGGGAAGGTAAAACAGTGTTTCCTTACAGCCATGCTGGCCTCGTGGCCATGGACTTGCACAACACTGGCTCTTTCGGCTTGAATACGGAGATGAGCACCACCTGTAGAGTCGGACACGACTAGCACGCATGTGTGTGTGGGGGGGGGAACCTTTACCTTTACCTTACTGTAAATATTGGCCCAGAGAAGTAAATTTTCACACATCATAATGCAGGCATGTCCAAAGTCAGACCCGGGGGCCAAATGTGTCCCGTTTTCAAATTTTGAGCGGCCTGCGGCCTCTTCTACCCACTGGCTCAGCCGGTCACGCATCCCCGCCAGCTGGCCCCTCCCCATACTGGATGGAGATATCAACTTGCAGTTTTACAGTTTGCCTGCCCTCCCTGCCTCTGTCCAACCCCAACCACCTGCCCAGCCTACCCGCCCCCGGCTCCGTTGCTGCAGCGCCCTCCCCATCTTATTGCATGTTATAGAGACTTGTCCAAGGGGCCCAAATGCGGCTGAATGGTTGGCCCCACACACATTTTCACCTCACCAAACCTGGCCCTCTTTGCAAAAAGTTTGGACACCTCTGTCATAATGAAAAGCCTTTGCACTTTCCAAATAGAAGGCCACTAGAAACTCACGGGGAGGCTTTTAGATCACGTGATTTCTAAACTGCACAACATGTCTTTGAAGGCAGTGGGAATTTCAGTACAGTATTGTGATGTCAATCTCCTGGATGAGAATAAGGCTTAGAAATTGTTTTGTGTCCCAATGCATCGCCCCTCTGTAAATGGAAGCATTAAGGACCTACCTCACAGGGTTGTCTGAAGAATGAGTAGATAAAAACTTTAAAATATGCTTTAAAATGAGGGTAATCATAATAATATAAACTAAAAAAAAAAACAATAAAAGCATCCCACAGCTTTAAGGCACGTTCAAGTATGACAGCCAAAAAGGCCCTCTTTTTCTTTCCTTCCTGGTAGCAGAAACTATTTTTATGGAAGATCATGAGTAAATAAGTGCATCATGACAATTTTGAGCATCTTTTATGATTTGATTGTCAGTAACGAGGCCCACAGGAGAGTGATAAATGTGCAGCATGGAAAAAAATATCTATTTCACTTAGGTAGCAAATTATGCAACTCTGCTCTTGATAGCAGCTTGGCAAAATACAAATGCAGCTGAATGGGCTTGAAATTGTTGTGCTCAGCCTAAGACACAGGTAATATCACCAGGGGTCCTGTCTTTAGATATTTTTAAGAGATAAGAGTTTAAGTAATAGTCACAGTATTACAAAATTACCTTTAAACACTGAAAACATTCTTACTTTATTACAAGGTGTAATTTAGACTTTTCCCTCTAATGGCTTATGTACTGAAAATGATACACTAATGCAATTTTTCAAATTTCGTTACCTATTTTTTTTCCTTTTGCCTGTGTTGTAAAATTATATGCTCTCTCTTCTTCTTGTTCGTCAGTTTTCAAATTCCTTTTAATGCCATCTCCTTAGATTTCCATAATTTCACTCCTTGTTATTGAAGCTTCGTGAACTTTTTTTTTTAAAAAAAATGTACAATGCATCTCAAACTTAGCTCCGAAAAGAAGAAAAATATAAAAGGCTGGCAGTTGAACTTCTGAAATCTTTAATATGGCTACTTCATTATTTTGCACATATACCAGGAGGTTTCCAAGATATTTGTAATGACACCAAGCAAAAACAACAGAAACAGAAGGTTGTCTGGATCCATAGGAGTAAAAGAAGGCTTGAAACCGAAAGGCAAGTAATACCTTTATTAGATTGAACCACAAATGGATCGAAGTATAGTCATAATTATCATAATCATCCTAGAACTGCAGAGTAGAGATGGGCACGACTCAGTGAAATTTTTGTTTCTGTTTTTGTTTTTTCGTTTTTGTTAGGTAACGAAATGAAAACGAAAATTTTTCAAAAAACAAAACGGAAACGGAAACGAAACGAAAAATTTTGCCGTGTTTTTCGTTTTCATTGCGGCAAGCACATTGAACTGAAAAGAATGCTAACGAAACAGAATTTTTTTGTTTTCGTTTTGGTTTTTCGGTTTCGTTAGGTAACGAAACAAAAACAAAAAATTTGCGGAAAAACCCAACAAAAATGAAAACGAACCGAAACGGACCCCTCAACGAAAAATGAAAAACGAAAAACCAATTTTTTTTTAGTCGTGCCCATCTCTACTGCAGAGATGGAAGGGGTCCTACGTATCATCATGTCCAGGCTCCATCAAGGAGAAACACTGAACTCCCAACCTCTGCCTCTGCAGCCAAATACCTCTTGTATTGATGAGTGTTTTGTTACAGAAGTGGTCCGGTTCCAAAACAAAATGCGGGAGTCCAGCTGGCATACTGAACCAGTCCAACCCTCTGGAACAAAATCAGCCAATCCCTTACCATGCTCTGGGGTAGTGCAGGGTTAAACTCCAATGAGGAAGAAGCCTCCGATGTCATCTTTCCTTCTCCCTGGCGCTGGCCAGTCGGGGGCTGTGCAGGGAACTGCATCATCCCGCCTCCCTGCCTGATTGGCCAGTGCCAGGGAGAAGGAAAGATGACATCGGAGGCTTCATTCTCGTTGGAGATTAGCCCCGCACGACCACAGAGCAAGGTAAAGGATTGGCTGATTTCGTTCCGGAGGGTTGGTCTGGTTTCAAATGCCAGCTGGGCTCCCACATTTTGTTTCAGAATTGGACCACTTCCAAAACAAATCATACATCTCTAACTTCTTGGGAAGTTCAAACATTCATATTTTTCTCTCCACTTGCATTTTGTTTTAGCACCTAGTCTGACAAAGAGGTTTAGAGAAATTGGAAATGTCCATCTTTTGTTACTCTGCCTAACTGTGGAGGCCATGGCCCCCAAGTTGATGGGGGAACATAAGAACATAAGAAGAGCCATGCTGGATCACGCCAAAGGCCCATCTAGTCCAGCTTCCTGTATCTCACAGTGGCTGCACCAAATGTGTCTGGGAGTACACAAGACTAGATATCTGTCTCTTGATACCACTCCCCTGCATCTGGTCCTTGAAGTACCCCAGTTTTAAGCCTGAAGATTACACATGAAATGAATCTGTTTCAGATTTTAATATGACATTTAAAAAGCGATCCAAAGTTCTAAACCTATTTCAGGGGTATGATGTTTCAGCTTTCCTGGAGAGCTTGTAGAAATGTAAGAGTAAAATCGAAAGTAGATTCAGTACCCCCAAGAAATTGGAGTCCAGGTTTAAAATAATCTGATTTTCTCTTCCATTTTACTTCCGTATTTCTTCACCCCACAGAAGGAACTGTAGGGTGAAGAAATAAGGAACTGGACTGTGCCATCCTTCAAATATTTTATGGGAAAAAGCAAGTGGAGAAAAAGGAAGGAAGGACTCTTTATAAGGCAGATGCAACATGTTATCAAGGTGGCTCTGCTATTAGCAATCATCTAACATCCATATACAAAAAATGCTAGGGAAACCCCTGCTTCTTAAATGAAAGCAAACATCACCATTGTGAAGGACTTGCCTCCAAAAGCTACCCATTTAATTTTATTTTTATGATAATCTACATTTTTGAGTTTCTTAAACTCTATCTAGCCAGCTCTCGCTGTCCCATCCTTCTTATAAAAACACTTCTAGTGCTCCAGATTTCGGGCTAAGATTCTGGCAGTTGTCACTTGAGCATGCATGTGTACTAGGACAGCTGGTGATCCACTGGGGGCAGAGGTTAATTTGCGGTCAAATTTCAGGGTGGACCACCCCCTGTTTCAGTCATAATATCTATGTGTCTTGAAATATAGATGAGGATGTGTGATAACAAGGCTTCAACAAGCTGATGTGCCTTATTCTTCAAAGCACATCAGATAATTCTTATGAAATAACTCAAGGAGATAAAAGGGTTAAGGTAGGCTATCCAATAGTCAAATAACTCAACTGTCTATCCACTTAAGACGGGGGGGGGGTACTGTATGTTTATACCTCCAGGGGCATTTTTGCCCCATATTCAGTTCTTCAAGACACCCTGAGGCACAAGTAAAACTTATTTCGAAAACTTGTTTTCTTCCCCATTACTTTGAAAAGGTCAAGCATGTCTTCTCCCACATACCTCTGTCCTCAAATTGGGAAACAGCTATTTGGGCATTTCCAGTTGTGTCTTTTTAAATGCCTTTTTGGCCATTTGGAGCCATTTCCAGACCATGTACAACCTATGCTGCTGGGTTGTAATGATAGTGGTGGCAGTGATGTGGAAATATGGCCAAAGTGGTCCGTCCTTCGTGTAAAAGCTCAGCTACTCTTCAAGAGTTTGCCATATGCTGCCACTGGTTTTCCTGGTAGACTAAGTCTGGGGGACCTTGGCCAATCTGATGTTTCATTTGTGCCATGACTCAAAGTCAACTTTGTGACTGTCTATGCTACTGACTAGAACATCCAAAACATCTATAGGACCAAAGTGTTCTCACACCTACAACAGGTAACTTGTTCTGAACTTAAACCTGCCAGTTCTACTGTAAAGGTCCTGATTTTATTGACTGAAATCCTTCTGGGTGGTTCCACCTCTAGGAATGGGAACAAGATCAATGGAAGACTGCCACTAATTAAAGACTTCATTTCTTAATTTGGGGATACACACAACTTTGACCGCTACTGCACTTTAGATTTGAAATGCCTTTTCCTTAAAGACAAATCACCTTAAAAACAGGCTTGTCCAAACTCCAGCCCTCCTGATGTTTTGGACCACAACTCACAGAATTCTAAACTTAGATTGGCATTGACAAAGGACTATGGGAGTTGCGGTCCAAAACATCTGGAAGGCCAAAGTTTGGTCATGCCTGCCTTAAAAATTACTGTCCACTTTTCAAATCGCTTTTTCTGAAGAGCCCCCTTGGCCACACCCATTTTTGGCTGCTGTGTCAGTTTCTCTTGCGACAACCACTGTGGGTGGTGTTTTTTAAACCAGTCCCTGCACCCCCATTTAAAGCGATTTGGTTGTATTTGCGGACATACTACATCAACTTTTTTCAGTTTCCCCCATTTCTGCCGTTTCCCTGTCATAGTTTAAAGTGGTTCAGCCAAGTGCGAACGGGGAAGCCCATTACTAAGCAACCACTGAAGTGTGGACTGCTGAACCGCTGTAGCGACCACATGACCGCTGGATGAGATAAGGCGATACCAAATAAAAAGCGGTTGCTCAAGGAAGTGCCGTAGCGACCTTTCTCTCCTTGCATATGACTTGTTTTCACCATGAAAGTGAAAAATGATGTGTTTAATGTGCCACCACTGAGGTTCATTTGTATTGCACATGCACAGCTGCACAACAAGATTTTGCCCACAGTGCATTGCATGTTTGCTTGTAAAATTTAAAACCCTTTGACTGTATACCTTATGTAAACAGCAGAAGCCAAAACATATAACTATTGTAATTAACTAAGAAATTTTACTCTGGCGATGTAAATACACTTGAAAATTCTATGTCTTAATCTGATATCTGAAAAATTGGGTTCTTTGCTTTTAGTTGGACACACGGTCTTTGAAGAGAAGCAGCAAACCTGTTCTTCATATTAAACTATCCTTAGTTGTTTTTGCAAAGTTTCTTCCCCGTTCGCTCTGTAAGGCTGAAGCACAGGTGTTCAGAACAAAAAATAAATGATGCAAGATCAGACGTAATGTGTACAGTTTGGTAGAGAGTCACCTGGGTCCTCCTCTCTGTGGACAAAAGCAGATCTCAGGGCACGACACGCCCATTGAATTGTGATTCTCTGGACTTTGGCCAGAAAGGTTCAGGTTGCAGCATCTGTTGTACGCCGCAAGAGACAGAGACAACCAGGCCCAATGGCCATTTTTAAAGCTAAGCACTACCTTCACTCCAACTCATTGTAACCTCAAAAACTCTTTATGGTAGAGATTAATTTGTAAAACACAGCTGGCAAAGGAGTGCACTCCATTTCATTTTGATCCCAGAATGCCGTAGACTGGATAACATGATCTCAGTGTTTTTGTTTTGTTTTGTTTTTGAAGAGGGGTGTGTGTGGGTTGATCAGGAAAGAATGTACTGAAAACACTGTTGGTGTCTGCTCAAAATGTCATGGAAGAAATTGCTGCCACTAAGTGATTGACAACTCTTGCCCTTTAGGTCAGGCCTGGCCCAGGGGTTTCTGCTATTTGGCCCAGCTACCAAAAAGTAACAATAATCCCTGGTGTTTCATGGTTAGTTGGGGCTAATACTTCACATGAGCCGAGGGGCTGGAAAAGAACTGCACGAGCAAGGAAATCCACTGCTTTTGAAAATTAATCTGTTCCAAGAGGGGTTTGCTACCTTGATTTGTTCATAAAATGACTGTCAAGCACATTTGTATCATCATACCAACAACAGTGGGAAGCCACAAGAAATTGTCCAGCTCAAAAATCTGAAGCACCTCCGGCCAGGATGCCATTTGGGAATGGAGCTGTCTCTTTTGCTGCTGTTCCGGTTAGCTGGTTCCTAAGTAGGCTTAGAATAATAAAATCATAGAATCATAGAGTTGGAAGAGACCTCAAGGGCCATCTAGTCCAACCCCCTGCCATGCAGGAACCCCCATCACAGCACTCCAGACAGATGGCCATCCAGCCTCTGCTTAAAAACCTCCAAAGAAGGAGACTCCACCACCCTCCGTGGCAGCATATTCCACTGCTGAACAGCTCTAACTGTCATGAAGTTCTTCCTAATGTTGAAATGGAATCTCTTTTCCTGTAGTTTGAAACCATTGCCCCGAGTCCTAGTCTCTGAAGATGAAGTCTCTGAGAACTGCTGTGTTTCCCCATGTCTCCCCATGGGGAGAGACTAATCTCCAGGGCTAGCACCCTATTCTTGGTTCCAAATTAAAAAGAACCACCAAATCAATGGGATTGACATAAGTGCAACTTCAGCCATTGTTCTGTGAACATTTGCAGTTCTACCAACATCATCTGGAGTGGTGCTGTTGCTTAGGACTTGAGTGCACAGATTGTAGCACTTTGTTGTTATTATAATTGCTCATATTGTCTGTTAGTTAAATATAACTGTGAATAACATGAGACTCAATTGGTGAAATTGTGCAAGGTTCATCAATAGATATCTAAGCAAACAGCTGCATAGCACTCAAAAGTGTTACATTTGCATTAAGTCAATATACATCAAAAAGCTAGGGATGTAAAGAGAATACTAGGTAGGACCATCATGCCATATTGAGAAGGGCCAGGCAGCCTCCATGATCTGGCATCGCAAGGCCACCTCTGAATAGAAAAGGACCACACACACACAAACACCACACACACAAATCTGCGAAGACAATGACACTCCTCTCAATTTTTTTTTCATTCAAAGCATGAGGTAGGGTTTTTCCTATAAAAGAGAGTCTCTAAAATATGTTTTGGGGGATTGGGACCCTTAAGACCATGGAAAAACTTTCCCCTAAAAGGGGCAAAGGGGCATTTTGAGCCATTTGTTTAAAAATGTTGTCTGAGTGGGTACATAAGTGTGTCTGCTGGTTTTTAGCCCATGTTGGCTGCATATTGCACACCCCAGTTTAGGTCAAGGCAGGGAAAGGAACACAAGGACTATAGCTCATGAACACACTCTTCCCTCACGCATACACTAGAACAGTGGTAGCGAACCTTTGGCACTCCAGATCTTTTGGACCAAAACTGCCAGAATTCCAAGCCTGTATTGCCAATGACAAAGGACTGTGGGAGTTGTGGTCCAAAACATCTGGAGTGCTGAAGGTTCGCCACCACTGCACTAGAAGCTGCAACAACACGGTCTTGGGCAATAAAATCCATGTGGGTTGGGGGGTGACTCTTCCACAAGACCCTGGGATCATCCTCATTTGTTGGGGTCACACTGGTGTAGGTACATGAGATGTCGTACATAGCAGGAATGGTGACCACTGCCTGCCTGGTTGCCACTTTTTGCCCACCTTGTCTCTGGGTGGCCACATCATTGGCCAGCACTCAAACAGTTCTGGCCCCTCTCCAAACTCATTCCATTTTGTGCTATATCTTAAGGATCCTCTTCCTAGTCTCAAGAGTTTGGCCCTGCCTCTTAGGGAATGAGTTCCTGATCACACCAGCCTTCAGGCTGCTTTGCTCCAGAAGAACTACAAGACAGGAAGAGATGAACCTACCAACCAACCAACCAATCAAAGGCATAATTAAACAAAAGGCGGCAGCTTCGTTGCAGTGGGGATCTATTTCTGCTTGACAGAGTTGGGTACTTAGGATGTGTGGCTGGATTTAAGAGGCGCACACTCAGTCTCTGCTGCCTGGCTGGCAAAGCACGGATAGTTTAAATTTTTGTGCACAAGTCACTAGTTCTGCAGTCTTTTTCGCCCAGCCATTTATGGTAAAATATTTGCTGCTTTCCCTTTTATTAGCTAGCAAAGGCATAAGCAGCAAAGTTAACACAGACTGTAAAATAGCTTGTTTGATTTACAAAGAGCCGCAGATGTCTCCATCTGTCTATCAACATACCTACACAGACTTCCCTGCCACAGCTGTCTGTCTACATGGAGATTAGGCATATGTGGGGGAGAGATGGCGATCACGAATCCGGTGGGTGATTCAACTAAACATTGAGAATATCATCACTCATTTTGAAGTGATGTGGCAAACCACCCTGCCTGGAGATTTAAAAATACAAAACAAATCCTAACAACCTTGGGGGCAGGTTCCCCCCCCCCCATCAGCCCAAAAGAGAACTTGCCCTTGTCTTTCAGAAACACCAAAGGGTGAATACAAAGGTATTCTTCAACTTCGACTCATCGTTGTTACAGGATTCTCCGAAGCATGAAGTCGGATGAGGTTTGAGGGATAGGCAGGGCCTTATGATTTCCGGATGAAAACCTGAGACCAGGACTGGGGGCTTATAACATCACATGAAACAAGTCAGTAGTCCAGTGCTGTACAACATGAACAATAGGAACAAGTTGAAAATGAAATTGAAAGCTTTTAGGCAAACTTAAAAGAAATTGGCCACACACCACAACAAGACATGCTGAAAATAATAGGTGACTGGACTGCAGAAGTGGGAAACAAAGCGGAATATTGTTGGAAAATTTGGTCTAGGGGTCAGAAGAGAAGTAGAACAATTCATAGAATTCTGCAAAGCCAACAATCTGCTTATCACACATACATGATTCATTAAACTAAAATAAATGAATACATGATTAAGCCACTGAACAGACAACTGTACATGCAGATATCACCAGACAATCACTATAGAATTCAAATAGACTACATGACTGAAGAAGGAAATAGAGAAGATGTATTCTTTCTGCCAAAACAAGACAGGAATCAGATTGTGGTACTGATCATGAACTGTTAATATTCAACATTATAGTAAGGCTGAAAAGGAACACAAAAAAGATCCTGGTGCAAAAATATAATTTAAATAACATTCCTGATGAATGTACAGTCCACTGAAGGAACAGATTTGCATTACTGAACTTAATTTACTGTGAACCAGAATTGTGCATTGGAATCGACGATATTATTAGTGAAGCAAGCAAGCAAACAAACAAAAAACCCACAATCTGTTTAGTAAAATGGATGATGGAAGAAACCCTTAAGATTGTAATGGACAAGGTTCCGTACCAAAGGCTCTTGAATAAACTTGCCAGTCATGGGGACAGGTCTTCTCCTGGATCAGCAACTGGCTGAGGGACAGGAAACAGAGGGTAGCACTAAATGGACACTTCTCCAAGTGGAGGGGGGTAAAGATTGGGTTCCCCCATGGTTCAGTACTGGCACACCCTGATTTTCAACCTCTTCATAAATGATCTAGAAGGAGGAGTAAATAGTGAGGTAGCCAAATTTGCCGACGACACTATATTTATTATACAGGGTAGTAAAAATTGAGAGAGATTGTGAGGAACTCCAGAGGTATCTCTTGACACTGGGGGAGTGGGCAAACCCGGGGGAAAAAGTGCAGAGTGATGCACGTTGGGGCAAAAAAAACCCAATTACATTTATAAACAGATGGGGTCAGAACTCTCTGCAACAAACCAGGAAAGGGACCTTGGTGTCCTGGTGGACAGCTCAATGAAGGTGCCAACCCAATGTGCCGCAGCAGTGAAAAAAGCAAACTGAATGCTAGGGATCATTAGGAAGGGTGTAGAAAATAAGTCAGCTAGTGGCATTTTGCCTCTTTATAAATCTGTGGTGAGCCCCCATCTGGAGTATTGTGTACAGTTCTGGTCACTATACCTCCAGAAGGATATTATAGAAATGGAAAAAGTGCAGAGGAGGGCAACCAGAAGGATTAGAGGACTGGAACACCTTCCTTACCATCTGAGGCTGCAAAGGCTGGGTCCATTCACTCTTGAATGATGGTGCCTAAGAGATGACTTGATTGAAGTTTGTAAAATCATACACGGTATGGACAAAATAGATAAGGAAAAACTGTTTTCCATCTTGCACAACACTAGAACTCCATGAAACTTTTGGGTGCTAGATCTCAAAGTGACCTCGCTGTCAGATGGGTGGTATAAAAATCCAATAAATAAATACATAAATAAATAAATAAATCCGAGAAAGTACTTTTTCACCCCTAGGATCACTGGTCTCTGGAACTTCCTGCCAGAAAAAGTGGTAACAGCTTCCAGCATTGAAAGCTTTAAGAAAGGATAAGACAAGTTCATGGAGAACAAGGGTATTGATGGCTATCATTATGGATGCCCAAGGACAACCTCCAGGTTGGAGAGATAGGCAGGATATCTCTCAATGCTATTTGCAGGGAATCATAAGTAGGTGAAGACATAAGTAGGTGAAGACAGCTCTGGTCGCGCTGCAAGATGACCTCATCCGGGCGGCCGACAGGGGTTGCTCTACCCTGTTGGTTCTCCTGGATCTATCAGCGGCCTTCGATACCGTCGACCACGGTATCTTACGGGACTGGCTCTCTGAGGTGGGTATCGGAGGCACTGTTCGCAGTTGACTCCGGTCCTTCTTGGAGGGCCGGCCCCAGTATGTGCAGCATGGAGGAGAGTTATCGGCCCCATAGACACTCCCTTGTGGGGTTCCGCAGGGCTCGTCTTTCTCCCCCATACTGTTCAACATCTATGTAAGGCCGCTGGCGGGGGTCATCCGGAGTTTTGGAGTGTGCAGTCATCAGTACGCTGATGACACGCAGCTCTATCTCTCCTTCTCCACCTCTGCAGTGGAAGTTGTCCGGACTCTCGACAGGCGCCTGGAGGCGGTCATGGCTTGGACCAGGGCCAACAGGCTCAAACTCAATCCTGAGAAGACTGAGGTGATGTTCTTTGGGAGCTCTCCGTCTGGATACGGAGGCCCTCTCCCCAGTATGGAGGGAGTTACCCTCCGGCTGGCGGACAGGGTTTGGAATCTGGGCATCGTTCTGGATCCGGCGCTATCCTTGGATGCCCAGGTGGCTGCCGTGACCCGGACCGTTTTTTTCCATCTGCGCCAAATTGCCCAGATCCGCCCGTATCTAGACGGTAACTCTCTGAGAACAGTGATGCAAGCGCTGGTGGTCTCGAGGTTGGACTATTGCAACACCCTCTACATGGGGTTACCCTTGAATCTCCTCCGGCGTCTGTAGCAGGTACAAAATGCGGCAGCCAGACTGGTGGTGGGTGCACATTGTTACGACCACATCACCCCAGTTCTGGCCCGCCTGCATTGGCTGCCCGTTGCGTCCCGGATCAGATTCAAGGTGTTGGTTTTAGTTTATAACACCCTCCATGGCTTGGACCCAGACTACCTGGCAGAGCGGATCGTCCAGTGGCCCAACCAGTTCAGCAGTCGCGAGCGCACTCGCTTCGGGTTGCCACCCCCCGAGAGGCCCGAAAAACTTCCACTCGCAATCGGGCTTTCTCCGTGGCTGCTCCTACACTGTGGAACAGCCTTCCGAGCGAAGTGCGCTCTGTAGAGTCCCTGCTGGCCTTTCGCAGAGCCCTGAAAACCATCCTGTTCCACGAGGTCTTTGGTGACCAGATTTAACTAGTGTTCAACTAGCTCTTTTTTTTTTCTCCCCCCCTCCCCGCCATCTGCTGCCACTAGCAAGCTATACTATGAGCTGCTTTCTGAGCCACATTTGCTCTCATGATAAGGGTGCTATAGTTTTTAATGATTTTATTGAATTGTCGTCCTATTGTTTTGTTGTATTTCGTTATTATGTTGCTGACTTGATCAGCTCTTTGGAAGCCGCCCAGAGTTCCCTCGGGAAGATGGGTGGGATATAAATCCAATAAATAAATAAATAAATAAATAAATAAATAAATAAATAAATAAATAAATAAATCTACTTGGGAATACCCTGAAGCAAATGTGTCTGCCACAGTGTGAGACAGAATGCTGGACTGGATGGGCTGTGGCCTGTTCCAGCAAGGCTGTCCTTATGTTCTTATGACAAGTAAAAGTTGACAGAAGTAAGGTCAGAATCCTGAATGCAGTTTTCCAGTGACTCTTATGTAGAGAGAAAGAGAACTACTGCATTACAGTAATCAGTGCAGGAAAAAAAACCAGAGGGGAACAAAAGGGAAAAAAACAATAAATCCCCCCTCCCCCAGAAGATCCAAGTAATATGTTGCTGGAGGAAAGCTTTGTGGATACCCCCAGCTGCTAGAACGATTAACAGGTGGGTTTTAGAACTGTTTCTGGAGACACAAACAACAAAAACTGAGGCTGTCATGCTGGAGGCATATCATGAAAAGGCAAAAGTCTCTGGAAAAGACAATAATGCGGGGGAAAATTAAAGGCAAGAAGAGGAAAATGAAATATGTGTTGGTGGGGAAGGATGTGTTAAGCCAGTAACCATCTCTCTGTCTCTTAGTATCACCCATTTTCTCATGAAACTTGTCCAAGAATTCTACCTTTTATATATTACAAGCCTCTCTACATTTATTTTATGGACTTCTGAAAACTTTATCTCTTTTGACGTCATCCTAGAAGTGGATAATAATGATAATAAAAACAAAACGCCTGAATGATCATAAACATTGTATAAAGTAGCACTGATGATTCTTGCAAAATATAGCGGAGGGATACTTGTTTTATTTATTTATTTAAAATATTTTTGTTCCGCCTTTCTCATAAAAAAAAGAATCTCAAGTAGTTTCCATCTTTAAAAAAATACAATGAAAGCTGAAAACAGGAACATATTAAAAACAATGGATCAAAGTATTAGTAAAACAGTTTTAAAAGCAACAAAAGACAAACCTTCCTGTTTCTTTTTTAAAACCTTGAGAGACAGCCAGTCTCATGCCTCATGAGAACAGTCTAAAACACATCCTCCCCTTGATAGCTCTAAAATCAAAGGCAGACAAGATAAAAACACTTTCATGGCCCTTTTAACAGGACTGGCGAGGTTCATCTCACGCCACACCTTTAAGAGGGCATTTTCAGAATTGGTAGCCAGAAGCTGAAGGCAGGGACCTTTGCCCTTCCAGATGTTTTAGATTGCGTCCATGACTTCCTTCCCACTAGCCAGGCTAGACAGAACTAATAGGAGCTACAGACCAAAAGATCTGAATGGTCCAATTTCACTCACCACTGACAGAATAGCGAAATCCTTATCAGCACTGGATTATAGGTCACATCTCTATATCTCAGCACCAATACTGTCCGAGGCAGTGAGGAGTGTGCATTTTGTGCAATTTCCATTTTGTTTCATTTCTTTTTTTTTTAAAAGGCACTTCGTTTTTCTTTTTGTTCTGTGACAAAATGACAAACAAAACTTTTTTTTTCATTTTGTACCCATCTCTACCAGTAAACCCTGAATGAATGAAGTATTGGATATAAACAAATATTCTTCTTGCAGACAGGTAGCTCCAAATATTTAAAAACATCAGTTAGGAGGATGAGGGCCTTATTATTCCCCAGGGGAACCGCAGCTCTTGCCTCTCCAGCTCTCTTTCCCAAATGAAATCTTGGATCACAGTCTCTTCCTAAGAGCTGCCCAACCATAGGCTGAACCAACAGTCCATTGAGGTTATGCTGGCTTTCAAGAAGATTTTCTTTTCAATGAAGGCAACCTCTGTGCAACCTCACTGTAGACGCCATTACTAAGGAGAAAGGAAGAGGTATGGGGAAAGGAAGAGGGCACAGTGTACAATGCTGCTGATGTTTTATCTTGAGCTAAGCAAGGCTGTGCTGAAACAGACTAAAGGCCTAGCTAATCCAGACTTCTGCTTCTTACAATGATCTTCCACCTCGGAAGACACCCAGCTCACTGCAGGAGAAGACCACATCATTGTGAAGATTAAACTTCCTAGGTGGAAGATCATTGTGAGAAACAGAAGTCTGGATTAGCTGGCTTAGCTCGAGATAACACATCAGCAGTATTATTACAAACATGGAGTTAGACATTAGTGTCTAAGAGTTAGTTAGACATTAGTGTCTAACCTCTTCTGGATCTCACTCAGGGGGGTTATAAGGATGCAGAACTCTGGCAAGATTGCAGTGTCAAGTTGAGTCTTGTGCATGTGAAACTGCTCTTGTTTTCGATGTGAGCCTTTCACAGTTGTTACCTATGCTGAACCAGGTATGGTTGTATCAGATAACAAATGCCATTTTTAATATGGAGAAAATCTAAGGCTATCTTTTATCAAGGCCAGGCTTCCATTTGATTTGAAGGGCTGTCCAAGGACCATCCTCAATTGCAGATATCCTCAGCTTAAAGGAGTACCACTCAATATTGGTCTGATTTAAACAGAAAGAAGGAGGAGATCACCCCCTCCCCACACACACACTGAACATCTAGATAGCACATTCGGCTGGCACACAAATCACCTTATCACTTTCTTACCCAGGAAGAGAAAATTCAGTTCTAGTTTTGCATCTGCACAGAGAAATTACAGTATGCAGTTTAAAGCAAATCAAGAGTTCTTTTTTTTTTTTTGGTCCTCCTTTATGATCTATATTTTGGTGATAAGTCAGTGCTATCACACTACAGTAACCCCTCGCCTATTGTGGGGGTTTGGGACCCAACCCGACCCGCAATAATTGAAAATCCGCGATATGTGGATGCAGGTCGGATTGGGTCTGGGGCACCAGGCTGGGGGCTCTTGTACTTACCCCCAGCCTGGCACTTCCCCGAACAGGCCTGCAAGGGCCTTTCCGGGTCTTTTGGAGGCCCCAAAAGACCCTCCCTGTGAACCAGAAGTCATGTCTGAGGCCTCTGACAGGCCCTCCCCCCTTACCCCAGGGGGTCTTTTTTCATATACTGTGGTCCTACGATATAGCGGGACCGCAGTATATGAACCACAAATGGGTGAGGGACCGCTGTACTATAGACTGACAGAAAAAGTATGGTTTGGCTACATACAGATTCATACCTGCATTACAGCTGTGAGTTTCTGCTAGCTAGCACTGACCTAGTTTCCAGAAAAGAGTAATGGAAAGAGGTGTGCTTAACTAAAACATGTACAAATAAATGGCAGTGCAAACATCTAGGCACAGATGTTCATATGTGAATTGAGGAGACAGGAAGGCAATCACATGTCATTGGGAGTCTATCAAATAGGACATTTGTCCTCCTTGTTCTTGTTGTTTCATGTTCAGGAGAATGGGGCTTACCTGCATTTCCATTCAAACAACTCTGTTAAATCCCATTTCTCTTCTCTTAAAGAAATCCATTTTTATTAATGAGTTAAGAAATTCACATCTAAGCTGAACCTCATCTGCCTCAGCTTTATAAAAAATATACAGTAGGACCCTGGTATCTGCTGGGGATTGGTTCCAGGCCTTTCTGTGGATAATGAAAACCATGGATAAGAGAGAACATCTGCCCACCTACCCCCAAACTGCTGTTTCCTGACAGTAGCTTGCTTTATGGCCGCTGTTTGTGACAGTAGCTTGTTTTAGAGGTGCTATTTGTGACAACAGCTTGCTTTACAGCTTGCTTTGTGGCTGCTGAATTATTTAATTTTTTCCTCTGCCAACCGTGGATAACTGAATCAGTGGATACGGGGGTCCTACTTTATATGTTACTTTATTTTGTTGTTGTTGGGATGCTTATTGAATGCTAATTGAAAGCTTCCTACCAAAGGCTGTCCCTGTGGAGATGAACTGTCCCTGATACAAATGGGTACGAAATGTCAGCCACATCTCTAAGAAGAATTTTAAAAAGTGTGAAGACTCAGAAAAAGGTGCTAGATAAAGCAAGGTAAGAGGAATGTCTTATGGATGCAGGGTGGATTAAAATAAATGATTTTTTAAAATTAAATTGATTTTAACCATGATTTAAATTTATTTGTTTATTGAACATATCTTTACTCTTTAAAAAAGAGTCAAGGCAGATTACATCCTTAGAGGACAATATTCAAGCTCACAACAAGAAGTATACAAATACTAAAAAGGATCAAACAAATACCATACTAACAAAACAACAGCAACACATAAGCTACATAAAATACATACAAAGCTGTAAGGTACAATCATCCCTTTAAAAACTCCTGTCAGGCAGCCAGTCACTCAAGGTAAGCTTGCCTGAAAAGAAAAGAAAAATCTAATGTTTACATGCTTAAATTGTAATTTAAATTAAATCTACCCCAATGGGATGGCATAAAAAAAATTCCAAAAACTGCCATGCAAAACCCAACACTTCAAGAGTAACAAATGCTCCATTCAGAAGAATCCATCCATTTGTTAGTAAGCGTGGAATATTCTCAGTTTATAACAATAACTCATAGTATGCAGAACTCCATGCTATGTGATAGGCATACATGGCAATGCAATTGTTTACTACTTGCCTATTAAGGTTACTGAATCAGCAGCTATGGCATCATTGTAGTACACCATGCTTTAAGACGGTCGGTTACACCAAAATTATTGTACCATGGATGTTTTAGTATAGCCAAGTGGCTCACTTCTGCCACCAGATCACAGAGGGCAACAGTGAGGTTAGCAAAGGCAACCAGTGTTGGATTAAAAAGGCAGGACAGGTTTGCTCTGTAGCTAATTTTATGGTCTGTAAATTAAGCATAATCATCAACACGTCCAAATGATGTTTTAGCATATTAGCTGAGGTAAATCAATCACTCCTTCCAAAACCTAGAGCAATCTCCTGGACATACTCACCAACTCCTTTGCGATCTTTGCCAGGAGAATATTAATTAACTGATTAATTTATTAAACCCTCTCACACCACCTTCTCATGGCTCAGGGCAGAAAACGGACAGAACAAAATATCTCTCTGGAGTGGCTCTCCTGGTTGTAAAGATCAGAATAGGAGCAAATAATGCAGGGCTTATGCCTGGCCAAGTTAAACATTTTCACACACCCCTTTGATTTCAATGGGAGAAAACAAGTAAATTGAGTAGGTGTTTAAAATTGGTTGATGTTCTTCTTTTTACTGCTCCATATGTGTATTGTGGCATTGTATGCATTCATATAAGAGAGCTTAACTCAAGGAGCCTATCATCTGGGTCTAGATCAGAAGATAGGCTTTCAGATATGAAGGAAGCAAATGGAAAAACTAAGGAACAGGAGTTGAATGGAGCAAATGCAGCTGTAGTTACTTAGGGTGCATTTTAGTTAGTTAGTTAGTTAGTTAGTTAGTTAGTTAGTTAGTTAGTTTATATAGCTTGTATGCTGCCCACTACCCAAAGGTCTCTAGCTGGGAATGCAAACTGACTTTTGCAGATTTCTAATACTGCAGGAAAATCTCCAGCAATGTTAAAGCAAATTCAAGTACAAATCCAGCCCTACCATTAGGCAGAATGAGGCAGTTATCTCAGGAAGACAGTAACAAGACAATCAGATGAAAAAGCAGAGTGCTAGAAATGTGAATATCTTAGCTGCTTTCTGTATAATAGAAAATGCAAGGTAGGTTATCTGGACGTTGAGTCATGGCAACTGGACTTATTTTCTTGAGAGGCTGAAAAGTTTCGCTGCTCATCCAAACAGCTTTGTCATTCCATTTTATAGTTCACTTTGACCTCATGTCACCCTGGTCTGAAATAAAATGAACAATGGCCTGAATAGGCTCTTTAGGTGGACAATAGTTTCCATAGGCCATTAGGTGAACAATGGCCTGAAGTGCTGAAACTCATAAAGTATGGGTCATTAGCTATGGCCTTGGTGGTGGTGGGGTGAAGTATTTTTGATTTGTCTGGGTATTGTTGAAATCCCTGCATGATAAGTAGCAGATAGACTGTGCCTGAGCCCCCCACCTCTGTTGAGAAAGGAATTTTCAATACTCACATGAATGGCTTCCCTGACCCCTCTCTCAAACCACCTAACCTCTCTGTCTAATATGTGTACATCTTCATCTTTGATGCAGCTTCCAGATAAACTCACCTGGATGACTGACAATCTTCACAGACATGGTAATTTCACCCCCCCACACACACACACACACACATGGTGAGATTTCTCTGCACCATATCCTCCCCTGAAATGTTGCGGAATTTCTTGGAGATTTTATAGTCATTTTTCTGAAAGGAAAACTCACTATTACAAATTTCTGAACAGAATGGCATCTTTCATGAACAGGAGTCACCAGACGGGTCAGAAGAAACATCCAACTATGCAGGGTCTAGCATTTTCTGAACAATTAAGGAGTTGAAAAATAAAATAAAATAAAATAAAATAAAATAAAATAAAATAAAATTTTAAAAGGAACATATGATTGGGGATCTCACTCTGTGAGAAGCCAGGCAGTCACACTGGTACAGGATAAATTCTCATGGATGAGTCTCAGCATGGTAAAGACTTACTAAATCACCAAGAATGAGACATCTTTTGATGAGATGGCCTCGTGCCTTTCCTTGAGCTCTCTAAGCTAACCTGCAGCCCTTAGGTTTAATTGAAGATGCTCCCCCGTGCAGTCAGAGGAAAGATTTAACTCCTAGTCTGCTTTTTAGACATGGACATTTTAACAAGTAACTAAATGTTACTTTTGAAAAGAGAGAAAGTAAAGAGTTGCTTTTCAATAGTTATTGTTAATGTGTAGACATTTCAGGGTGTGGATTTTCGATTTGGAACTATGAATCATTTTTTTTTTTTAAAGTAGCATTCCAGGCTTTGCTTCCACTGTGGGTGTTTTAGTATTTGCTGGAGCCATGAAACCAGGAAAAGGGCCACAATGTTCTAAAAAAACTGAATCATCATAGGCTCCTGGGTTCCCTTGACACTTTTCAGTAATCTATCTTTAAATATGGAGCACTGTCATTATGCCATTCCAGTGTATACGAAGTGTCATTCTCTGCCTCTCCCCTTTTCTTTTCTTTTCTAGCTAAAACTGAAAACAAAGTGAAATTCCATTCATTGCATTTTTATAAGGCAAGTGCTGGAGAGTCAACGTCTGAGAGCAAAATTTATAAGGTGATGTTGATAGAAGCCAGGCAATAAACCTCATCAAGTACAAATTCAGGCTTTTAGAAATGAGAATTAAAAACTCAACATTATTGTCCTTCAAATGGGTTATAATTCCATAGCAGGCGTTTCAGAATCCGTATGTCTGTAAACTCTGGCACCAAATCCTGAGGAATTAAATATTAAAACCTACCATGTGAAAATCAAGAGACTATAGATTTAACTGAGAAGAACCATTACCCTACATTTTACAGCGCCAATGACCATGACTTATACTTTCCTATAGTTCTTACAACAATGACCTATTTTTCATATGGATTAATTCACAATGGCTTTGATTCATGGAGATCTGATTAGACTCTTATGTGCTGTCAAGGCAAGTGAGATATTTAAGGAGTGTTTTTGTATATTCTATTCTCCCCCCCTGTGAGTTTCCATGGCTGAGAAGGGATTTGAACTCAGGCTTCCTGAGTCCATCACAGTACTTGCTGCTCCACAGTGGGTATCCCCTAATTCATGCATGTCCAAACTTTGGCCCTTCAGATGTTTTAGAACACAACTCCCACACTCCTTTGCCATTGGAAATAAAGCCTTGGAATTCTGGGAGTT
>JAHTLZ010000129.1:91771290-91783477 GCA_023846285.1 Phrynocephalus versicolor | reverse complement strand
TGTGTGTGTGTGTGTGTGTGTGTGTGTGTGTGTGTGTGTGTGTGTGTTTGGTTCTGTTCTTTTCGTCTTCACTAGGCCTCAAAGCACTGGAAGAAAATACAGTACAACAAAAATGATTCTAATTAAATTTCATGCCCATTCATTGAAACTTAGTCCCACATCCTTCAATGCATTTCCTCCCTCTTCAATTCTTTCCCCCCTCTTCAATGAGAATGAGGTTTTTATTTTATTTTTATTTAATACTGTGAAGAGGAAATATGAATTGTTATTTCTGGATTTTTAAACATTGTTTTGTAGAGTGTTTTTGTTCCACATAAACTAGAAACAGTTCAGGAGATTGTTACTCCATTTGTTTCTTACAATTACTGTACCTATAAATATTATATTAAAAGTAAATTCTGTTTGTAATAATTGGACACAGTATATTTTAATATGCTAGTTGTGATAATTTTATGCCAAGTCCATAGTCATATGTTCCTAAAGTAAAGGGATGACTTTCAAGCTGTAAAATGGGGTGGGGAGTGCTAATGTAGCATTTTTTCATTTCCCCCTGGAAATTTCTGTTTTTTCCGGGGGGGGGGGGATGGGAACAAAACCGAGACCGGGGGTGTTCCAAAATTCAAAATTTCTAAAAATTTTACATCACTACTCTCAACTTCTGATTCTCTAGCCAGATAACTAAACCACTGTGCTATCCAGCCAGCTATGCAACCTTTAAAGCAAGTGAGTTATAGCTGCAAAAGGAAATGCATATCAAATAAGCAATGGAGGGTCAAGGCAGATTTTCAAGATACTCAGATATTAGGGTGATTCCAGCCATACCAAATAGCTGCTAGGCATTCATTTAAAATGGCTCGATAAACAAAAACTATTTTGGAAAGATAAACTGCAAGTGTATGGGGAGGGACGAAAGTAGAGGCAAACAAATAGGCAAATATCCCTTTTCATTTTCTTTTGGTAGGAAAGAAAGAAAATTCCCCTACAGGTTTAGCCGATAATGTCAACAAGCATCATTCTTCCTGCTTTTGCACTATATGTCAAGTCCTCTATTGCTTCTAATCTGTTGTAAGCTATATTCTCTATAGACAGATATAACACCAGAGGAGAGCATTAAGACCACCTATTCATATTTTTTTGACATCTGAAGTACAGTCAGACCTCGGCAGGAGTACAGCATTTGGCTCAGAGTGGATCTGTGATCTTATCTAATATGCAATCCCACATAAAGGAACCCCTGAGCAGCACAAGAGGTGCATAAATATTAAACGATTTGGAACGGTTAACTCTTCGGATGACCAGCCTGCCTGCACAGAGAGAGAGAGAGAGAGAGAAGGAAGGAAGGAAGGAAGGAAGGAAAGAAGGAAAGAAGGAAGGAGAAGGGGAAAGGAGAGATGGAGAGCAGATTTAGAATTACACAGCATGATTTTTCTAAGAAATGGAAAGCTAAGGGGACGGCAATCACTGCAGGCTTTGTTTTCTAAAAAAACAGAAGACTACATCTAAACCAAATTTCCCTTGAGTGTCATTCCAAACGAGAGTATAATGCAGGCATAAATATATAAGGTGTTGTTCAGAAAGTGAGCATCTATTACAGGCCTAGCAGAAGCTTTTGATGACTCCGTGGGGGGGGGGGGAGACACAGGCAGCCAGAAAACTTTGTTTTTTCGTCAACAAATTCACAATATGGATTAGTCACTGCGGGACTGCTGCATTTCTTCTCTGGTTCACGATCATCACCATTTAAATGGTAAATGTTAGGACTGTAACACACGGCAGAATCCTACTTTTGTGTCCAAAGGCTATTTTGTATGAATGGAGACCGGAAATGTAGCAAGCAGCGCTCCTTGGTCAAAGCACCAGAACTTTTTGCTTAGCAGATATGATGATATCATTGGCTACCACACCCTCAAGCTTCTTCGCTGAAATCCCAAAAATATTTTGCAGGGAAAATTGCATAGATAGAAGAGTGGACAAAGAATTGCATAAAAAGAAATGGTAAATGTAGGGAAATTACAAAATATGATGGAAGTATTCTACATAAGGAAAATCTATGAGAAAAATGCAGGGAAGGGGACAGCAAGTAAAATATATAATTTATCATTGGAAGAAGAACAGCTCAATGGTGGACAGCCCAATGAAGGTGTCAACCCAACGTGCCGCAGCAGTGAAATCAGCAAACTCAATGCTAGGAATCATTAGGAAGGGTGTAGAAAATAAGTCAGCAAGTGTCATTTAGCCTTTTTATAAATCTGTAGTGAGGCTCCATCTGGAATATTGTGTACAGTTCTGGTCACCATACCTCCAGAAGGATATTATGGAAATGGAAAAAGTACAGAGGAAAGCAACCAAAATGATTAGGGGACTGGAACACCTTCCTTATCATCTGAGGCTGCAATGGCTGGACCTCTTCACTTTTGAACGACAGTGCCTAAGAGGTGACCTGATTGAAGTTTATAAAATCATACACCGTGTGGACAAAGTAGATAAGGAAAAGCTGTTTTCCGTATATAATACCACTAGAACTAGGGGGCATTCCATGAAACTTTTGGGTGCTAAGTCTCAAACAAATAAGAGAAAATATCTTTTCACGCAGAGGATCACACTGGTCTATGGAGCTCTCTGCCAGAAGAAGTGGTGACAGCTGTCAGCCTTGATAGCTTTAAGAAAGGATTGGACAAGTTCATGGCGAACAAGGGTATCAATGGCTATCATTAGGGATACCTAAGGAAAACCTCCAGGTTTGAGAGTTAGGCAGGATATCTCTCAATGCCATTTGCAGGGAACGTTAAGCAGGTAAAGACATCTGCTTGGGAATACCCTGAAGCAATGATGAGCCACTGTGTGAAAAAGAATGCTGGACTGGATGGGCTGTGGCCTGTTCCAGCAGGGCTGTTCTTATGTTGTCTTATGTTAACAGGAGGATTCACTTAAAATGTTATGGGAATTTGATCTGGGAGAAGAAATGCACTCTAGTCCCTTGAAAAATATGTGGAATATTAGAATATTGAGATATGTCAATAAGGGTAAATGATAATTTTTATAAGTTCATGTGGAGATGATACATAATTCCAGTGAAACCTAGTCAAATAGATGATAATTATTCTAAGATATGCTGGAAAGGATGCCAGAAAATTGGCACTTATTTTCATATGTGGTGGGAATGTGAGCATATAAAATTTTGGCAAATGGGTCATTAAAGAAATAATAAATAATTTGGCTATATGTCCAAAAATGGTGCTTTTATCAATGCTCATAAAGGAGAAAGAAGGGGACAATGAGAAATCATGTTTCTAACCTGTTAACAGCAGCAAGATTGATTATTGTTAGGACCTTGAAATCAGTTGAAAGTGATTAGGATAGAGAGGTCTATCTATAGCAATTAATTAATAAAATTACATGTTTGTAATATAAAAGTTAGGCAGGAGATAACTAACAAAGTTGTGTTTGCAGACATATGGGGAAAAGTCATTGAATTTGTATTGATAAAGGAATCTAAACCATTTTGGAAGTGGAAGTTAGAAGAGGCCTCCAGAAGGGTAAATGGTTGAAGCTATAAACTTCCTAATGGTCCCTGTGGGGGAGATGCACTGTGTATGTAACCTCCCCCTATCCAGTTAATTTTATTTAGATGTCTTAATGTTTATTAGTTGTTGGGGGTAGGGAGGCATTAGCCACCCCCCCCCTCATTTTTATTGAATAGTAAAGTTGTCAGGGGACCATAAGGCTATTAAGTCCAAAACACCTGCTCCATGCCAGGTGGTTGTCTATCTGCCAGGTGGTTGTCTACATTTCTCTTGAATGGCTCCAAGGTTGGAGCACTCACCACCTCTTGAAGTAATTGGTTCCATTTCCATTGTTCTTCTTGTTCTTCTTGTTCTTCTTGTTCTTCTTGTTGTTGTTGTTGTTGTTGTTGTTGTTGTTGTTGTTGTTGTTGTTGTTGTTGTTGTTGTTGTTGTTGTTGTTGTTGTTGTTGTTGTTGTTGTTGTTGTCTTCTTCTTCCTCCTCCTCCTCCTCCTCCTTCATGTGCTGTCAAGTCCCTCCAACTCATGGCTGGACATGAACAATCTCTACCATGTCCTGACATTTCTTGACTGCAATGTTCAAAGTAAAATCAATGAATTTGTTTGGTTGTTTGTTTATAACTCTTCATGGTAGCCCCATAGAGTTAACGTTGGCTTGTTTCTCAGGAGGTATGTTTTATATATCAGTTTAACCCTGTTGCTTGAGTTTGTGAAGCTGGAATAATGTGTAGCCTGCATAATTAAAAACTGTAAACCGCCCAGAGACTACTTGAAGTGGTATTGGGTGGTATATAAGTGGAAAATTTTGCTTCCTTTGAATATCAACACTCACTTTAATGCTTAATGGATGGCCCTTGAGGTCTCTTCCAATTCTATGATTCTATGTACAATTTCTCTTTTAATATTCTAAAGAATGGCCTTTAAAATCTCCAGCCTCAGGAACACCATCAGTATCAATTTCCACCAGCTTAAAAGCAGCCACATACCTGCCTGCCTAGAGTTAACATTTTAGAGCCCCCTTACCATGATGAGTCAAGAAAACCTAATACTGTACATAATTTTAATTTTTTAAAATGCAAAGCAGAGGTCAGAATGCTGACGTGGAATAGCCAGATTTGATTCTGTGGTGAAGTAAAGAGAGTTTAAAAGCTGATTTGTCTTCAGAGAACAAATAGAACTGGATGGGGCACAAATCACTTCAGCATTTTTAAAGCCAACATTCAAGATATCTATTAGCTGTCTGAAACTTGGCTGGTTTAGTACCTTCTTTAAGGTCTATCATGTCTCCAAAAATCCCTCAAAGTTGTGGCCATTTTGATTTTTCTAGCGGGGGGGGGGTAATCAAACAGAATGGGGCACAAACTGCCCAAGATCAGCAAGTCCTCAGTTCAGGTCTAATGTTTATCCCAAACTTTTTTCTCTAAGCCACGGAACCTCCATTTACAAAATTATGATAGTAGTAGTATGCATCTTACAAAGCTTCTAAAACAGGGGTGCCTAAACTTTTTGTATGGAGGGCCAGTTTTGGTGGCTGAGAATGTGTCAGGGGCCGGTTGCTCCCCAACCCTACCAACCCACTGCAAGCCTCACCCACTTTCTTTAAAAATAACATGGGTTGAAGGAGGGGGAGGGAGGGGCAGGCCAGCCAGCCGCGGGCCACTCAGAATGGCCTGATGGGCCGAATTTGGCCCCCGGGCCGGACTTTGGGCAGGCCTGTTCTAAAAGAATTTGCAGGGCTGGTTGCTCGAGCACGGAGCTCTGAAAAAAACTGCATGTCTGGAGGGTAGCAACAGGAACCACATACGAGTATTTTCATTGGTGTGTAATTTGACTTTTTTTTTTGTAGAGCACTTTTGCTAAACCGAGACCACGAGTTTCATTGGTTGCACTCTGGGATTTCTAGATGATCCATCTAGCAGGTCCTCCTCAACAAAAGCAGTGAGAGGAAACCCGGATGGTGGGTGGGTAAGACAGCAGAGGAATAAAACATCCTTTTATCACTGCTCTTGACAGGCATTATATTGTGCCACAGTGTCATTTGTTTAGTTACTGCTGCGGAAATTGCTGTACAGAAATCTTATAAGCAACCATATGGCACCTTTGAATGAAAGCCATTATGCTTTTTTCAAGGCTAACCCACACTCTCGCTGCTGAGGAGAAAGAGCTTCCAATTTCCACCCAACGGCAGTTGCTTTTGTGTGTGTGTGTGTGTGTGTGTGTGTGTGAGAGAGAGAGAGAGAGAGAGAGAGAGAGAGAGAGATTCCTTCCCTGGCTGAATTTGGCAACGAAGCTTATTTCTTTCCTTCTGGGTCAAAGTTTTTACATGGACTTTTTGCCAGCAGAGTATCTCAGGAGCACCACTTCCCATTTCACTGGGTTGTGAGACACAGAGGTTTCTGTTCCACAGACCCAGGAGTGCAGGGGAAGGAAGCCATAGAAAGGTACAAATGTTGGCCCTTTTTAGCTTAAGCCATGTTAAAAAGTGTGAACAGCGCTTTAAACTTCCACATGGAAACCATCCTAAAGCAGTGGTGGTGAGTTTTTTTGGCCTTCCAGATGTTTTCAAGTATAGCTCCCACAGTCTGTTATCATTGGCAATACAGCCTGGGGATTCTAGGAGTTTTTACTTCATTTGGGCTTCCAAAAGTTTAGACCATCTGTGGTCTAAAGCTTTAAAGCAGGGAATTGTCGGGGCTCTCTCTGCTTGCTCTCTTTTTTGAGGCAGCAAAGATACTACCTAGATCAGGAAGAATCCACAGAATCTTAATCCTGAAAAGGCAGATGCATTATTGGTGGTTGGGTTATTCCACTAAGAAGGCGTAGAGTAGTATATTTCTATCTAGATAGCATTCCACCTTAGCCTTAGAAAACTTACTTTTTGGGATTATAAGACCAATAGGGATGGGCACAAAATGAAAAATGAAATGCTGTTTTGTCATTTTGTTACGTAATGAAAAGAAACGGAACAAAATGAGGAAGCAGCACTTTGTTACAGATGAAACAAAGTGGTCATTTTTTTCCATTGAAATGAACCATTTCGTGCCATCTGTAAAAGGGGTCCCTTACCTGCAGGATGGAGCCCAGGAGAGGGAAGAGGAGGGTGGGTGACCACTGCCACTCCGGTGCTCCCCACCTCCTCTCAGCTGGGAGGTGGGTGAGGGGTGACTACCCTGGGTCCTAGAGGCAGGGGATTTGGTGCCAGGGAGCCATTTTCCGAGGGCTCCTGCCAAGCTGTCAATCCCCCTGGTGCTGACTGGGCCAGGTTTAAAGGGGTCCAGCAGCCAATGACAGCTTGGCAGGAGCCCTCGGAAAATGGTTGGGTGGTCAGCGCAATTGCCCGGAACTGCCCACCCGACCATTTTCAGAGGGCTTCTGTTGAGCTGTCATGGGCTGGACCTCTGGTGGTGACTGGGCCAGTTTTAAAGGGGTCCAGCCGATAACAGCTCAGCACGAGCCCTTTAAAAATGGCTCCCGGGAACCAAATCTGGTGCCTATAGGACCCAGGGGAGCCATTTTGTTTCATTTCATTTCATTTTTAAAAAAGTATAAGAAACAAAACAAAACGGGTGGGCATGAAATGAAATGAAACAAAACATCATTTTTTTTTATGCCCAACCCTAAAGACCAAGCATCCTCTAGCCAGCATGGCAAGCTGGCTGGGTGATTCCAGCAGTTCCTACCTCAAAATAACTTCTCAAGTCTTGCACATTTCCAAACTTTTATTTGTTGTATCTCTCCAGGCACCGAAACATATTGGGCCACTCCTGCTCTTAAGAATTGCATTCACTCGTGTGCTCACATCAGGTGCATGGCCACCAGCCAATCCTCTCTCCTTAAATTTAAATAAAATAGGTTTATGGGTAAAAGAAGCTGGATCTTACCGTATCCTCTTTATTTCATATTATTTTTGCATGGGATCTTTCCCAATCACCATAAAATCATCCTCCACCCTGATATATCTGACAGCCCATCTCTTCCCAGACGAACCACTATATCTTACTGGTACATCATCCATTCCTAGGTCCTGCCTCTCTGCACACAGACTGCAATTTCTAGCCTGCTGTCCTGACTCCCTAGGATGGTATTGGTATGATCTGATAAGGGAAGATGAAATATTTCATTTCTGAAACAGAAAATGGTGTTTCCTTTTGTAACTTGATAGAATGCTTGCTTGTATTCCGTTTCATAATTTTTCATAACCTTACGAAATGATTAAACTCTAGTCCAAGGTTCTAATTCAGCGTAAGAGAGCTCCTTATGTTCCTTCATAGATAATCATCTCATATCTTCTGTGTTTAGAGAAAATGGCATTTCGTTTTGTTACTTGATGGACTGCTTGCTTGTGTTTCGTTTCATAATGTTTCATAACCTTACGAAACAACGAAATAGCATGTCATTTTTTGCTAAGTGCCCATCTCTAGTCCAAGGTTCTAATTCAGGGTCAGAGAGCTCCTTATGTTCCTTCATAGATAAACACCTCATATCTTCTGTGTATATAGATGGGACATTTCTGGGGAGGTCTGGGCCTAATACAGTCCATGGTGGGTGGTGAGGATAAAAATGTGGCTTCCAGGGCCACCAAAGTAGCCCATGTTCTCTTTTAAGGAAATGTTTAAATGTGATCCAGTAAACTTCTTGGTGTCCCTCGGCCACAAGCCTCACCCCCACATAAATCTTACAGGGAGGCTAGTATTTAGAACATATTCTGCGTAATCTCATTTTACAGCTCCTATTTAATAGGCACTTTCCTCTTAAATCTCTGCCACTCTTCCCCCTTTTCTCTCTCCCTTTCTTCTTTTTTTCATATTTTGTTTTTGAAGCATGATTTGCTGTTTTAGGGCCCACCTTCTCAGCTCTCCGCTCTAGCGGGTTCGTGTACCAGAAATACTGAAAGGATCACGCAAAATATAATTGCCTTAATGCTTTGCATATTTATGTTGGAAAGCTTTTTATGAAGTGTTACTTTGGGGAAAAAAAGAAAAGGGTGAGAGTGAAAAGATCGGTTCATCTTTTAAAAGGAGTGATTGATTGCTGCCACTCAGCCATTTCTTCATTCTTGGCTCCCATCTTAGCCTCTGTAATAAGTTTTTCATGAACACCAGGCCACTATTAAAGAACAGTATTCATCGTAAGCCAAGCAAAGACCCGGCCGACTTTGATGGGCACAATACCATATTTCAAGCCACAGTGTCCTTTCTGTTAAACGTTGACCTGCTGCCTCATTAGGAGTGAAACAAAAATACACAAAGCCTTTTGTAAACATTAATCATAAATCTGCACCAAAATACATACCAACCCACCTCCAAACCACACGCTCCTCTGCATTGCCTAGGTCAGCCCAGGGTGCTTCTACTCAGAACTAAAGCCCATTCTGGTCAATGGGTCATGCACAGGGAGGGCTGTGGGCAACCTTGGTCCCACTGATAAATGTACACTTTTAAAATCCTTAAATATAAGGAGAGAATGAGGACTCCTGGAACTGCTTCACAGACATAATATACCTTTGAGTGCTTTCTCTTTTTCCATTCCAACTCCATTTAAAAAAAGAGACAAACTTCTGCATGACACTGTGATTTGGAAGACTCAGAGCCCAAGCAGGGATGTTATAGGAAAACCCGTTCTTTAGTACAGTATGTAATTTACAGTCTTATGAAAAGCTTGAGCAAGCACCAGCAACCTCGTCATCACCTTAGAACTGCAGAACTGCATCATCAAGTCCACCCTCTTGTCAAAGAGACAGAATGGGGAATCACACTCCCAAACTCTACTTAAACTACTGAGCTGTCCCACAGTTCCATCTTGGTTGGACAGCCATCTGCACATCATCAGAAAGGGGATGCTGACTGGCACTGATGTGAGTCAGAGTGTGGGAAGGCTATGTTTTTGGACAGCAATTTCCAGAACAATACTTGCAGAGGCTCATTAAAACCTGGAGTCAAATTTCAAAACAGTGTCACTTAAGGGGGAACAGAACACATTCCGCTCTAGTAAGGAGTCCATAACAAGGTGGCCCATGTGTCTGTTCAGGTTTTTAATTGGGATATCAGCAGCTGATGGGCAGGCCTCTGCACTTGGATGATACGTTTTTTGTCTCAACTGGTCTGAGCAGCACTTTAGATGAAGTGCACCTTCAAACAAAGCATGGTCCTCTCATGGTACTTCAAAGAAAGGAATGTCTTCTGTTAGGTGAAACACATGTCTCTTCTAGCTCTAAGCATTGTGGGAAATGGGAAGGGATCAAATAAATCTCTCCTTCCTCACCTACAGCTGCATCTAACAGGGGTAGCAAATCACCTCTCTAAATCTCATTTGTTTGAATCTTAAAGGAAGCCTCCTTTATTTTAAATAACTTGGTGCTAAATGGAAACACTAGTTAGAGAGAGAGAGACTATGGCTGATACTTCACATCCATCTCATCGCTGTTCCCGGTCCCACTGGGGACCGGTAGGGAGAAATCTAACCGCACGTCCATTGCGGGATGAAGGGAGTTCGTCCCAACCACGCCCCCTGAAGTGCAATTAAGCGGGATGAGAGATTCCCCTCCCTGGCCTTGGGAATCTTGTCATCTTGTTTCTCGTTCCAAGACAAGTGCCTGTGAGGTAAGGCTCATCACGCAACGTGCCATTCTCCATCTAGTGGCAGGAGTGCGAAATGCCATTTGCCAGTACATTCCCTATGGAGTCAGCAACACAGTGCAGAGAGATTAAAAGACAAATGCCTCAAACTTAGCTCCGTAATGCATTGAAGGCAAGGCCTCAGAGAATCGAAACATCAAAAAACAGAAGGTCGGGTCAAAAAAAAAAAAAAAGGAGAACAAAGGCATGGAATTTCACATCTCATCATGGAACAAGGACATGCAGAAACAGTCATGCCGGTATCATCAATCATGCCCGTGTGTACACGGGAACAGGGACAGAACCGGAAGAAGACGACGTGACCGCGACTGACATCAACACACAACGAACTTCCTCCCAGGACGAGAATGGACGGGAAGTAACTTTCTACCACTGTCACAAGAAGGAAAAGGAGATTATGTGTGCATTAGACTTGCCTCTTGCTACAAAACAACAAAGAGTCATTGCAGAAGAATAACTTTTATTTGTTAGTTGCTCTCAAGGACTGCGTCTGATGAGCAGGAAGTGAGGAAGGAACTCACACTCTCCAAATGGCTTCCCTGTGGTCCCTGCAGCTGATATTTACATAAGAAAACTCACATGCTGTCACTGTGTTCATTCAATTAACTTCATGTTCACTTGGGTCGTGAGGGTGGCAAATTTGCAAGCATCATTCTTATTTGAGTCCCTGCTGACAAGTGCTGACAAGTGAAGGAAAAAGAGGCACCAACAGCTCAATTCATGGATTGGGATATTGCAGTGGCTCCCAACCTTCCTAATGCCGCGACCCTTTAATGCAGTTCCTCATGTTGTGGTGACCCCTTGCCCTGCTTGGAAGAGGCCACAAGCCCCCTTTGGCAGGCCACTGATGCAGGTGCCATAGAGAACTTCCCTCTGCAGGCACCCTCAGCCAATCGCAGCCTCCAGGGCCATTGACTGACATCCCCTCCATCCTATCAACCTGTAACTCACTCTTCTCCCCTTCCTGCCCCCTGCCTCCACCAGACCCAAGCAGTTTGTGCCTTTTTCTTCACTGGCTCATGGCGACCCCTGAGAAATGGTCGTTTGAGCTGGAACAACATAAAAGTAAGATGTGAACCCTCAGGAAAACCCACCATCCCAATGTTGTGAATTTCGATTAGCCATTTGGTTACTAACCCTGTACTAAAAAAAAAAATTGGAATTTCAGTTCTGTCGCTAAAATGGTCAGACATCCAGGACAAAGAAATCAAGACATAACGCGGAGGCAGGAGGGCATGTTTGGCTTGAAGACAACTGAAAGCAGTGGCGGTGTCCTCAGCTCCCAATACTACCCTCCCCTCCTCCTTCTCCAATCCACACACACCTGAAGAGCCACCCAGGCAAGAGTGCTGCTGCTCTACTTAGGTCCCAAAGCCGTCTCCAGTGCCAGTGAAGCCCCGTTGCTAGCCAACCAGCCAAGCAAGCAGGTGAACAGGCAAGGGAGTGCAGTGGGTGGGGAGATCAGTTGGCTGGCTTGGAGGCAGGCACCTGAGGGATGAGCCAGCCTTCCTCCTCCTCCTCTTCCTCTGCTTGGCTGACCAGGCTGGGTGTGCAAAGCAGTTAGTGAGGAGAGGAGGTGGCCCCGCTCCTCCACCTGCCTGCCCAGCGGCTGTTCTCGGGTTGGCTGGCCATGGTAGCATTAGGGACCAGCCTACAGTCATGCAGTGTAATTGCTTTCACTCACCCCACCCCACTATCACTGTCACTGCTACCCCCTCACCACCATTGTCACCATCACCTTCGGATAAAAGCGTTCACTCTATTTGTGGATTTCATTATGTGAGAAGCGGCTTGGAATCAATCCCCTGAGGATATGGGGGTCCTACTGTACTGAAATTGGCTATAGGTATTTTATTTTTATGGCTGTATTTTAATTGATCAATTTGCCCTTTATTTTTTGCTGTTTGTTGTTTATAATTTCTATTTTGTTATATTGTAAACTATCAGAGTAGATGTTCAGCTAGATGGGAACTATAAAAACCTAATACATACATACATACATACATACATACATACATACATACATACATA
>JAHTLZ010000129.1:91740177-91771280 GCA_023846285.1 Phrynocephalus versicolor | reverse complement strand
ATACATACATACATACATACATACATACATACATACATACATACATACATACATACATACATACATACATACATACATAGAAGGAGGACTCTGCTCTACTGGAAGTTTTGAAGCAGAGACTGGCTGCCCATCTGTAATGGCAAAGTTTGGTAAATGATAATTCCCAGAATTCCCATCTCAGCAGGGATCAGACTAGATGACTCTTGAGACCCCTTTCATATCCTGGATAGTAAGATTCTACAGTACATGCTTTAACTTCCTCTCCTGCTGACTTTCTGGAATTGCTCTCCACTTGGATCTGCTCATCTTGTCATATAAGCCAGGAACCAGCACAAAAAGCCAGGAACCAGCTGGCTGAACTATAAACAGATAGAGAGATAAAGCTATGACACAGGACTTGTGCAGACATAATAAAAAGCAGAATAGTTTTCGATAAGTCATACCAAATGAAACGCCCGAAGTTTAGAGGAACAGGAAAGCATATATAACTCATTTTAATTTTATTTTCGTTTAATATTCCTTATTTTCCCTATGCAGAGTAACTAGAGGAAAATACTTGTAATTGAATCCTGAAGCAACGGCAACTATGTCTGGAGGCTGAAGTCATAATCTTGTTTCGTTCCTGTAAGAGTGTTTTACATTGGTGCCAAAAACGGGGGTGGGGGGTGGGTGCTTAGAAAATTTATTGTCAAAGCATGTGGAAGTCTGAGGACTTTTTAACCCTTCTTTCCCCCTACCTCTTGGCGGTTTGGCTAGCATCCTGGCTCACTAGCCAAGCATGGCTTTGAGACTTCTGCCTCTTCTGGATTGTGGCTGTTGCTAGCTTTACAAGGAAGGAGCCTTTGTTTTCTTTTAAACCTGGTGCAAGCACTACAACGGAAAACACCGCTGATTATACTGGGGCAGGAAATTACCATTTAGATAGGCCCTAAATAGCCATCCTTTCCTGCTCAAAGCAGGAAGCTGGCAGATCTGGTTTTAATATACTGTTGAGCATTTTGGGTTTTTATTGTCATTCTAGGCAATCCAAGAGGGATTTTTTTGCTGCCTGAAATGATTCCATCCATTGAATCCAAGTTTCCCTTATACACAGAGCTTCCTTCCAGAAACCCTTATCCACAATCTTGCCATACATCCTTTAAATCTCCCTTGATTACTTCCATTTTCCATAACACTTCCCTATTTTTAGCAGCATTGCCTCTTTCCCACATGTTTAGCAAACCCCCTGTGTTTATTTTAGATTGCATGGGATAGAGGGGTGGATGTGTCCCAGTTCACATGTATGTACTTTCATACATTTATATAAGTATTTGTTTAGTTAATTTATACCCCACCTTTCTCTCACTGAAAATTAATCCAATCAAATATAAAAATCAGATGAAAAACACAATTAAAATGTGTCATCAATACACCACAAAACAAAAAAGAAAGGATATCATGCTAATGTTCAAAGCTCTTTTTACCAGCACCAACCCAGCAGAGGTGGTCACAGAGGTGGTCCCACATGGTATGCCATCCTTGCTGACACCACCACCAGTAGCGGTTTTAAGGAGGCAGCAAAAGACCAGCCTGTCATTCCACACGTTTTTGTGAACAACTTTTTAAAATGATGGTATCTGATCCACAATGTGGATTCAGAACATGCAAAGAAAGAAAAGGGGACAAACCCTGCTCATGCTTTGTGACACGGACGGGAAGCGGGGTGCCCCCTCTAGATATAGCCGGGCCACAACTCCCATTCTTGCTCACCATTGGCTATACTAGCTAGATGTAATGAGAGCAACAGTAAAACGTCAGAAGGGCCCTGACGTGCCCACCCTCTACAGTCACCTCCTCCATCTGTGGGACATTAACGCATGAAAAAGGCAATATGTGTACAAAAGGTCATAACGCATAAGTATAGACTTAAAAGTAAATTACCTGCAATGACAGTTTGTCTGTTCGTTTAGGTAAGGAGGGCATTACCTTTCAAAAGTAACAGAATCAATGAGAACAAAGCGACCTTATGGGTCTACTGAGTAACATTCTCTAATTCTGTGTAAGATTACCTGTAAACACATATTCCCTGAGTGCATGATAAGCAGAAGGTCCTATCCATAATCTGGAACCTGGTTGCTTGCACCAGCTCTGGTCCCAATGCAGAAATATCTGCCTCTTTGCTTCTTCACCCTCAGCATTTGTGGCAGCAACATGATCCTGTGTTAATACAATGGTACCTCTTAAGACGAATGCCTCATAAGATGAAAAACTTGTAAGATGAATGAAATTTCCGGGAGTAGGCAAGCTTCACAAGACGAAAATTCCCTATGGGAATGCCTCGCAAGACAAAAATCCGTTCCGCATTTTGAAACAAGTTACCCAGGATGCATTGCAGCCTGTAGTTTAAGAAGGGGTGGGAGGAGTTTTTTCATCAAGTTTTGGAGCCCTTCTGGACATTGTTTTGCATCAGTTTTTGGACTTTTAGAATTTGGAAAGGTAAGGAGCTGCTTTCTTTTGTGTTTTTGCATTGGGAATGACCTGGGGTTTGTCTTCGAGCTTTTCTTTTACATTGCACTGTGGGGAGGGGAGTTGTTTGGACAACCAGGCTCTGTATGCCTTTAAAGTAACTTTATGAAGAAGCATGAGCCAAAAAAAAAGTTTTTGGCCTTTTTTCAGACCTCCAGAACAGATTAATCAGTTTCCCATTCATTTCTATGGGAAACCACATTTCACAAGATGAATTTTTTTATAAAATGAAATGACACGTAAGACGAATTAACTTCTTCTTAAGAGGTATCACTGAAGCTCAACAAGTTAAGGCATTTTTGGAGGACTTGCAACAGGAGTTTTCCAAATTTTTGCCACACTCTTAATCCTAAATGTGCTTGCTTTTAAATTAACAAAAAACAACAAAAAAGCAAGAGTGAAAAATATTTCTCAAAGTGCCTATATTTATTATTCAGCAGTGCTGAATATGTTCACAAAGTAGTGTTTCTTTTGATTGTACATAGAAATGGATATAGAAATATTATCATGGACATCTGTAGAAACTTGTTAGTGCAATTAGGGAGGAAAACTGCAGACACAATTTTCAGTAGCTATCCATATTAAAACATTGCATATTTATATCTATTTATAGTTGCCCTTGACAAAGGGAACAATAATTTTGAAATGTGTTGGGCACTGTAGAATAATAAACATAGGCATTCTTGAGAAATATTATTCTCTCTTGGTTTTGCTGTTTGTTGTCATTGCCTTCCTTTCTTTTCTCTAGATAAGCAGCAACTAACTCCTGAAAAAGCAAGAACATGGACCCTTGGTGTCTCTTCCAGCTCTAGTATTCTATGACTCTACAGAAAACAAAACAAATTAAATTAAACGTATGGAGCAACATAGCAATTTAATCATTTCCCAAACTCAGCAAATTGCTTCATCCATGTAATCAAAACCATGCTAAATGCACCATCCATAACAGCATGTGCAATTTACACATGTTAGACTCCCCCCCCCAAAAAAAATTATATCATGTATGTGTAGATGGGAGGTATGTACATTTCTCCTGTATATGCAAATGCCATACATGCGATCTATAGACCTGGGAGCTATTGAATAAAAAACATGCATGGCTGAGCTCATTATAGCAACCTTAGTAGGAAAATTCCATTGTACAATACAATAAAAACAAAAGCTCCATATGATATCCTTCCTGTAATAAAGAAAAATGTAGACAAACAATGGGCTCATCTATGCTCTTCTGTTTACCTTTGCAACTAAAAGCTTCCTCCTCATAAAGTCCTCCTGCCAACAGCTATATGTAACGTCGTGAAATTTCATATTAGCAACAGTAAAACAAGTGAGCTTTCAAGAAATCTGTCTGATGTGGTCACTTCCTGTTCCCAAATATCAAGATGTATTCGAATAACCGCCACATCAAGAAACAGCAATTCCCACCTGGCATGATATGAGAGGCACTAAAGTGTTTCTTGAGAAATTGAGGCTATAATTCTGTAGACATTTACCTGGTTATAATTCCCATTAAATTCAGTGGGGATTAGTTCTGTGTAGGTATGTGCAGGATTGCACTGTAGTCTACAGGAGTCAAAACACTGCCAACTTCCTTGCCTGTGGAAGCACGGACACCCTCTCTCTGAAACACGGATCATTCCTCTTTCCCTACATCAGCATTGAGATTAGTCAAAATAAAGGGGTACAAATGTTCTAGAATTCCTTGATTTAATATGTGTTGAGGAATTTTAGAAATGTTTTACATGAATCTCGTTGCCTCAGCATGTTTACCCTGCATTTTGAACATGTGGAAATCCCCTGGAGAGCCTCAAGAATAAGACTGAGATTCCAAATGTTTTGTTTTGTTCATGGCCATGGTGCACAAAACAGAGATTATATAAAACTGAGGTTTCTGTACAAAATCAATGTCTTTTCGCTTTGTGATACTAAACATGAGCAGGCACACAAACACGCACAGAATGCAAACAGCAGTGCTGACCACAGATACAAACAGCCTGTAAAATGTACATTTACCTATAATTTAGTAATACCGATTCTAGTGTTGGCGAACCTATGGCATGGGTGCCAAAAGTGGCACTCGGAGCCCTTTCTATGGGCACCCGGCATCGCCCCTTCAGAGCCCCCTGTATTCAGGTTAAAATGCTATATTGGCACTTTTTGATAAATTAGTGGGTTTTGAATCGCAGTTTGGGCACTCAGTCTCTAAAAGGTTTGCCATCACTGACCTATTCTATCAATATTAACAGCATTAAGGATAAAAACATAAGAACATAAGAACATAAGAGCAGCCTTGCTGGAACAGGCCACAGCCCATCCAGTCCAGCATTCTCTCACACAGTGGCTCACCATTGACTTAAGGGTATTCCCAAACAGATATCTTAACCTGCTTATGATTACCTGCAAATAGCATTGAGAGATATCCTGCCTATCGCTCCAACCCAGTGGTTGTCCTTAGGCATCCATAATGATGATAGCCATTGATATCCTTCTTCTCCATGAACTTGTCCAGTCCTTTCTTAAAGCTGTCAAGGATGACAGCTGTCACCACTTCTTCTGGCAGGGAGTTCCAGAGACCAGTGATCCTCTGGGTGAAAAAGCACTTTCTCTTATTTGTTTGAGATCTAGCACCCAAAAGTTTCATGGAGTGCACCCTAGATCTAGTGTTGTGCGATAGGAAAAACAGTTTTTCCTTATCTACTTTGTCTACAACGTGTATGATTTTATAAACTTCAATCAGGTCACCTCTTAGGTGCCATCATTCATCAAGGACATTATTAATATACTATTAATTATTATTAATGTAACAGTTCTTATTAAATGTACAGTAACATTAAATTTAGTTAATGCAACAAGGTAACTATCATCCCTTTTGCAAGGCACTGTATTTGACAGCCATGTGCAAAAAGCACTCTTGAAATAATACACTTTTTGTCTGAGATAGAGATGTGAAGGCCTGGGAAAAAACCAGAAAAATTCAGGGGGAAAAAACATTTTTCTGTTTTCCCTCGAAAAATTGGAAAGAATGAAAAATGATTATGAAATGTTTTATTTTAACATGATGAATAAAATATTTTAAGAGAGGGTGTTATAATATTTTCTAAATTATTTCTAAAAATATACATAGAGTCAGATTATTCTGATTTCTGTCCACTGAGGACAACCATGTCCTAGGTTACAAACTGAACTCTCCAATGCAAGAGCAAGATGCATTTCGTCCCTTAGGAGTTGCTGCTATTGTCACAAGGAAAAGGAAAAGGTTTCTCTTTTGCTTTTGCATGTGGGTGGGTCTGTTTGGTTCTGTTCTATCCTCTTCACTAGGCCTCAAAGCAGTGGATGAAAATACAAAGCGACAAAAATGGTTCTGCTTAAATTTCATTCCCATTCAATGAATCTTAGTCCCATTCCCTTCTATACATTTCCCCCCTTCAATACTTTTTACCAGAATTAGATTTTTATTTTATTTTTATTAAATACTGTTAGGAGGAATTATGAATTATTAATTCTTGGTTTTTAAGCATTGCTTTGTAGAGGGTTTTTTTTTGTTCCCTAAACTAGTAAACAGTTCAGGAGATTGTTATTCTGTTTGTTACTTCAATTACAAATAAATATTATTTAAAAAGTAAATTCTGTTTGTAATAATTGTTCAGATGCACTATATTTTAATATGCTAGTTGTGGTTAGAGATGGGCACGACTCAGAAAAAATTTTTCGTTTTCGTTTTCGGCTAGGGTCCATTTCGTTTCGTTTCCGTTTTCGTGAGCTAATTTCAAAATTTTTCGTTTTCATTTCGTTACGTAACGAAAACGAAAAAACGAAAACGAAAATGAAAAATTTTTCGTTTCTCCCCATTTAGCTCCATTATGTGTTTTTCCAGTAACGAAAAACAAAAATTGGCTCAAAATTAGTCGTTTCATTTCCGTTTTTGGTCCATTTTTGAACCGTTTTTCGTTTTCGTTTCGTTACGTAACGAAAACAAAAAAACGAAAACGAAAACGAAAATACCGCTAAGTCGTGCCCATCTCTAGTTGTGGTAATTTTATGCCAAGTCAAATTGTCCATCGTCATATTTTATGTTCCTAAAGTAACAGAATGACTTCCAAGGTTTGAAAGGGGGTGGGGAGTGCTAATATAGCATCCCCCCCTTTTTCTGAAAATTTCTGTTTGTTTGTTTTTCCTCGGAGGGGAACAAAGAAAAAACAGGGTTTTTTTCTGAGCTTTGAAATTTCTGAAAATTTTACATCTGTAGTCTGAGAGTGACAAAAGAAAAGCCCGCAGTCTTGTAGCAGGTAGCAACAAGGGGAAAATGTATGTTTGTGTGTGTTTGAGGCCCAAAATATCATTGATGCAGGAAAATGCGTCAAAGAAGATCTAAACATTCTATGAGAAAGAAGGTGACTGCATGTTTGGACTTAGCATTAAAAAAGCGAATAAATAAAGATAAGATGGGAGTATTTCAACTTTTATTCTTTCTTTCACACCCCAAAGTCCTCCAGAACTTGATGGCACAGTAGAACATATATTCATTGTCATAACTCAGTGGAATTCTAGCCGACATCGGTGAGGAATCAGGCAGTGCCTTGTTATTCTCCTCGCACGTGCAACTGAATGTTAGGGGATTTGAGATCCTCATAGGTAGGTCACTAGTTTTCTACTTCTGGGACTAGAGTTGTTTGTTAGGGATCAGAGATAAAAGCTGGATGGGATCCAAGTTCATTATCGAAGCCTGTTTCTGCAGTTGAAACAGGCTAAGCCTAAACGTAAGTCAAATACTCTAGAGAAGGATTTCTACAGCTGTCCAAGGACATTCTACATCAAAACACCGGCTTTGCAATGCATTGCGTTTGTCTGGTTCCTCTGTTCCCCACACTTTTTTTGCTTTGGGGCAACATCGGGACCAAAGGAAAGTGAGGCTTAATGGACATGCTTTCAAACACAGGTGGGCTTACCTGGCCTAAAGCCCTCATGGCTTTGTATGCACTGTTGCATTTGGGGAATTTAAAAATAATAACACCTAGCATCCTCAGAGTCCTTTGGAAATTAGCAGTATAGAGCCAGCACAGTTTCATACATGTACTAGGGAATACCAGACTGGGAATATTATTTACACGTGCTTTCTCTCTGTCTTCCACTACACACACTCTTTCTCTTCTTTTGTCCCTTAGGTCATAGCTTGTTTTTTTTACAACCACGTCTGGGGACCAAAGCACTAGCAACATAGATTGTTTAATGATTTAATATGCAGAGGCACATCCAAGAACCCAGGGAGACTCAACTATCCAGAAAAATTAGCTTCATGTTTATTAAAAGAGATAGCTATCAATGGCTTGTTACTTCATTGTCTTGTTTTAATGTTTTAAACAGATTTGGGAGGAAGAGGATAGTGGTGATAATGGTGATAATAATTCTTTTAAGTGAGGGGTGGCATTAAATACATAAATAAACAATAAATAAATAAAAGGTGATCCCAAATCCACCCACTGATTCCATGGACAAGAAACCCAGCAGTGAACGGGGACACTGTGAATCATAATCTAATCATCTGAGAACTTCAGAGCCGGAAGCAACTCTATGGATCACTGGGTCCGGCCTCTGTTAAGGAAGCTCAGTGGGGAATCGAACTCCCAGTGTTGTCTCTGAAGCCAGAGATTTAAACCACCAAGTTATCGAGCAGCTAATTTCTTAGCCCTATTCAGATTTATTGGCATCAAAGAATGGCTGAGATAGAGTCATACAGTTAAGCCCCAGCTCCCACCTGGCAGTGATGCGGACATCACATGTTCAGAGTAAAGGTCCACACAGATGTAAGCGTGCTCGGTCGAAGCTACTTCTGCGATCCGCATCTCTTCCCCCCCCCCCAAGGCTTTATTATTTCCGATACAAACAAATTGGGGAAAGGGTATGGGGGGGTTACAAAAATACAGAGAGGTGTGAGCTGGTAGTCACCTATATCTAATTGCCAATAGTTTAAATCTTTCTACACATCTAAACTGACTCATATTTGTCATGAAGCATATACAATAATGCTTTTTCTTAGTTCTCTAGCTGTGATCCGCATCTCTTTCTTATCAGGGTTGCCGATAAGGGACACAAGCTTCTGGTGCCTATGCAAACCCATTGCTTTGAATACACAAACATCTACACGACTTCTCGTCATGCAAACTTTTGCATGTTACAAGCATGTGCCCATCTTCACAAACTGAGTGCCTGAAGAGGTTCTCGGGTTGCCCTGCTTAATTAGGGGCAGGCATTGGAAGCTGTCAGATTTATCTAGACCGTTGGTTGCCAAACTTGGGTGCCTAAATGTTCTTAGATTGTGACTTCCAGAAATACTGACGAGCCCAGCTAGTGGTGAAAACTTTTGTAAGTTTCAGTCCAAGGACACCTGGGGACCCAAGGTTGGGAACCACCGCTCTATCCACTGTGAGCTACACGAACAGGCTTTGAAACAAGATTGTCTCTCAGTCCGGCAGACCTCTACGCACAAAGTAATTGCTCTCTCATTCAATAACACAAAGGTACAGGTTGGTTCTCATAAAATGCATGGGTATGCAATGACAGGGGTACAATAAGCAATGGGGCATCGGAACGAAGGACATGAGTTACAGGAAAAATGTTTGTGTTCTCAATTATCAGGAATCAGAACATACCTGCAGACATGTTAGAGAACTACTGTCCTTCAGAGCAGACAGAGGTGACCTAAATAGAGCAGTGGTCTACATATATGTTTCGTTTAAATATGGAATCTTGTCAAGTTGCCAAATAGCAGAACACATAATTCAAATTATGTAGGTGAACACAAAGCTCATATCAACAGAGAAATTGGAGCAATTAATGTCCTTTGAGTAGGACTACATTCTATTAACCACTCTCTTCACTATCAGAGCCTCTCATGTACAAACATATATGGTATAGTTATGAGATCTAGAAATGTTTTATTTTTTAAGGTATCCTATATAAGAATGAGATCTTGCACACTGTCCTTTTGTTTTGAAAAAAGAAAGATGGAAAGAAAGTAAAACTAGAATCATATTTTAGTCTTCCAATTTCCTTCTCTTCCAGTTCCCTTCATGTCTATTTTTCTCTCTGGAATCAAGACTAATTGGTAATTGGCACAAGAACATAATGTTTGGCCTAAGGGCTGTTCAGATGGATCAAAACCATTTGTTCTACTATGTATTATTGTTATAAGTATTCCTAATAAAATTTAGCAGAACAAAGAAAAGGACAGGCCGGATGCTGTCATTATGACTTATACAACAACAATGTCATTTCCCCCCACAGCAAAATGAATGGAGGGAAGTCACCTGAGTGAAAAGCACAAAATGTTGTCTAAAATCAATTCTCGGACAGTTGCCATTGTCCTTGAGGGAATATACTCACACAATCCAACATTTGTTGGATGGAAATCACTATGCTGCAGGAAGGGGGAGGGAGAAAGGGGGCCAGCCCTTTAGCTGCTGGAAAGGTGGATCGTGCCACGATTCCACTTTGAAAATACTGTTACCCAGTGGGGATGTGCAGGCTGTGGTAAACCAAGGGTCTATAAAGGGGATACGAGAACACGTTGCTCTGCCATGAAGAGACACTGCCTCCTTCAGCTAGTGCGAAGTCTCCATAAAGGAATGAGACTCACACATAACAATGCAGTCTCCAGGGATGCTCCAGGCATGGTGGAACCCATGAGCTGGCACATCAGCATTCACGTGTAGGCAACAGGATTTAATCATGCACACCAAGAAGAAGGGACTGTGTGGGAAGCTTTTGTGAGTGTTCCAGGTGGACATACGATTCATTTCCTCACAGCGCTTTGAGGCTTATGGGCTCAACGAAGAGGCACTCTTGTTCACATAGTGGATCCACAGTTTAAGCATGTCTTTTGTCCAGTGAGCTCAAGGAGACATATATGGCTTCCCTCTTACCCTTTCTACCCTCAGAACAACCAAATGGGATAATAAAATAACTCAGTGGAGAGACTTCCATGGCTGAACTAGGCTTTGAACCCGGGCAGAAGAGTCTGTGGAATAACTTTATGAGTAAACTAAGCACATACATGACGGACTTTTGCATGGACCTCTGGGCATCATAAGTGCAGCGATCCGGCACATTGACATTCATGCACACTAAATAGAATAGCTGCGGGGAGATTATATGAATATATGTATGCAAGAGTACCACTCAGTATACTGGCTCTGATCAGCTCAGTGACCTGGCAACCTAAAGTTCATGCATCGGCTCCATAGTTTACACATGCACAGTAAGTGAAAACACTTCTGTTGGCTTTAATCAGGGTGCTTACTAATAAGGTTTTCATTGAGCAAAGTGCCTGGCTTTGTTCACCAAATGTTACATGGAAACCTACTGCTTCTTCCAGTGCAGCTGCCATGAAGCTGCTGCAGAAACTTTAACAGGTCCAGAACATGGAGGCCAGCTTATTGAGTGACCAAATATCAACACACCAACCCAGTTCTGGCTCCTTTCCACTGGCTACCGGTGTGTTTCCGTGCCAGCTTCAAGGTGATGGTTTTCACCAATGAAGCCTTAAATGGTTTGGGACTCCAGTACTTGGCAGCACCCCTAATTGGATCTGCCCATCCTATGGAACTATCCCAAACAGGTCAGCTGAGGAGAGTGACTCTCAGAGCCCTGGAGGGAGAAGACAAGAAACCAGGACTTGATCCTTGACTGTGGAATGAACATCCTCCCGCAATTTATTTGGCCCCTTCGCTGGCAGTTTTTTTTTTAAAAAAAAATCACTTCTGGCCTTGTTCTTCAGGTAGGCATTTCAAAATATCATACCTACAAAGCCAGCTGAATTTATCCATCCTGATTTTTACCAATTCCACTATTTTAAATGTTCATTTATATATTGTGATGCATTCCAACTGTATTGTTTACTTTCATTTTATTATTTTCATTTTGTTGTTGTTGTTCTTTTAAATGTGCTGAGTGGGCCTTGGCCAGATGGGTCAAATAAAAATAAGGCAAGCAAACAACTAAAATAAAGGAAATGACCGCTGTGACCCGAAAATAAAATTGCAGATCAAAAGAGGAAAGAAGATCTGCAAGCCTTTTGGCTCAGCAGCACATAAAGGCCGTGGCCAGGAATCCTCAACAAGAACGTGGCCAACATGACAAGTTTCTAGATTTAACACAAGTGTGCAAGCACAGATGCAAGTACACACACAAACACACGTGCTTCAGCTGGTCCTCAAGGGGGGAGGGAACAGTGAAATCCAATTCTTTCCAGGCAGGTTTGCAGGATGAGCTGTAGACTCTGGCAAATTAAATACTGTCTATAACTACTTTGAAGGAATACCAAAGCAAGGCTTTAACCACAAGCCAACTGCTGTGGCAGCTGAGATCTATTGCTTCCCTCTCTAGTCTTTGGAAGAATTAAAAAATCCGAAATGTTTTCACCATTCCAAATGGTGTTCAGGTAATTTAATTTCACATCACAGTAACAGTCTCTGCCCAAGCTATCAAGATGATTCCACCCCTCTACCCCACCCTAGCTAATGAACAGCAGGTGCTCAGTCTTTTATTTCCTCTCAAATTAAGATTGGTCCTTTGGAAATTTCTTTAGAATCCAAGGTTGAAGGTCTGTTTCTTTTCTCATTTTTGTTTTTTTTTTAGCGCCGTCTGTGGTTCAGTTTTATCAAGAACAATATTTGATGCGACATTCTAGGAAGGGCTTTAAAGCATTCACTTATTTCATCTTCCTTTCCAGAAACGTTTCTTTAAATTATGCTTTTTATATATAAAATAAACAAGCCCGCAAGGATGAAAACAACCAATTTCCTCTATTCTAACTTGGAAATATACGTCTGAGTATTTAAGATGTGAATGGACATGGACCAAGATTTAGACATAGATTTGGATTTATTTTCCCACATCAAAAAATGAGAATGTTGTCCTTGGTGCGATCAGGATCAAAATGTAAGATTTTTGCATGGCTATGGAACAATGGCAATGCAATGTATACAACTTTTGGCACTTGGTTGTTTCCCCTTATACAATATGTCATGTGTGCTAATTAGACTATAATTCTCTATCTATACCTTTTGGGATTTTTTTTTTGTATACCTGATTTTGTTCAGGCAGAATTGTTGTTGTTTTGGTGGTGGTGTGCTGTCAAATCACCTCCGACTCTTGGTGATTCTGTGAATGAGGGATCGCTAAAATGTCGTGCCCTGCTTGGTTCTTCTAAACTCAACTCTGTGGCTTCTTTTAAGGAGTCAACCTATTTCATATTTGGTCTGCCTCTCTGCTGCTTTTCACCTTGCCAGCATTGTTGATTTTACAGAGAATTCTGCCTTCTAGAGATGGGCACGACTCAGAAAAAAAGTTTCGTTTTCGTTTTCGTTTTCGGCTAGGGTCTGAGTCGTTTCGTTTCTGTTTTCGTGGGCTAATTTCAAAATTTTTCGTTTTCGTTTCGTTACGTAACGAAAACGAAAAAACGAAAACGAAAACGACAAATTTTTCGTTTCTCCCCATTTAGCTCAATTGAGTGCTTTTCCAGTAACGAAAAACGAAAATTGGCTCGAAATTAGTCGTTTCGTTTCCGTTTTCGGTCCAGGTTGGTGCCGATTTTCGTTTTCGTTTCGTTTCCGTAACGAAAACGAAAAACGAAAACGAAAACGAAAATACCGCTAAGTCGTGCCCATCTCTACTGCCTTCTCATGGTATGGCCCAGTATCAGCTTTGCCATTTTTGCCTCCAGATATACAGTGGTACCTCAGTTAACAAAATTTATTCATTCTGCAGGCTGTTTCGCTGTGCAAACATTTTGTTAACCGAAGCACAGTTTACCATTGAAATGAATAGGAAACCATTTTAATCTGTTCTGGAGGTCTGAAAACAAGGCAAAAGGCTGTTTTTCCCCACCAAACCTTTTTATAAAATATTCTTTAAAGGCATGCAGAGCTGACCTCCCCCCCTCCCCACAGTACAATGCAAACATGGACAAAAGCAAGCAGCAAGATGAACCCACCCTGTTCCTGCCTGCAGAGCAATAGAAAAGAATGCACAGATGGTCAAAAGGAAGGAAGGAGAAACCCCAGCTCCCTACCTTTCCAAATCTGAAAGGTCTAAAACCCGCTGCAAAAAATTGTCCAGAATGGCTCCAAAACACGATGAAAAAACTACTCCAACCCCTCCCACCCCTCCACAAACTATGGAGGGCACAATGCATCACTTATTTTGCAACGTATAATGGAAAAGAACATTATCCAAGGCATCCCATAGTAAATTTTCATTAACTAAAACATCCCTATTCCCAGAAATTTCATTTAATTAACCATTTTTTTTCATTACCAGATGCATTCATTATCTGAGGGATTACTGTACCTGTATTTTTCCGTCTACAAGACTGCCATGTATAAGACAACCCACACTTTTCTAACCGAAAACTACAGTTTCACAACCAGACATTTCTCTCCTCAGCTTACTTCCATGTAGAAGATGACCCTCAATTTTAGTCTAACCATTTTAGACAAAAATATAACCCTATTCATGGAAAAAGTATGATAATTCAAGTCTGATTTGATAAGAACATAAGAACAGCCTTGCTGGAACAGGCCACAGCCCATCCAGTCCAGCATTCTGTCTCACACAGTGACTCACCATTTGCTTCAGGGTATTCCCAAGCAAATGTCTTCATCTGCTTAGGATTCCCCACAAATGGCATTGAGAAACAACCTGCCTATCTCTCCAACCCGGAGGTTGTCCTTAGGAATCCATAATGATAGCCATTGATACCCTTGTCCTCCATGAACTTGTCTTATCCTTTCTTAAAGCTGTCAAGGCTGACAGCTGTCACCACTTCTTCTGGCAGGGAGTTCCACAGATCACTGATCCTCTGTGTGAAAAAGTACTTTCTCTAGCACCCAAAAGTTTCATGGAGTGCCCCCTAGTTCTAGTGTTGTGCAATAAGGAAAACAGTTTTTCCTTATTTACTTTGTCCACAATGTGTATGATTTTATAAACCACTAGAGGCCAGGACTGCCTCATCTCTGTTGTCCTTCTGGAAATAGGCAAATATCTTTCTCTTCAGGCAAGCTTTCCCTGAATGATGGACTACCATATGTATTTTATATGAATATATAGGTTCATATAGACTTTGTGTTTATAACTACTTATAACCTTGTAACTTTAATGTAATGTTGTAAGATGTCCCTCAATTCCTTGTTCTCAAATACTTGAACATATCCCAACTGTAGTGGACTATATATTATCCCTCATTATTGCAAGCCGCCTTGGGTCCTTTTCCAAGAAGAAAGGCAAGGTAAAAATACTCTAAAGCAAGCAAACAAACAAACAAACTTCAATCAGTTCACCTCTTAGGCGTCTTTGTTCAAGAGCGAAGAGGCCCAGCCGTTGTAGCCTCAGATTATAAGGATGATGTTTCAATCGCCTAATCATTTTGGTTGCCCTCCTCTGCACTTTTTCTATTTCCATAAGAACCTTCTGGAGGCATGGTGACCAGAATTGTACACAATACTCCAGATGGGGCCTCACCATAGATTTATACAGAGGCAAAATGCCACTTGCTGACTTGTTTTCTACACCCTTCCTAATGATCCCTAGCGCCGAGTTTGCTTTCTTCACTGCTGCGGCACACTGGGTTGACACCACACTGCAACATTTAAATTAGACATAAATCTCACATAAGCTGTTACATTTAACACACATGCACACACCTAGATGAGCTGGCACATGAGTCACCAAACATACTTCATTGAAAACTGGTTTGAATGGAGCATAAACAAAATATTTTTGTTGTTGTTTTGGAAAACGTTTCAAACTAGCACCAAAGGTTTTGCTTGGCAGTCTAACTTTAACAAGCAAAAATTAATTCTCCAGATTTTTTAAAAAAATGAATGGCACGATTGTATGAATGGGCACAATTTGGCAAGCCTGTTGATTCAACAGAGTTGATGAGAGGTTTGCCATTGCTGTGACAAGCTTTTATTCGGTGAGAACAGACAATAGTCAGAGGACTGGGCAATCAATTCCCTAACAGTTTGTTGCATTCACTTGTGCATATGCCACTCATTATCAAATCAATATGTTCTAATACATTGCCAAAAATAGCTGAAAGAATTTATGGAACTAGCTGTGATTGTCATCTGAAAAGGGGGGAAAAATCTTACTCTTTCTAACGCATGCTCTAATCTGTATTTAGTAGAATAAAGGTCCCTTGGCAACACCTTTCCTTCTGGAATACTGAAGAGTTGATGCCATTCACACAATATTTGGGATAAAGTTGCTGCTTTGTTCTGTACCCCTAGGTTTTGTTTAACAGAAGCAAATTTTTTCATAAAAGAAAACCTCTGGGGAAAGAACCATTTTTTGTAAAATATTCTGGGTCAGAACAGACCCAGTATTGCTCTCCTATAGTGCTTGAAAGCAAAAGTGTTCTGCTTATATACCGCTCCATACCACTTCAAGTAGTCTCTGGGCGGTTTACAGTTTTAATTACAGTAATGCAGACTACACATTGCCAACCCCCCCCCCCAGCAAGCTGGGTACTCATTTTACCAACCTCGGAAGGATGGAAGGCTGAGTCCACCATGAGCCAGCTACCTGGGATTGAACCCAGGTCGTGAGCACAGTTTTAGCTGCAGTACTGGCATTTAACCACTGCGCCACAGGGCTCTTAGAGCAGGACCTCCATATCCATGGGAGATCGGTTTCATGATCTCCCGTGGATGCCTGAAACTGTAGATAAAAGGGGACCCTGTAAATGTAACATACAAAGGCTACAAAGGGGTGAGGCAAACGCAATAAAAGGGCACCCTTGTTTATAGTGTAGAGGGGTGCGCTAAGCTGCAGATAAGTGAAACACAGATCTCGATCCCACAGACAGGAAAATCCCTCTTAGGTTTACAAGATATGTGAGATATTTAAAGATTGGTTTTATCAGCAAGTTGGCATGGCAGAGTGTGGATTTGAACCCAGATCTCTGGACTCCTAGTCCATTGCTTTATCCACGTACACCGCACTGGGGGAAAACAAGGTTCTCCTTATATACTGCCCTATAGTGCTTAAAGGACTGCCCCATAGTGATTAAAGGACTTTGGGTAGTTTATAAGTAAATATGTAGGCTACACATTGCCTCCCCACCTCAAGCTGGACACTCAATTTCTAGACCTCAGAACCATGGAAGGCTACATGAACCTTGGGCCTGCTACCTGGCATTGAACCCCAGGTCATAAGCAAAGTTATGGCTGCAGCACAGCCATTTAACTACTGAGCCACAAGGCATCTACACTTCCTGTAGTCACTGCTTTAATATCCACACGTGTTTTATTAAGGTTGGATTTGACAGCTTGCTGGTTCTGCCCTGATGTAGGAAGTATGATTGGTCTCAATTTTAAGTTCAAAAAAGAAGTGGCCAGGTTCAAAACAGAAGTGGCCAACTTGATCTCAATTATTGTAGTTTCCATTAAACTAGAAGGAAACATTGAGTTCGGCTGATCTGAACAGGGCCAATGAAGTTTCCTGCTGCTCATTCTGCCAAGATTAAATAATTTGTTTTTATTTTCCTCGCAAGTTTATTTTGCTCTGACAAGGATGGACTGGCTTGGTTTCATCAGAAAGCTTATGAGTGCCTTTAGGCAAACTTTATTTCGAGAGGACCAATTATGACACACACACACATTCTGATGAGAGTAGGAAGCCTTTGTAACAAAGGCAATCTTGCAACATAAAAAGTGCAGTTGATTAAGATTTGAGACTGTTGGTAAATGGAGCTCCCTTAAAGCTCATAAAGTTTTTGACATCCCCCATAGTATCATATAGCAGATACACTTGATGCAATCAGCGTGTTCTACACAGGTAATTACTTTTACTACTAATGGTACCTCCCACTCAGTGAGGATTCTGAGGAAGATAAGAGGTTCCAACGCTACTTAATCACAATGCTTCATTATGGCCCCACCACCTACTGGGTAAAACAATTCTCTTCCTCTATTCAGTGACTCTCACAAATGAGAAAAATTTATTAACGTGTGAGCAAAACAGCACACACTTAATCTAAAAGAACGATATACCCTACATTGTTGCAAAATGTTTCTGTGCAGTGTTAGAAGGATTTTTTCTAGGTTCCACTGCCTATTCTTGTTTTAAACATGGGATTTTTATTGCTATTATTTTAAAGGCACAACTGCCACCCTGAAGAGCACATTCAAATCACTAGATACAGGCAGCACAGTGGTCATTTGCACCTTTCAACATTTTTTACGTGGTGCTTTTTCAACCTTTCATTGCATAGAGGGGCAATGCAGTAGGAACAAATGGATTGCATATGTCTAGCCTCCGGTCATGGTGCAGTTTCATTTTAACAGAGTCTTGGAGGAACTAGGTTCGTATGTATGAAAGCTACTGGGACATAGTGAGTTCACCAGAAACCCCTCTCTGGTGTAATCAGAGTGGTGCCTGTGAGATAGTGGAAAAACAAGGGCACAGTCCTTGCTCATGTGTGTTGGCACTGTTCCCATGTGCAGAGGAACTGGCTGTTGACAAACACTTCTCTTCTACAGCATATCATCATCATCATCATCATCATCATCATCATCATCATCATCATCATCATCATCATCATCATCATCATCATGTGCTACCAAAATTAATTCGGATGGGATTCAGATAGAGAATACTCAGAAGTGTTTTACCATTCCCTTCTTCTGAGACGCCCTGGGACTGTGCAGCATGCCCAAGCTAATAATGCATGCAAAGCATATGCAGAAGCGTAGCAGTACTCAATGTATTCTATGTAACCAAACAGAGGCGTAGGTAGAGTTTGGAGTGCCCAGGGACAAAATCATTTTTGCGCCCTCTCCCCCCCCCCCCAGCAAACATGTCTCACCCACCCAGCATGGTCTTGGTGCTCACACTTGATTGATTGCTCACTCTCCAGGGGCCGAGGGTGCGTGCTGGGGTCCCTGGTGGGATGGGTGCTGCCTGCGCTCCACCCGCGGTGGGAAAAGGATGCCGGGAGGGCAGGCGGATGGATGGATGGAAGGAGGAGGAGCGCCCCCAGCTGCTGAGACCAGGGAGGCACAGTACTCCAGTAGTCCAGGTGAGGTCATAGAATCATAGAATCATAGAGTTGGAAGAAACCTCGAGGGCCATCTAGTCCAACCCCCTGCCATGCAGGAACTGATCACAATATTTCTGACAGATGGCCATCCAGCCTCTGCTTAGGGTCAGCCCACCGAGGCCACCTGTAGGCAGCGATTGCCATGCCTCTCTCCACCGAAATCAGGCACCGGGTCCTGGTCCAACAGCATGTGCCACTGCCAGACTCCAAGAAGCCCTGGACCCACACCTATTTGCCTGCTGTCCCCCAACAACCCCCAGCCAAGGGGCATGCTCCCACCAGATAGTGCCTCTCCTCCTTTCCCCCAACTAAGGATTGCTAAGCCTTAGATGGGGCGGGGGAGAGGACCGCTGGCGGGAAGGTGCATGGCTTCATCCTCCTCCTCCTCCCCCTCCAGGCGCCCTCAGATTGTTGCGCCATGGGGCAAATGCACCCTTTTGGCCCCACCCCAGATATGGTCCTGTAACCAAGGTAGTAACAATGCTATCCTTTCTTTCTTTCTTTCTTTCTTTCTTTCTTTCTTTCTTTCTTTCTTTAAACTAATGACAGACATTGTACAATGCATAGTGTTAAGGACATCTAAGGCCAATTTTAAAAAAATTAAACACACTTTACTTTGCAAAAAAAATAATACTACACCTTCTGTTTCTCTCATCAAATGGAAATCGGGAGAAAATGTTTTGTTGGAACAGATTTGAAACTTGTCTCTCACTTGGGAGACCACTCTCCAATCCTTTTAAACCCCTTGGTGTTTAATAATTGTCCACCAAGGTTTTGGGCTACCACTAATTTAAAGATTCATGGGAATACATCTTGAATGTTTTCTTCTTCCAGCGAGTAACTTGGAAAAACACCCACCCACATATCAATTACAGGGAGAGCATCTCATCAAATGTTTTGTTCTAAATTTGTGTAAAATGGGCTTTGGAGGGTGTGGAGAGGCTTATTTTCTCAGTAACAACTGTTTTCAGAAACCTATATAAATGTTTATGTGATCTACCTTGCTACAGCAACTCATATAAGCAATAAAGAGCAAGTGCACAAAAAAACCCCCAACAATCTGTGAGGTACTTGTTGGCAATAAATGTATATCCTGAAAGAGCCATATATCCAGCTGTGAATTATTCCCACACAGAGGTCCGACCTCAAAACATTTAAGTGTTACACAGTAAATCAAGATGATATACCTCAGCTATTCATGGGTTATTCCCTCATTTCCATGTGATGCTAAGCAGATAGATCAGCAAATGATTATGCCTTGGTATGGAAATCAGCAAGTGGGTAAACAATATACACAGCCTGGAAAACTGCAGTGGAAAGTTCACCCAGGAGATATATATGACTGGACATAACTTTTTTCCCCTGGTTTTTACCCCCACTGTTCATTCAAAACCTACCTGACGATAAATGTGTCTATCTGATGCAGGCAATGATAAATAAAATTAGTCCCCAATGGCAACTGGTGCTTTAAACAACGGCTACATCAAACTAGTTCCTGCAGTTTAGTTTCAGCTGAAGTGTGTAAGTGGAACTCACTTTAGTTTCTTGCCCTATAATGTCAGCAACAAGGAAAAAGCTGAGCTAGGCAGAGGAATTCAGCCAATGCTTCTGTGGCTTTCGTAGTTTATACCGGGGGGGGGGGGAGTTTGGTAAGCCAACTGTTCTTGGACTGCAGCTCCTGGAAACCCTGGGCAGCAAAGCTGATGGCGAAGCCTTATGGGAATTGCAGTCCAAGAACTTCTGGGTTACCCAAAGAAAAAGAACCACTGGTTTATGCAACAGAGCCATCAGTTTGGACTGTATGCGATTGGCCCTCACTCCATGAACAGGTTTTTAATTCTCCTGTTGAATTATTAAGGTCATTCAGAAGGGTAGTTCTAGGTCAGTGATGGCGAACCTTTTAGCGACCAAGTGCCCAAACTGCTATTCAAAACCCACTATTTTTTCACTAAGTACCAATACAGCAATTTAATCTGAATACAGGTGGCTGTGATGCGGCAATGTCGGGTGCCCACAGAAAGGGCTCTGAGTGCCACCTTTCGCACCCATGCCATATGTTCGCCAACACTGTTCTAGGTGAATGAATAACAAGTGCCAAAGCTCACCATGGAGCAAAGGGTAGCTACAAATGGGAAAGAATTAAAAGCAGTTTCCTCCAATGCAGGATCCACATGTTGTTCCCACTAGTCACATTCAGATACTAGGGTAAGACCTTCCTTTTCCAGCAGGTATTTGTTTATTGCTTTTTAGTATTAATTTTCTTTTGACTCTAAATTTTATTTCTAAAGCCATAGATTCTAATATTTTTATTTTATATATATACAGTGGACCCTAATGTAAAAAAGCGGTTTGGTTAACATAAAATGTGCTTAAAGGAAAAAATTTCCAGAGATAGGGGGAAATTGCATTACAGGATCACCTATGGGGTGAATCCATACAACAGAAAAATGGTCACGATTAGGCATCAATCCATTTTCAATGCAGTCCTATGGGAAATTTGTACAAAGCAAAATTTGCTTAACAGAATTTCATTTGGAACAAATTAATTCCTTGGAATTAATTCATTCCAAATGATATTCTGTTATGCAATTTTTCCTTTATACAATTTTCCCATAGGAATGCATTGAAAACACTAATCTCTAATTGTGACCATTTTTATGTTGTATGGATTCACCCCATAGGCACTTCTGTTAAGCAAATTTCCCCTATCTCTGGAATTTTTTATGTTGTACAGATCTTGTTATACAAACCGTTTTGTTATACAAGGGTCCTCTGTGTCTGTCTGTCTGTCTTTCTGTCTGTCTCTCTGTCTGTCTGTACACACACACACACACACACACACACACACACACACACACACACACACACACACACACAATTTACAAATGCACACACACACACAACTGGGCTAAATATTTACGTTGGTTGCACATCCTATTTTTTTATTAATTAATGCCCAAAATCCAGTTGCTTAGCAGAGTAATTCAAATGGACTTACTCTAGTGCTAAAGTAGTACACTAAACTAAGTCACTACTGGAGTAGGTCAAGAAGTGAAACCTATGGAGAAATTGACACCCCCAAATTCCCACAGATTTGTTGGGCCAACCCTAATGCCACCTTTTAGCAATGGAGTTCCATCAATTTTGGGTTTGTTTATTTTTTAAAAAAAACATGTAAATACCCCAGAAAATATTTGTCAACCGAATAAATGAAGGAAGGAATATTTGTAGCATGCATTTCAGAAACCCTTTTACTGCTGAAGTTGCCACATGCTAAATCATCAGTGAAAAGAAGTGTATTTACATTAGCCAATTAGGATCCTGATAACCATCTTGATGCTGAACAAGCATGCAAAGAGCTACAGTGAACTTGGTAAGATTACATCTGGAATCATGTTTTTCAGTTCTGAACTTCATGGATCAATAATATGTAGATAGGCTGGAATGGATTCCCCGGAAATCCTGAAAGAGGTGAGGCGTCTTCTCCAGGAAACATTAAGAAAACTGGATGTGATGGATACACAATTTGAGACGAACACAATATAGGGGTCATTCAACTCTCATGGTACAAGAGTCCAAGTTGGTTGTTTAGTCTAAAAGCATGTCACCGGGGGGCGGGGGGGGCAAGCTCCAAGCCCCATATCTTTATCCAACTGACACAGACCTTTGTATGTTCAAAATGAAGGTCCCACAGGTGCTGTAAGCTTATGAGAGGGACCTCATGCACACCCTTATCTACTCCAACCTTTGACTCTACATGTTTTCAGGCTACACACCTGATTGAATTCATAACAGCAATTTTATATGGTTTCCATGGCCATAGCTCCATGCACAGAATCATGGGGTCTACAGCTTTGACATCTCGGAGGCATCTCTCTGCCCAGGTCCCCTATCCCTTCACCATCACCACACTCGGAAGACTGGGAGTAAAAGGCGCAACTGTCAGAGTGACAAAAACTTTTCAGTCTTGATGCCATCTTTGGCATCAGCATGTACCATGCACTCGCCTCATTCAAAGCTTTGTAGGCTTGAATAATGTGCCAAAATGGCTGACATCAGTCCTCCAAAGGCAGATGCAGAGGAAGAGGGAGATAAGAGCAGGAAAATGTAACAACAAGGAAAATATAACTAAGAATTCTAGGCTGCCAACAATTCAGGTTCGGGTTAGACATGAGCATTTCATTTCGGAAGGGGTCCAGTTCTGATACAAAACACAGCAAAACAGCTGCCGTTTGGTACCAAGATCCACCTTCCAGAACAAAATCAACCAGTCTCTTACCTTGTTTTGGGTAGTGTAGGGCTAAAGTCCAACAAGGAAGCAGCCTCGGACACACCATCTTTCACTCTTCCTGGCACTGGCACATCAGACAGGGAGGTGGGATGATGCATGTCCATGCACAGCTCCTGATTGGCCAGCACCAGGTAGAGTGAAAGATGATGCATCCCAGGCTGCTTCCTTGTTGGAGTTTAGCCCCGCACTACCCAAACCAAGGTAAGAGACTGGTTGATTGAATTCTGGAAGGTGGATCTCAGTACTGAATGGCAGCAGTTTTGCCGTGTTTTGCATCAGGACTGGACCCCTTCTGAAACAAAATGCCCATGTTTAGTTCAGGTTAAAATTATTTATTTGTGCACCATAAGATTAATATGCCATATTTAATATAGTAAATATAAAAATAATGGTAGCTAAAATAAACCGCCAAGAAAATACATTGTGACTGCCCCCCCCCCCTTGGGTGTTGTTACTCCCAAATTGGGAACCAGTGCTCGAGGACAAGTAGCAAGTAGAATAAGTTGCACACTTTTGTAAGAAACTTCTCTTTACCTTTTTTGGAATCAGACCCCTACGATGTCCCCTCTACGTTTTGGACTGGCTGCATGGGAGTCTGTCTCGTGAACATGTGCACCTCCCCATCATGTGGATTCTGTCATGACTGGAACAAAAACTGTTGTGGCAGCTGTGCGGGAGAGGGAAAGGACTGTCTGGAGATTGAAGAGGCATGCACAACAGTCACATGTCCACTTGACAGGGAATCTTGGACCCCACTTTTAATCCTAATCCTATCACATGCAAGCAGCTCATGGCCTTAACAGAGCAGTTGCATTCCTCTCACCCCAGTTTAAGATTACCTCCCCCCACCCCAATTTTGGTCAGAACATGGATTAATCTTAACTTGTTTTTTGCATTTACTATATTCCATGCATATTAAAATATGAATCATATTTCTCTTAAATGTGGACTATTTTTGGGGCTCAGGTCTCAAGTAAATAAAGAGATTCTGATATATTTCTAAATATATTTCACAAAACTGTACTTGTGTATGCACAAACACATTCACAAAGTACATCTAATAAAATGTACTTTGGCAATAATTTTGTATCACTTCCATTCCTCTCTCTCTCTCTCTCTCTCTCTCTCTCTCTCTCTGAAATAAAAAGTATGCACTAAATAATCATTATTTATTGCTATTTGTTTTCTTTATGTGCTTTTTTTACACCCAAAGTGGTGGACCTAACAGTGTAGCATTAGGGCATCTCAAAATATGGTTGTGATGGAAGATGAGCAACAAAACCTTGCAAAAAGAAAAAAAAACCTGATACGTCTTTTCATAGTTATAATTTAATGCTTCTGGAACTATTTCTTTTTTCCACACTGGAAAATAGGGTTGCAGTAGGAAGCAGACAAGTTGGAGGGCACCCTCTTGATATATTTAAGCTTCAAGCAGATGAGAATATTTAAATAGGCAGGGGTGGCCTAAGAAATTTTCCAGCCTGGGGTGAAGAACAAGATGCGTCCCCCTCCTTTTTACCAAAGAAGACAACCACATTGAAAGCTGACTCAGAATCTGAACACGGACCTTATTTCTACAGTGAAAGTTGAACCTTTCTTTTCTACACTGACAAATGTACAGAATTCCCATTACACACACCCTACCCCATCTTCAAGGGCAGCAGGTTCACTTCAGAGAATTATGCAAGGTGGTATGGCACATAATTCAGTTTTTCAAGAGAGGGGCAATTCCAATTGCTGGTAACTGGTGTTATTGGCCCACAACACCAACCACTTGAAGAAATCCTCTTCTATCTAATGCAAAAGCTATATCCTTTTTTTAACCTCTAGTCATAGAATCATAGAATCATAGACTTGGAAGAGACCTCAAGGGCCATCTAGTCCAACGCCCTGCTATGCAGGAACCCGATCACAATATTTTCGACAGATGGCCATCCAGCCTCTGCTTAAAAACCTCCAAAGAAGGAGACTCCAGCACCATTTGTGGCAGCATATTGCACTGCCGAACAGCTCTAACTGTCATGAAGTTCTTCCTAATGTTCAAATGGAATCCCTTTTCCTGTAGTTTGAAACCATTGCCCCGAGTCCTAGTCTCTGAAGCCATGGAAAACAAACCTGTTCCCTCTTCAATATGACATCCTTTCAAATATTTGAACATAACTATCATATCCCCCCTCAGCCTTCTTTTAGAGAGGCTAAACATTCCCAGTTCCCTAAGCCGTTCCTCATAAGACATTTCCTCCAGACCCTCAACCATCCTGGTTGCCCTCCTCTGCACCCGCTCGAGGTTGTCAACATCCTTTTTAAACTGAGGTGCACAGAACTGGACACAGTACTCCACGTGGGGTCTGACCAGAGCAGAACAAAGTGGTACTATCACTTCCCTTGATCTAGACACTATGGTTCTGTTGATGCAACCAAGAATCACATTGGCTCAAGTGCAGAGGTAAATCCAGAGCTTTCTTCTTTTTTCACAAATAGGTCTTTGGACACGGGGGACTCATACGAACAAATGCAACCAAAGTCTGGGAAAGAAGCCTATGTAATACCTTTGTCAAGTCCCTGGTGGCCAGCATAAACAGATAAGGGGTTGAGCTTGTCTAGCAGTATATGGATAGAAGTCTGGAGTGGGGTATCTACCTTGGGGCACAGCACTGCAGTCAAAATCTCTGCTCACAACCTGTGTGCAAGCCCAAATGATTCAGGTAGCCGGCTCAAGGCTGACTTAGCCTTCTACCCTTCCAAGGTTGTTAAATGAAGTACACAGATCAATGGGGGTGTGGTGGCAGGTGGGGAAAATGTACACCCTGCATAATTACCATATTTTCTTGTCTATAAAATGCCCCATGTATTAGATGACCTCCACTTTCCAATCCAAACCCAGTTTCACAACTGCATGGCTCTCTTCTATTTTTAGTTTTAGACAAAAATATATTCTTATACATGGAAAAACATTGTAAATTGTAATGCACCCTCAGATAATTTTAAGTATATAAGCAGCATGCTTTGCTTTGATTTGTGCTTTATGAGTGTGTGTATTGCTTTAAGTATTTATAACTGAAAAACGACTATCCCATCAACAGAAAGGTGATATAGAAATAATATTTAATTATACGAATAATTCATTATAAATAAACCATGCAAATGAAAGCAATGAATGAACTAAGTTCATGAGCAGCTGAGTCGCTCCACATTTACACATTTCAATATCAGAAAGTGTCAGCAACCCTCATGTGCATTTCAGCTTAAATTCAGTTGACTTTGGCTTTTCTATACGTTTCTAGCAATCTTGTCATCAGGGTGGTTCTGTGCCTTGTTACAGGATGGGTTGTTAAAATTTAGACATGACAAGTTATTTTTGAGTACCAGGAACACAAAAATAGCATTTCGGGTTCCATCAGTAGTTGAGACCTATTGTTACGTCAGTTTACTTTGGTTGGTTTACATCTGTTTAAAAATGATGGCACTGGGTTGACATCTAAAGAGTGAGTATACACATCAGGGTCTCTTTGATCTTAACAAAATAAATAATAATAATTAAAACACGCTAAGTACACTGAGAATTCATTGAGCAAATGGGATTCCAACCCCCTTATTCCATAGCACTTAAGGAGTAAAAACCTTCATAAATCTCGCATGGTTCAAAAGGCATCCATCATTGCCTTTTGCCCCATACAAGGGATGATAAATAACACACATTCTCAGTGCAGTCCCATTATGTATTCTAAGCTAGGTGAACTATGAGATAAGACATTTATCCTTCTCGTGAGGATATCTGTTCATATTTTTGCACCGGTTGGAAGGAACGTACAGAGCAGAATGACGACTGATGATGATTAATGTATTATTCTATACAGCAATATGGTTTCATTTGTGCGGCATTGTTACAAGTAAAATGTGACCAAGTGGCAATCGTTGTTTGTATGAAAGGACCCTTATAAATAGAATTGGGGTGGGGTGGGGAGAATAACCACACATACAAAAACTATGTTCTCTATTCCTTTCCATGAATATAACCCAACTTCAGTTCTCATGGGTTTCTTTTGCTTTTTGATTGGCTGAAAATTAGGCTGCATTGGTAGATTTCTAATTCTTATTGAGCCCATGCTTCTTCCTAATGAAATAAAGGAAAATATTCGCTTCTTAATAAAGTTTCCTTCAAGCAGTTAATGATTTTTTGGCCAAGCTGATGCCACAGGATGAGCCAAAAAGTTTCATTTGTGTTTGATTTTGTGAGCGTTGAAAAACTTCTTTTGGGTGATTTGGGGACGTTATTTGTTTCCAATACATTTGTCCATGTTTTTATGGTGTAAGAAATTTGCAGTTCAAAGTTAAGAGACTGTGGCTGAAATCCTGTTGCTTAGTGTAGGGGATTTAGTGAGTCAAGTCTTCTGTACCTTCCATTGAGTCAAGTGGGCTTCCTCTAGTTGCACTGTACGACACTAAAGTAAATCACAACTACAGTAATTCCATTTGGATTAATAAAACTTATAGAGGAGTTGACTCACCAAAGCCCTATTGATTCAGTGGGCTTACTCTATTGTGACTTACTAAACCAAGCACCAGGATTTCAGCCACTGAGTGCAGATTCTGTTAACTGGAGGCAGGGGTGTAATTAATATGCAGTATTTTTTTTTCTAGTTAATTTCCAAGAGTTTAAAAGAGGCATTTTAAGAGGCATTTTGATTCTCTTATCAGCCCTAAAAGGGTTATTTGGGGGGACGAGGCACGGGGGGGGGGGGAAGAACCTACAATAAGTAACACACAGCACAATTGTTAAACTTTGGTAGTGCAGGCAGGCATCTGCTCATGAACTTAGTTCATTCCCAAGGGGTTTGTGTAGCTGGCACAAGGTGGACTACACTTTCTTCCTTCAGAAGTTGGTAAAGTGAATACTCAGCTTTAACAGGGAGGAGGGAGGTGAAGTGTTCCCTGCATAATTATGTTATAAACAGTCCACAGAGTGATCTAGCACTATGGGTGTATAGAACTCAAAACAGCAGCAGTAGCAACAACAACAACAAATTGGGGGACAAGGTTAATTCACAATAGGGTTCACTATCCATAGGGTCACCATAAGTTAGAAGCAACTTGATGACACCTAACAACCGGTAATGGTGAATTATTCTGAGAAGATTTATAATAAATTCCATAAGTAAGAACTTTTAAAAAGTAAATTTCCAATCTCTGCAATGAATCCTATTTACTGTGACAACCCATGTGACTTTATGATGATCTTCATGGCATTATGCTTGACATGGCTCATAAACAATATCCTGAAGGCCAAGGTGGCACTGCGGGCAAATGAGATTGAGTATAATGAAGGGGGAAAAGATGTAGGAAAAGGGAGTGAAGAGAGAAACCAAATACTGCTGAAATAATACAAATATTGGATGTTTTGATTCTCAGTTTTGAGAGAAAACTGGACTAGAAATCAAATAAGCAAATTATCAGAGTACTGTCTAGTGAGTTATTTAGTTAAATCATATGGATTTTTTCCAATGGAATATGAAGAATACTCTACAGTGCTCCGTCATTCCTAAGATTCAAGTCGAGCGGGACATCAAGTTCTCCCTGGACACCAAACAGAATCCTAGGAAGGGAAAAGATGTTGTCTTGAAAGCTGGGGAATTCTCCAAACATGGGTATGAGATCCGAAGATCATAGAATCATAGAATAATTAAGTTGGAAGGGGGTTATAAGGCAAATGGGTGTCTAATTTACTCTTGAATACCTCCAGCACTGGAGTCCTCATCACTTCTGAAAGTAATTGGTTCCATTGTCCTACTGCTCTAAGAGCTAAGAAGTTTTTCCTAGTATTGATATCTAGTTTACCTGTAACTTGACCCTGTAGTTACATGTCCTGCAATCAGGGGTGATCCAGGTTGTCATACAGAGAAGGAGCAGAATCTGTTCTTGATACTGCAGGATATAAGCCCTTCCAACTCAATTATTCTATGTTTCTATGAAAGTTAATTTTTCAAACTCCAGCATCTTCCATTCAGTCAGTGGCCATTTTATCCAGCAATTTTCTCATGATTCTCAAGCATTCATGTAACATTTGAAAGAAACATTGTATATTAAGGAACATAAGTATTTGTATGCAAACTCTTTTTACTGGGACTAACTGCATCATATACTGTACTCACATATGGAACTGGCTCCATAAACCACATTCAGCAGATGCTGTTTATGAGGGTAGGGAGTCTAATAAAGCAGATCACCCAGAGTGATCTGGCTGAACCCTCCATGAGGGAGTTATTTGGGCTTCTAGAAATAGTTGACTATTAATGCACCTTTTTATTGAAATTCATCAACCGAAATCCTACTGCTTTTCACCTAAAATCTGTGTAATGCGCCACAGCTAACTGTGGCTTATTGGCAAGGAGCCCTGGTGCCTCTCAGTTGCACAATGGATATATGATCAGGTGTTTCAGTGAGACCCACCCCATGACCACAACAATTAGCTGCCGTTAGCTGTGGCAAGTTATGCATGTCCAGCAATCTGGCCTTTTCATTTTAATTCACATTTTCCCTGTGGTACCTTGAGTCTGGGACATTCCTCTATATCAATAATATCAACTTCCCCTTGTTTTAAATAGTCCCCAGAGCTTTTCCTGAGCAGAAGTCCATTCCTGTGCTTCCCCTCCCCTTCCATATTCATTCCACCAGTACATGCACAGATGCTCTCCAAGCAACTGGGAGCCAATAATGTATTGTAATAGCTTTCCTTTTCCCTCCTTTTGTCCATGATTTTTTTTAGCAAGCAATTCATAAGCTCCAGCTCTCTCCAGGGAGAGAAAGGTTGTCCTCCATTCTTGTTTAAAGCCTTAAACTCTGCAACACTTGGCTCTTGTCAGTTCTAGTCAGCTTCTTCGGCGCGTGCTTGTTTAGCACAGTCTTCCTGCTGTCCACAGGCGCTGCCAAGGTACAGTATATGAACTAAGATCCAGAATGAGGCTCAGGGGACTTGTGAGAACTCTGCATTTCAAAGACAGAATCCTGGACACTGAACAGGCTTGGGACAGGACGAATATTTGGGGAGGAAAGTGCTGGGGGAAGAGGTCTCCAAGACCTCTCCACAGCTTTGACCGTGCAAATCATAATTGCAAAAGGGCGAATTCGCATGCCTGAAAATGTTTTCAGTCCACATAGCATGAAATCTTCCAAGATAGGATGGATTCTAGCCAAGCTATAGGCTGGTTCTCTGGCCACACTGATGTGCTGTTTCCTGAAGATTTATACAAAGTTATAATGTGGGTTACTTAACAGAGGACAGCCCTCTGTTTGAAAGATTATCATTTCAGCGTCCTCTGTTTCAAGGTTGCTGCTTGAAAGGGTGCCCCCATCCACGTCTGCTTTTAAGAACCATAAATAAGAAAGAAGACCCAAGTCTCCGAAAGTGATCACCAACTGTTAGCCCCTGGACATCTAACTGAGCAGATCACAATTTCCCCCTGCCTTTTGGCAACGTAAACATTAACATATATACTGTACACAGAATGCTACGACTTTAATCTTGACAGTGATGAAACTGAACAAGTTAAGAGATTCTGTAGGTCCTGGTTCAATCATTCCAAATGGGTACTGCAGCCAAGACATGAGAAAAAGCCTGAGACTTTGAAGGGCAGCCATGAAGGAACTAGAAAAAGATCATCCAGTGTAAAGATGCGTCACCGGAGACCAAGCCCAAGATCATCCGCACTCTTGTATTTCTAATCACCCCCTGGTGTGAAAGCGGGACAGTTATGAAAGCTGACAGGAATATATTGATTTGTTTGAAATGTGTTGCTCGAGGACAGCTTCCTGGATAATACCCTGGATTGCCAGATTGACGAAGTGGGTCCTAGATCAAATCAAAACCGAAGGCAAAAATTTTGAATCTGAGGCTGCCCTACACTGGGTGTATATTGGGAGTACAGGATGATCTGGGGAAAATAATAAAGCTGGGAAACATGGAAGGTAGCAGGAAAAGAGGAAAACCAAGTATGAGATGGGTTTATTCCCTAAAGAAATCACAGGATGGAGTTTATGGGAGCTGGCCACAGCTGTTGGCAGGCCCTTTTGGAGACTATTCATTCATCGGATTACCATAAACTGGCAGTGACTTGACAGCACCCCCACCACTACCACCCCCACCAAGAAGAAGAAGAAGAAGAAGAAGAAGAAGAAGAAGAAGAAGAAGAAGAAGAAGAAGAAGAAGAA
>JAHTLZ010000129.1:91687788-91736403 GCA_023846285.1 Phrynocephalus versicolor | reverse complement strand
GCTGGCTGCGAGCCTGCGGCGAGTCCCACCAGAGCAGCCCAGGACGGGGGATGGGGGGGAGGCCGGGGACCTCCAGAAACCACCCCTCTGGTAGGTGCCCTGAGGCACGGCAGGCATTTTTCCGCCTGCTTTTTAGCCGGGAACCGTGTTTTTTTTAACTTTTAAAAACTTTTTTTCTGTGCCGGGGCGCGTGGCATCGCACGATGCAAGTAACGAGCACGACAAATCAGACCAAAATTGTTTGTTCGTCGGTTCGAGCTCGAAGTCTGGCGGAGTAATTCCCGTTACCGTTTCTGTAGAGTAACGGAACCGAGTAACGGAAACGGAAACTGGAATACCGCTAAGTCGTGCCCATCTCTACTGATAAGCAATAAATAAAATGAGAGTAGCTGTGATAATAGCAAATTGCAGAGTTTAAACAGCAACAGTGTTGCATTATATTAAAATCTGAGACCAGTTTCTAAAACTCATCAAGGATGAGGTCTTGTAAATGGACAGACAGAAGACAGGCTCCTAGTAACAGAGACATGGTGATGGGAAATGGTTTGATTCCCTCCCACAATGTCATTTCCAATTATGCCTAGCCATTGGATTTCAGAACAAGTCCATGCGTAACTTTCAATTACCAATCACTAAGACTAGCCATGGCAAATTAAAGATTCAGAGGTGAGAAAAAGGACATGCCTTGTCTGATGCTTTTCATTCACTACTTCAAGAAACACTCCTTCTAAGTATGTCCTAAGCAACCTGCCTAATTTGACCCTTAGATATCAGAGTGGTTTGTGCAGGCTCACTTGATTCGTCAGGTAGCCTGCTCCCAAGCTATTTAAGTATTCAGAATGTTAAACCCAGCATGTTCTTATGTTCTTGCTGCTTTCATATTCTCGCACCAACTTCAGCTCAGGTTGACATGAGGTCAAAGTGAGCTACAAAATGGAGGACTCGCAACTAGCTTTCCGCAGACTGACAAAGCTGTTTGGATGAGCAACAAAACATTTCAATCTGTCAAGAAACGATGTCAAATTGCCATGACTCGACTTCCAGATATACTCACCTGGATGGCTGAGAATATTCAAAGACATCTTTTGAGAGGTCATAGTCTCTCCATTGAGGTCTTCAGTCAACAGGTGGACTGACACATTTTGGGATGACATCAGTTTCTGTGATAGGAAAGGTTGGACAATGACCTAGAATTTTGTTTTGCTTTGTTTTGAAAGGGCAATCCATGGAAGATCGAGGAAACTCAAAAAATCTGCACACTGTATACATGATTCCTAAGGGAAACTAGAACATGAGATGCGCTCTCATCCCGAGCTCATTGTTGTCAACTCTGATGGAGAACAGCTCCCTAAGATTTCAGGCAGAATTCCTTCCAAGTATTACTGGAAGAGAATTACCTCAATTGGTGGTCTTCCAACCAAATATCTGACTCTGTTTAATTTCTGAAATGTGATGATGTGCAGCATGTTCAATATGGTATGGCACTTTCAGAGTATATTTGTAGAATTCTATTCAGCTTTGTCAAGTGTATTGTTTGCAAATAAAGTGCTGAAAATGAAAAAGTCATGCATAATAATATTTTTAAATATGGTCCATTTTTGTAATGAAGTTAGCCATGAAATGAAGCCGCCATGAATGTCTTCTATAACATTCCACTAAAACTAAAAGAACAGGGTACATCTACATGCCCAGTGCCCTTCTGCAAGTTCCCCTCATTAAATATGTTTTTGTGCTTGGGACGTTGACAGCTGAATTGTGTCCTCTAAATAATGTTTCTGTCCTTGGATGTTATTCCAAAAAAGTGTGAGCATAAAACCACAAACCTCAAGGCTGAAACAGAGTCTTCGGTCTCTGTAAAAGGTAAAAAAAGAGTACACAAAATCACAATTTTGAAGGTGCTGATTTCTGAAAATTGCTCCAAGTGGTTGAACAGGGAAATCAGGGGGAAAATAAGCTGGTAACTAACTTGATTATAAAGCATCAGGAAATCTTCACCTGTGCAGTAGTCTTTTTTTCTCCCCTTAAAAAGCTCAAGCTTTGTTTTTGTTAAGTGTTATGAGGAGCCAAGTGTTTGAAAGACTCATGTCCAAGCAAGTCAACAGTATGGCTCAATTCTTCAAGTCAGGCCCAAGCATTTTAGAGCTAAATGTACACACACAATAAAGCTGTTTAAATAATGATATACATACTATCACTAGACCACCAGGACTTTATGCCAGAATATTTTCCTTGGCTTTATCTTTCTCTGACTCATTCCCATAGCAATAGAGCTGAACTAGTCTCAAACATTCTCCAAGAACCTGGCTTCACTTTTGTGGTCACATATATCCCTTGCAATCTTTGCTCCTCTAGAAGGGCTCTGAGTCATTTTCTAAATGACTTTGCAAAGAATGGGGAGTGGTGTCTGTGTCATTAAATAAGTAACTCTCAGCAACTGTTTTGCAGTAACATTAGTAACTTTTTCATTAAATTCTGACTTGGCTTGCTATGCCATACAATGATGCAGCGTGCAACAACTAAGTGAGCAACTATTCCGTTAATAATAATAAAAGGATAATATTAGCCATTATGCATGAAGTAAGTATTCATTTCTCAGTCTCACCAAACTCAATGAGCAAATTCAACACTTCTTAGTTTCATATAATACTTGCCATCTGGTGCAATTTATGTAATCCCACTGTAGTTAACAATAAAGCTATTAATTCTTAGAATTTTTTTTGGCACCCATCAGTACCTATGCCTGTATTGCTATAATAGCATCAGAAAGAGATGCACAAGGTCCTGCCTCAACTGCTAACAGGAATCGTGTGTTTACTTTTGTGGAAAACGGGGATCACACGGAAGGAAAATACTGTATCACTAGTGATCTCTGCCCATGCTTTACTGTTGCATCCAAATAGGACATTTTCCATGAGGAAATAAATAAGTGCAAGTTACAAGTGAGTGGCAGACTAGTGAGGGACTAGTGGGAGAGTAGTGAGTCTACCACTGATTACTCAGCTTGCTGGGGGGGGGGGGAATGTGTAGCCTGCATACTGTACAGTAGGACCCCCCTATCCACTGATTCAGTTATCCATGGTTGGCAGAGGAAATAATTAAATAATTCAGCAGCCACAAAGCAAGCTGTAAAGCAAGCTGTTGTCACAAACAGCAGCTGTAAAGCAAGCTATTGTCTCAAATAGCATCTGTAAAGCAAGCTACTGTCACAAACAGCAGTCATAAAGCAAGCTACTGTCAGGAAACAGCAGTTTGGGGGTGGGAGGGCAGGCATTCTCTCTTATCCATTGTTTCCATTATCCACGGAAAGGCCTGGAACCAATCCCCAGTGGATAGCGGGATGCTACTGTACTTAAATCTGTAAATCACCCAGAGACTAATTGAAGTAATATGAGGTGGTGTATAAGCAGAACACTTTAGTGTTTGCCACAGGTGCCAAACTGTTTTAATGGCATTGATCTTCAGTTTTGTTCATCTTTGAAAAGTGATTTTTCAAGGGGTAGCTGTTTAGGAGTTGACATTTTTCCAGACACAACTGTGGAATTTGAGAGTAAAATCAGCTCCCACGGCACACTTATTGTTTGAGACAGCCAGAGTGTGGAACCCAGTAGGACTTACTTCCAAGTAAATGCAAAGAGTACTCTGAAAGAAGCACAGGAAGAGAAAAAGGCATGTTACATTGCTTGTTTACCTATCCCCTCCACTTCCTATGGAGCACATTCTGCTTTGTTTGGTTACAAGCCACTCCCAGAAAAAAATGTTAGTTTCAGGATCAGCATTGTCGCTGATAATATTCAAAGCACAAAAAATACTCTAAAATAAATAAATAAACTGCAAATAATTATCCAATAATAAAACATTTTAGGAATATATCATTTGGAAAAAGGTAGAGCAAAAAGGGAAAAAAAAGAAATCTGAAGTTTGTTCATTAAAATAATAATAAAACATACTCACCTTGACAATCTTAGGTACACAGATTGTTCTGAAGATCTCATTAGCTTGTGTAGCAAGCATATTAGCAGACAGGCTAGGTAAACTGTTGACCTATTTAACTTCAGCAGAGGGAGCCTGCTTTGCTTGAGCTTGAATTTTCAAAGAGTCATTTGTGTACGACCTTACAATGTACTATATATTTCAATCAAACGTTAGCAGGCAAAAAAAGAAGCCAGCTTGAAGCATCCTCTTGGTATCTACTGGGAATAGAGAGAACGTTGCACTGGAGATGAGAGGGTAAGTCCTTGAAACAGACAGTTCTGTGGAGAGTTTACTTCATAAGGAAAAACACCTTTCTACACCTACGTGGAGACAGATTTGTCACCCAGCTGTCACCTAGCTTGTGTTTCCCCCTCAATGGTAACTGAGTGGGATAGCCACTCACATCCCCCAACACCCCCCCCCAAAAAGGAAATGCACATATTCCCCCAAAGAAAACAAAACTGAATCCATATTTGCATGAGCTAAAATATGATGAGGTACAATTAGAAATAATTTGAATAGAAATACAGTCCTCTCACCATAGCAAGGAGAGTTGGTGGCCTGTGCACCTGCTCAGTCTAATTTCCAGGTATTAATTAGAATAAGCTATTTAAGGCCTTTCGTGCTCTTTCTCAGGTTTCATGATGCAGAAGCCATCCTTCGGCTGTATGAGTTAGGGGGCTGCCCTCTGAAAACAGGTATGCATGGGCCTTCTATCTCATGTTTCGATTTAGTAGCTCAAACTAAAAACCTTGAGGTCTGAGCCTTGGCCTGGGCCTAGCCAACTTTGAAATGTGTCAGTGCCTTCTACTCTAGAAAAGAGAGAGGTTGCCAAATCCCATAGGACAACCTGAAGTCTTACACTTCCTTAGGTCTCTAAGCAAGGAGATGAAACTTAGGCAAAAAGCACTGGAAGCTGATTGTATTATGTGTAAGTGGCTTTAATGTTCCCATTTTCTCCACCTTCGCAACTGGAGCTAAGTCCCCCACCCCACCCCCCAAAATGGCTTCATGTACTGTACGTTGCATATATATGCCAGTATATGCCAGTATTCTGTTTCCTAAATATGAGAGCTCACTAAATATGAGAGCTCACTAACTGTTAAACAAACTAAAGTGGTTTGTTTAACAGAAAATCTGCTTAAAGGAAAAAATGTCCAGAAAAATCGCTTAACAGAATTGCCTATGGGGCGGATCCATAAAACAGAAAAATGGTCACGAATTAGGGAAGGGATTAATCCATTTTCAATGGATTAAATTCGTACAAAGGAAAATTCAATGGATTAAATTTGTACAAAGGACAATGGAAAATTTGCTTAACAGAATTTAATTTGGAACAAATGAATTCCTTTATACAAGGAACCACCATATTGGCTGCAAAGCTAGAGGACGGGCATTCAATTCCCCACTGTGCCTCCTGCGAGTACAGACAGCCTGTGAGGCCTTCAGTAAGCCGCACCGTCCCAGAGTTCCCCCAGAAGAAGGGAATAGTCAGTCACCTCTCAGTATTCTGTACCTGGAAACCTTGAAAGATGTTGCCATATATCAGAATTGACCTGAAAACATGGAGGGGGACATAATTGTTTTTATGCTCCACCACAAGGAACAATATTTGTTTTCAAGGGAATCCTTGAAATCCATGCAGCCTGTTCCACAATGGGCTGCTTTCTGTGTGATATCACAAGGATGCCTCCTTCTAAGGTTTCGGAGCCTTAAAATGTCAAGGAGTGGTAAATGCTGAGTTAGCAGATGTATGGAGGAATAAGGTGCCAAACATCAGCTGCTGGTCTTGCCACACAATTTTCAGCCTCTTGATGGAATAATCCTGGTAAAACCAAGAATGATGAGGCTCTGTGCCACCACTCAATACAGTGCTATTCCCTTTTACATGCTGTAATTCAGGTCTCAAATGCTTCTCCTTGATTCAGTGACCTGAGGACACATGACCTTAAAATGTTCAGATCTCCAGAACTAAGTGGTGGCTGCACAAACTACCATGGTTTGAGAAAACTGATACTCCTTTCCAGATGTAGCAGTAATTTAGGCAAAAATCAAAGAAAAGAAAAGCAGAACAAAACAAAAGACGCCATCAAAGGCAAAAGGTCTATATTCTAAATCAAAAGTACTGTCTCTTTTCAGACTAGATTATTGAATGGATCTCATCATGTTTTACAAGGATAAGGACTGCAGCTTTGATGCTAGTGGTGGGGGAATTTGTTTATACATTCAGGAACTGTCTAAAAGTGGAGCCAAACTGGGCTATACAGCTGGAGAAGAATGATCTTGAAGCATCTGACAGATCATGGAAAGCTTCCCAAGAGAAATATATATTTATATATATAAATATCCATGGCTATAGAACATGAAGATATATGATGTAGTTTGGCAGGCAGTGCATCTCTTTAAAAATAGTAAGGATTCAGTTAGTGCAGGAAGGGGTGATAAATGGAGACATGGGAAACAATCCGGAGAGAGTGAGACCTGCCTAAAAGCCACTGGAGTCAATGGGACTCAAATGTTTTAACTGAGAACTTTCTCCAGTTGCTCCACAGCATCTGGGTATATTTCAACTTCACTGATGTCTTTCAACCCATAGCCAAAAGTCTTCTCTTCCCGCTGCAAAGAGGGTATCGTTGGCCTTTTAGCAAAGCTTTCACTTGTGCACATTATGGTTGTGTTCATGGGATGGAATGATTAGTAGAACACATGGTTTGCATACAGAAGGTTTCACATGCAGTCTCGGGCATAGAATCATAGAATAACTGAGTTGGAAGGGGTCTATAAGGCCACCTGGGCACCTCCAGCCTGTGACTGCTCACCGTTTGCCAAAGTAATTGGTTCCATTGTCGTACTGCTCTAAGGCCGTGGTCACCCCTGGGTTTCGATCCTGATCTTCTGAAGGTCCGGCTTTTCCTCTTCGTCCCATCACGTGATTGAATAAGTGGGACAGGAGTTCACAAGTCAAAAGCTGTTTTTTTATTTTATTTTAAAGTGCAGTTCAGCCCCCTTGTCCAGCAGGTGGCACTAGCATTTGAAAAAACTGGACCATTTGGCTGGGGGAAAGGAAAACTTGTAGGACCGGATAGAGCTTCCTGTTTCTCCGAAGATGAAAAGCAATTTAAAAAAACATAGCCCATCGGCCCCAGGAACAGCTGGTTGGTGCTATGAAAAAAAGAAAGAAAAAGAAACCTGGATCATCTGTGTGGTCCCACGGCATCTGCCTTCTTAAAAGCTGGATTTTCAAAGCGAGGCAAAAATTTCCCTACCTCTTTGGTGAGTCACAGAAACCTCGCTTCAAGGGGCATTACCGGGTTTTCTTTTTTCTTTTTTTTCAAAAAGCCTGGTAGCTGTGGGGATGGCATTTTTAGACAGGTTATCTGGTAATTTAAACTGCTTTTAAAGGGATGTGGGACTGGGGCCTAAGAGTTATTAAATTCTTTTCTGATTTTCAGCCTAAATATAGCTTACTATAGTTTGTGCCCATTGTTTCATGTCCTGGATTCTGGGATGGTAGACAGCAGATCCTGCCCTCCTCATCATCATTACCTTTCAAATACTGTATTTGAAAAGTGCTATCATATCTCTCCTCAGTCTTTTCACTGAAGTAAGAATAGTAAGCTGGTGATCTGAATAATGTTGCTAATAATAGCAGATAATGCTCTTCTAAATAAACCAAGAGCCTCAGCAAGTACAAATATATCTAGTGTGTGGCAAACTAGAGACCACTAAATGCAGCTTCACCTGCAACCTGCCCTCCCATTTTTTAGGTTTACATCTAAGGCAAACTTTTGGCAAGGAGGGCCAGATTTGGTGAGGTTGAAAATGTGTGGAGGCCAAACAATCAGCAGTATTTGGCCCCCGGGCCGGACTTTGGACAAGTGTCTATAACATGCAAGGAGGTGGGGAGGACACTGCAGCAACGGAACCAGGGGTGGGTAGGCTGGGCAGGTGACTGGGGGTGGTGGATACAGGCAGGGAGGGCAGGCAAACCGTAAAACTGTAATCTGATGTCTCCATCCGGTATGGGGAGGAGCCAGCTGGCTTAGCTGGTGGGGAGAAGAGGTTCCAGACTTCTCGAAACTTGAAAACGGGCTGCATTTGGCCCCCGGGCCTAACTTTGGACATGCCTGATCTAAGGTACTGTATATACTCAAATATAAGCCTAGTTTTTCAGCCCTAATTTTGGGCAGAAAAAAATGGGCCCTCGACTTATATGCGGGTCAATACTTTTAACCACTGAGGCAAGTGCTTGGGTCGTTGGCTAAATGTCATTTTAAACATTGTGTGCCGCTTCTCATGACCCCCCTCTGCATCACAGGGGAGTGGTGCGCGATGTTTAAAATGACTTTTAGCCACTGACCCAAGCACTTGCATCAGTGGCTAAAAGTCATTTTAAACATCACACACCACTCCCCCAGCTCACAAAGGAGGAGCTGCCAGGCCCTGCTGCATTTCCCATCCTAGACTTATACTCGAGTCAATACGTTTCCCCAGTTTTGGGGGGTTAAATTAGGGGCCTCAACTTATACTCGGGTTGACTTATACTCGAGTATATACGGCATTTAAAATATATCACAAGGAACCTAACTTTAAAATGGAAGGATTCTTTTCAATCTTAGTCTCAACCATTTTCAGTCCAGTATTAAGGTTTAGTCCTACCTTAGTCCGAGGATCTCATACACAGTGTTCTTATTAAAAACAATGTGAGTGACTTATTTCATGGCATTTATTGCATTTATAAGACATACCACTTTTGAATACCTTGATTGAGAGTTATTTGGAAATATGCCCATTGGGGTTGACAGGGTTTATTTTCAAGACACCCTGCAGAGGCATGACCTGTATCTGGGTTTTCTGTGAAATGAAACACAGCTACTAATATTAACTGACTCTATTGCCAGAATCGAAAGCAGTCACAAAGCATGTCAACTGCCATGATCTTCACCTCCAACACAGACCTACAAAGGAATCACAATCCAACTGTGCCTCTGTATTCATCATCAAGCCTTCCTCACCACGATGCATCAGTGAAAAACTCCACACACCAACCAGCATCAAACTAACTGGACCATTCATTAATAGGCCCACAGCGGTAGGGAACAACGACTTTGACTCTGTTTCAGAGAAAAAAGTTGCCAACTTGGACCAATCTGGAATAAGTACACAGAGCCAGGATGAATAGCAGATCAAATTCTCAGAAGCTTTTCCTCTGCCAAGTGCTCAAAATTCACCTTTTCATCCTTTGAGAACTTCAACTTCAAAGACTTCATGTTGGCATCATCATTTAATTCATGTTGACAACCTTGACTTGGCTTAATTTGCTCTGACAACTTTGACTGGAATCAAAGCAGACATTTTGTTTTCATTCCTCCTACCCATGTGACAAACACCCATCCAACCAACCCCAAGTTCGAAACACAAGGTTACGCAATGCCTAGCTCCCCTCACTCACAGCGTAAGCCCATCAGCCATGGAAAAGGCTCCCATCAATAACAAACAAATACGATCACCTTAATAGGCTGTTGTCCAAAGTCTGAAGGTTCCAACAAGAGGGCAACATTCAACTTACCACTTCTAAAGCATTTTAAAGTATTACACATTGAACTTATATATAGTTATATAATCCTTAAAACAATCCATGGATTGTCCCATCATCATCATCATCAACAACAACAAAAACAACAACAACAACAGCGAGGACAACAACAACAGTGAGGACAACAGCAAACTGTTGATTTGCTTTTCTTCTTCCTATCTGGAGCAAGGCAAGTAGTGCAGCACCAGCTTCACAACTCATGAGCCTTCTTAACTGCCTGTGCTTCACCAGCAACAGCAGCAGTAACACAGGGTCTGGGGAAAGGGGGGCTTTTTTGGTTTTGGTTATTTAGCTCAACATGAGAAGACCAGTTTATTTATTTATTTATTTATTTATTGAACTTATATACTGCCCATCTTCCCGGAGGAACTCCGGGTAGTACACAACAAGAAATGTAAAGAAAATCAGACAATTAAATAAAAACAATTTAAAAAGCACTAAACAATCAATAAAACCAAAACAACAGGTAAATAGCAGATGGTGGTGTGGGAGGAAACAACGGAATTTAGCCACCAAACGCCTCTCGGAAAAGCAAGGTTTTTAATGCTTTCCGAAAGGCTGGCAGGGACACTTCAAGGCACACTTCGCTGGGGAGATGGTTCCACAAAGTGGGGCTAGCCACAGAGAAGGCTCGAGTACGAGTGGATGTTTTTCAAGCCTTCCTGGGTGTGGCCGCCTGCAGCATGTGTGCCATGACAACCTGGTCGGTCGGGCCGATGTTGACCACTGGTCGATCCGCTCTGCCAGGTAGTCAGGTCCCAGGCCATGGAGGGTTTTGTAAATTAAAACCAAGACCTTGAATCTGATGCAGGACACAACGGGCAACCAATGCAGACTAGCCAGGACTGGGGTGATGTGGTCGAACTGGCGCACACCCACCACCAGCCTGGCCGCCACATTTTGTACTCGCTGCAGTTGTCAGAGGAGAGTCAAGGGCAACCCCATGTACAGCGCGTTGCAATAGTCTAGATTTGAGATCACCAGTGCTTGCACAACTGTCCTGAGGGAGTCCCCATCTAGGTAGGGACGAATCTGGGCTATGCGACGGAAATGGAAAAAGGCAGTTCTAGACACAGCGGCCACCTGGGCTCCCATAGTGAGCACTGGGTCCAGAACTACGCCCAGATTCCCGACACTGTCCGAAGGCCGGAGGGAAACACCCTCCAAAGTAGGAAAAGGGCCTCCATAGCCAGATGGGGAAGTCCCAAAGAACATAACCTCAGTCTTCTCGGGGTTGAGATTGAGTCTGTTGGCCCTGGTCCATTCCATTCCAGGCACTGGTCGAGGGTCTGGACAGCCTCATCTGCAGCGGTGGAAAAGGAGAGATACAACTGTGTGTCATCAGCGTACTGATGACAGCAGACTCCAAATCTCCTTATGACCTCTGCCAACGGTCGTACATAGATGTTGAACAGCATAAGGGAGAGTGACGACCCCTGTGGAACCCCACAAGGGAGTTTCCAAGGAGCCGACAACTCCCCCCACATGCTGTACCCACTGGGGACGGCCCTCCAAGAAGGACCGGAACCAACTGTGGACAGTGCCTCCGATCCCGATCTCGGAGAGCCGGCCCAGCAGGATACCGTGGTCGACGGTATCAAAGGCCGCTGACAAGTCCAGAAGGACCAACAGGGTACAGCAACCCCTGTTAGCCCCCTCGGAGGAGGTCATTTTGCATAGCAAACATAACTGTCTCAGTCCCCCAACCCGGCCTGAACCCAGACTGGAAGGGCCCGTTCTCCCTCCAGATATGTTTGAAGCCAGGTCATGGCCACCCTCTCAATTACATTGCCCATAAAGGGGACATTTGCAATCGGGTGATAGCTGGCCAATTTGCCCGATGCCATGCCTGGTTTTTTCAGAATGGGCTTTACCACAGTCTCCTTCAGGCAAGAGGGAAATATCCCTTCCCTGAAGGAGGCTGTGGCGATGATAGAAGCCCATTTGGACATGCTCCCACCAACGGCTTTCATAAGCCAGGATGGGCAAGGGTCAGAGGGGGTGGAAGTGGGCCGGTAATGGGCAATAGCCCTGGAGGCCTCAAGCGAGGAAACAGGCCCAAACTCAATCATGCAAGGAGACCGAGGAGTCTCCACGCAACAGGAGTCGAATCTGGTCCGGATGGCCTCTACCTTGAATCTAAAAAAGGCTGCAAAAGTCTCACTACTGAAATCAGTAGGAGGGGGCCTTACCAGACCACAATTAGTGAGGTCACGAACCACGCGAAACAATCCCGCTTGACGGTTCGAGGCCTCACTAATTCTCAGGGAGTAATAAGATGTTTTAGCCTCCCTGATCACCCCACTGTAGCGCCTGGTCTGGGCAATAACTGCAGCCTTATTCGTCGCCGTCCGGTTCCTCCTCCAGCTGCACTCCAGCCTCTTCCATTCTTGCTTCATCGCTCGCAGCTCCACAGTGTACCAGGGTGAGGAGCGAGCTCTGCAACAGATGAGGCGCCTAGGGGCGATCTGGTCAACAGCCCGGGAGGTTTCATCAAACCAATGATCTACCATGGTGTCGACCTGATCGTCAGCCAGGCCGCCAGGAGGCTCCCCGAGGACTTCCCGGAATTGATCAGGATCCAGAAGTCTCCAAGGGCGGGCCCAAACAGAGGGCCGAAGGTCCCTGCGGGGAGGGGCAGCGGTTGATATAGAGAAAGACAGCAGGTCTGACCATGACACGGGAGTGGACACAATGTCTCGCACCCTCAGACAAGAATCCTCTGAGAAGGAGATAAACACCAAGTCCAGGGTATGTCCAGATCTATGGGCTGGGCATACAACATGCTGGGTCAGATTCATGGAGGTCATGGACTGCATTAATTCCGAAGCTATACCAGACGGTTCACCATCAGCATGCACATTGAGATCACCCACAACCAACAGGCGGGGGGATCTCAGGAGTGCAGCCACAATGAACTCAGTGAGCTCCGGTAGGGATTGTGCTGGGTTGCGGGGAGCACAGTAACCAAGCTCAATGCCAAATCTGTCCTGCTGCCCAACTAATAAATGAAGACATTCCAACCCTGGGATCACCAACTCAGAGGCCCTGCTGACATAAATAGAATCCCTGCATACAATGGCTGCCCCACCCCCTTACGGCCCTCCGACCTGCCGACACCCTGGACCTGAAACCCAGGGGGGCACAGCTGGGCGAGCAAAGCTCCCCCCTCTGCCCCCACCCAGGTCTCGGTGATACAGGCCAGGTCAGCCCCACCGTCAGTGATGGCATCATAAATGACAGTAATCTTATTATGGACCAACCTGGCGTTCAACAGGAGGCAGGACAGGTCGGAGGCGCTGGCGGGATGGCTCCAAGACATGTGGCAGTGAGTTGAGGGGTCAGAATGGGGGACAGGCGTGAGTTGCCTGACCTGAGTTCTTCTTAACCGACTAACCCCCCCCCCCAACTTCTAGCGTACTGCCCACGGTTCGACACGACTGGTATGGTGGTCCCTGCCAACATGGTGACAAAAAAAAACAAAAATTAAAACCAAGACCCACCAAATCAACCCATCCTTTTTTTGCTCACAGCATGGAGTTTTCTACTCTGCTACTGGGGACTTCTTTTTCTTCTTTTTTAAGCTGGAACAATCTGAACCGACCTTTCTCCCTGTGATCTATGTCACTCCCCAAAAGAATAGGTGGGTGGGTGTGACTGTGGGTGGCATTCAAGTTTGGTGTCATGTTCTGGATGACGGGGACATCCACTCCTGTGGTCTTTCTTCCTACTGCCCTGAAGTATTTATTTTGTTTTATTTTTAAAAATAAACTACTGATTTCAGCACTAGATCACCTCTGTACATACCAAAAAGATTTTAAAAAGATAAAAAAGAATATGAAGTAGACACAACTCCAATGAAGTACAACAGCCTATGTTTCCATGCTATATGTTTGCAGATTATGTTGACCCATGGGAAATTTTGCCCTCCCCTTCCCCCAGCATCATGCAACACTTTAAACGGTCCATTACAGTGAACCTTACAAGGAGAGCTAAGGACCAGCAGGGGTTAAGATTAAAACAAACAGGGCTGTGGGACGACAGCACAAATCACACTAAATCTGATGGAAGGACCAGGGTGGACACTGGTATCAAAACCAGATCCTTCAAAATACTAGTTCCTCTCTGTTTGGCACTGGCTTGACCTCACCTTGAGCACCATGCCCAGTTCTGGATACCTCACTTCAAGAAGGATGCTGACAAACTGGAACAGTTTCAGAGGAGGGCAGCAAGGATGATTACGGGGCTGGAATGCAAGTCTTATGAGGAATGATGGAGGGAACTGGACCTGGAGAAAAGGAGGCTGAGGGGAGATATGATACCATTTATCAAATACTTGAAAGGCTATCATACAGAGGATGGCAGGATCTGTTCTTGACCAACCCAGAATGCAGAACACTCAACAATGGGGTCAAGTTACAGGAAGCCAGATTTTGGTTGAATATCAGGAAAAACTTCCTGACTGTTAGAGCAGTATGGCAACGGAACCAATTGCCTCGAAAGGTAGTGAGTGATCCAACACTGGAGAAGTTCAAGAGAAATCTAGACAACCACCTGGCAGAGAACTCATGAATATTATTACTGCTATGAGCACAGGGGTTAGACTCGATGGCTTTATAGGCCCTTTCCAGTATCATGATTCTATGATTCTAAAATAATCCTCGATCTCTATTTGATCATCTAATCTAAACAGAAACTGTGACTCAAGCCACAGCAAAGCCGGAAAGGAGCAATTCAGCTTGCCAGTGTAGTTTCAGTCTTAGGCTGCTTTTACACGACCCCTAAAATCCGATGCAAAGGGCTCCCAGATGCGGAGCTTAAAATTGTTTTCCCACCAGCTGTGGACTTTAAAAAAAATTAAGTACGACCACGCCCACCTAAGAGCCCCCAGTGCATTTTACAAATATCTGGTCTCTGGAGGCTCTCCTCACCTTCTGTTTGTTTTTGTTGTTTCCGCCACCCCTTTAACAAACAGGAATCCCTACAGGGCTGCTCCGATGGCAGATGGAGGTGAGTGGAGATGAGCCTGCATTTTTCTCTCTCACTTTTTCTATCCCTCCCCTCACCACAAACAGGAGCAATGGAGTGTGGAAGAGTGGGAACACAGGTAGCAGAACAAAACTCCATGATCTCTAGTCCGAATTTAAGTTGCCAGCAGATTTTAGAGGTCGTGTAAATGCGCCCTTAGTTAAGTTGTGTTCCTATAAAAGTGAAGGTCTTATGAAAAGCAGAAACTCTCTTATAGAATGCCTTCACCAGCATGGATTGCCCCGCCTCTACATTGTGGTCCACTATCAGTTTATTTGTCCAGGATTTTTAATTGTTCAGCTTTACAAAGGAACTGGTTTCAGGTATTTGTATTGCTCTTTTACTGTGTATGTTACTGTACAGGAGGGGGGAAAGAGGGACCACCCTCTTCCATATGAGCCTGCCCATATTCTAAGATCAGGCCAGGAGGCCCTGTTGAAGGTGTCATCCCCCAAACAGATAAGGTGGCATGGCATGTTGAAGCAGGACCTTCTCAGTGGTTGCCCCCCAACTCTGGAATGCCCTCCCTTCGGAGATACGTCTGGCACCAACAATTTTGGCTTTTCGGCGCCAGTCAAAGACTTTCCTGTTTGGCCAGCATTTTAATTAAATTATTTGGTTGGAGGCATGAGCAGCAGGGTTTTATAATTTATAATCTGTAGTGTATGTTATTTTAACTGTATTTTATTTTATAGTTTTAATAATTTTATTGTTTTATAGTTGTTAATACTCCTTGTATGCCGCTCAGAGACCTCTTGGTAGTGAGGCAGCTAAAAAATCTTGTAAATAAATAAATAAATAAAATAAAAAGAGTTAATGCCAATGCCCAAATATGGAATGGGGAGGCAGAGCCCTAATGCTTAAAAGCTCCACCTGAGTGAGAAAGATTCAGTTAGGGAACATCCATGCAGAGAGATAGGGAAGAGATAGACTAGAGATAGGGAAGCTGCACACTTTCTTAAAGCACTGAAGAAGAGACAGGACAGTTAGGGAACTGTCAAGCTTGAGTGAGGGAATTATATCAGTATTTGAAGGAACTGCTTTGTGTAGCTTTAAAGTAACTGTATACAAGTGAACCTGATTTCAACATCTTTATGTATTCAATAAACACACATTTTATTTTTACCACATTATATCTGGTCTGGAACTCAGTAGTTGAACTGGGATACCCTGAAAGATGGCAGCAATACCAGAGACTAAGGCTGTGGTCACACCTGGGTTTCGATCCTGATCTTCTGAAGGTCCGGCTTTTCCTCTTTGTCCCATCGCATGATTTAATATGTGGGACAAGAGTTCACACATCAAAAGCTGTTTTTTTTTTTTTAAAGTGCAGTTCAGCCCCCTGGGCCAGCAGGTGGCACTAGCATTTGAAAAAACATGGAACACTTTGCTGGGGGAAATTAATGCTTGTAGGACCGGATAGAGCTTCCTGTTTCTCCGAAGGTGAAAATAAATTAAAAAAAAACACAGCCCATTGGCCCCAGGAATAGCCAAAAAAAAAGAAAGAAAAAGAAACCCGGTTCATCAGCGTGGTCCCATGGAGTATGCCTCCTTAAAAGGTGAGTCACAGAAACCTCACTTAAGGGATCATTACCGGGTTTTCTTTTTTCTTTTTTTTCAAAAAGCCCGGTGGCCGTGGGGATGGCATTTTTGGACTCGGTTTATCTAGTAATTTAAACTGCTTTTAAAGGTACGTGGGACCGAGCCCTAAAGTGGTACAGGTCAATGGTCGATGAGATGACTGGAGGCCTCTGCTAGAGTGAGGCAGTACTGAGCAGAGTGTGGTACTTCGGCCACACCTTCAAAAGTCCTGACCTCCACAGTCTTCTTTCTTTTGCCTTTGTTATGTTCCACAGTTGTTTCCATTTGTTTTAGATATCATTTTATGCTTTTTGGTGTTTGTTTTTAATTAGGGTTAAAACTGTATTTTTTGTGAGCCAGGCAGAATGCTTTGGTTATCAAGCAGTAGGCCACAAGCGAGTGAGTGAACAGAGACTCCAACAAACTGAAGCGAGTCATTTAATGAGAACTCTTGAATTGAATTTTCAGTGTGGTAGCCCAATGGCCTCATTGACAGCATGGATGCATCAAATGGATGCTTTACAACTGGGCCACGGTAGAGTCGTTTGATGAGTTCAAATACAGGGCTGCACATTCATACAGTTCCCATGCTAGCTGCATAGTTTAGCATCATGTTTCTTCCACGTGCAGTCAGATTTGACAGATATAAACTCCAGACGTACTGTACAAGCATATATAGTGTGGATATTTTTGAAGGTATGGAAAGAATCTAAACACACTGTAGCATCTGTTACATATATCAACAGGAAACTCAGCATTTCTGTATAGGTTTTGGAGGGACAGAAGCCAATTCTGCCTTTTGCGACATTTGTGGCATTCCCGTTACCTTCCAAGGACAAATGAGCAAATCTGTTTGTAGAATTTGGACCTCAATCTGCATTTTTAATGTAATACTAATGAACTGAATATAAAGCCAGCCGAACAAAGACACAATTCAAATACATGCAGTAGGGAAGGAATCTCGTGTGCATTAGGAAGCAAAAGTAGAAGGACAGATTTTAAGGAATCATTATGAAGGTTTGAAAATAAAAGATGTACAGTATTCTTTATAGCTGGGAAGGACAGCAAGGATAGCTTTTAGAACATGTTAACCAATGAAATCTTTGGGGAGAAGTCATCAAAACAATAGTTCTAGGTTTTGTATACTAGGTATTCAATGTCCTGCAAAGACTTTGAGCACCTTTCATAAGAATCAGATGCAATCTGATTCACCTGCTTCAACTGGGGACCAAACTCTATGAGAGGCCAGCTTCTCTATTAGATAGTGAGAAAATATTATCTGCACACACCATGCACCTCTGGAGAGGAATTCCTTCAATTCCCACAGCTGAACAAGCAATTTGTAGATGACGTCCATAATTATGCCCAATGACTTATTGCCAAGGGAAAAAAAATAAGTTAATTTGCAATTTATGGAGCAGCACAAACTTTGTGAGAGAATTCATAAACATGTCCTAAACAAGCTCTGCTTCTTACTTCCAAGCTGACATTCTATATACAGTTGTCCCACGCCCTTTCGCAGTTCATATACTGTGGTCCCGGTATATCGCGGGTTTGCAGTGTATGAAAAAAAGGCCTCCTGGAATAAGGAGGAAAGGCCTCCCAAGGCCCATCAGAGGCCCCCAAAGTGCTTCCCCACAAACCAAAAGTGACTTTTGGTAAACCAGAAGTGACCTCCGGATCATTAGAAAGCACTTTGGGGGCCTCTGAGGGCCTGGGGAGGCCCTTGCACGCCTGTTCGGAACAGCTCCAGGCCTGGGGTAAGTACAAGAGCCCCCAGAGAGCCCCCCCCAGTCTTGATCCGACCCTGCATCTGCATATTGCGGATTTTCAATTATTGCAGGTTGGGTCAGGTCCCTAACTCTCGCGATAGGTGTGATCTTAGAGTGAGACATAGTATTTGCCCTGTCAAACAATCCATTTTTGAATCCATGTAAAACTCAAGCCACAGTATGAATCAGGCCCAGATAGTGTGCACAGAAATTAGGACTCTTAATGGAGTCAACAAATGTATGATATGAATGCTAAATCCAAACTCCCACCCTACTACTGACTTTCCAGTACATTTGAATTCCCATAGGCTCTCAAAATACGCCGTAACTCAATCAAAGCAAAACATTTTTAAAACAAGGGTTAGTTATATAACCTTAAGCTTCATATGTAAATTTGCTTAATATGCATAATTTTTATTCGCTCCAGAATACATTTTTCCCCTTGGGGCAGAACATTCCTATATTTTAAAGTGCAGATGGAACATGACCATGAGACATAATCCTGTGCCGGCCAAGTGTGAAATCAGACCCCAAAGTTCTGAGGTGGTCTGGTACCACTTTTTGATCCAACCCACATATAGGCATCATTCACAAACATTGCCTGTTTCTTCTTTCAAACCGTCCTTTCAGATGTTATTTCTTTTTCCTAGAGGGTTGTTTTATCTTCCAGTTGCTAGTGCTCAACAGTCCTAAACAGGGGCAGCCCCCTGTCATTTTGTTGCCTGAGTAATGGATAAGACGCTACATCCCTATTCATTCCCCATATATAGAAGTTAACCAGACTGGTAGTTGATGCTTCTCTAGAATGAGGAAATACTTGGACCTTTTGGACTGCAACTTCGACTGTCCCATGCCAAGCATGTCCAGCTATAGGATTCTGGGAATTGGAGTCCAAAAAGAAGATGAAGATTATTTCCCATTGCTGTACTCGGTATTACCGATATACTGGAGAACAAGTTACCATAACTGGAGGGAGGGTCAATGTGGAAGCAACACGGCACAGGCCTCCAAAACCTTAACACTGCTTTCTGGTATCTAAGGCAGCTGCTTCATTTTAGCTAATGACAGGGCTGGTCCCAGTCTTGTCAGAACACACATACGCTGGTTCCCGTAAAACTCGAAAAAGTTAGCATATTGCACTACAACTCCCCAAATCCCCCAGCCAGCATGGCCTCCAACCATAATGCATGTGGTCTTCGCAGAGTTATAGCCAAAACAACAGTTTTCCCCAGCTCTGTTGCTCTGCAGTGATCATTCTACCCATCTTCTAAGAGGCTGCAGTCCTACCTACCATTAAATATCACTAAGCCTCATTACTTCTGCCTAGTTCTTGTCCCAGCCCTGTTTACAGGAAATTATTACTCTCAATAAATGGAAAAGTTCAGCAAAATACGGGAATGACTATTTTAATCCAATCAAGGGTTTCAGTGAATGCCATTTATGAACCAACATATCGATCTTGGCGGCACGTTGCAGGACCATCTGTCTGCTTATAAGTAGAGGGCGAGGGAGGAGAAATGACACAAGAGTGTCCACAGTGATGCTTAGCATTACAGCACCACAGAAGTGTACATGTAATGCAGGATTAGGAGAAGGTTAAATCCCTGTCACGTATAATTTTCTTAATGGGCCACATTGTTCATACTCGATCTTCTCAGTTTCTGCCTCCTGCATTTTCCCAGAGAGGAAGGCCTTTAGTTAGCCCTCCATTTAATACACTTGCATCATCATCATCATCATCATCATCATCATCATCATCATCAATTATTATTATTATTATTATTATTATTATTATTATTATTATTATTATAGGGCTGCATAAAATGCAATTCTATCACTCATTTCGATGGGGATCTTTCCGCCTCTTTCCTAAAGACTGACACTGCAGGTTTGGGATGCATGATCAAAAATACATTTTTGGGTGTGTGTTGATCTTTTTCTATAGATCAGATATCCAAACCCCGATTCTACCCAGATAACAGAGTTACAAAATTATCATGTTAGAATGAATGCAAGGGCTATCTAACCCATAATTAAAGAAACCCCATGCCACTGGCCTGCTAAATTTGCTTTAAAAACATCAAATGCAGGACAGGCCATCACGTCCCAAGGCAGTTCATTCCACTGTCAAACACCTTAGCATCAGGATGTTCCTCCTAAATCAGGCATGGCTAAACTTCGGCCCTCCTGATGTTTTGGACCACAACTCCCAGAATTCTAAGCTTAGACTGCCAATGGCAAAGGACTGTGGGAGTTGCTGTCCAAAACATCTGGAGGGCCAAAGTTTGGACATGCCTGTCCTAAATGTTTAGTCAGAGTCTTCTTTTTGTAATTTTCATACATTGGTTTAGGTCAGTGGTTCTCAATCTTGAGTCACCCTGGTGTTCTTACACTGCAATTCCCAGAAACCCTGGCCACCACAGCGGGAGACAAAGGCTTCTGGGAACTGCAGTCCAAGAACACCAGGATGACTCGAGATTGAGAACCACAGGTTTAGGTTCTACTTCTCAAGTAATCAAGTCTCCCCCACCTTCTCTTTAAAGACCAGGTAGCTGAAGATTACTATCACATGACCTTTCTTCTGCAGGCATGTCTAGCTTTCTCAGCCTACAAGTGCTGTCAATTGTTTTTACAGTGCTTTGTTTTCTTTGCCATCCTAATTACCTTTCCTTGGAAATATCTCTCAGAGGACCGTGTTTGAAGGTCTTCTCTGTTTGAAGGCTACACAATCCAGCTCTGATTTGAAAATAAAGAACACTAAGGAAGAAGATCATGCATCCTGAATTTACCAATCCCTGTTATGGATCGGACTACAGTAATCCCCACCTATCGCGGGGGTTAGGGACCCACCCGACCCGCAATACATGAAAATCCGTGATATGCGGAAGCGGGGTGGGTGGGGGCAGGGGGCGATCAGCGCTCCCTGCCACCCCCCACATGGCTCCAAGGCCTCCCAGAGGGGCCTGGGGGTGCGGCAGGGAGCGATGCGATCATTCCCCACCACGCCCCCCGCAGGTACTGCGATCCTGCGATATAGTGGGACCGCAGTATCTGAACCGCGAAATGGTGGGGGGTGACTGTACCTTTTAATACCTTTGTCCACTGGCCAATGATGAAGAAAGGCTTGTGGATGAGGAGAGGTGTTACTTTTTTGTTCCTAAATTGTTCCTAAAAGCACTAAACTGAGTGCTTTAATATGACAATCTATTTAATAATGTTTTAGCACTAAATTCTTGTGATTTTGCACTATGGTAGAAATTCTGTTGTGCTGCCATGCAGAAGGCATAACTTTTGGAGGCAAATTGACTCGACTTAAGCAATCTCTTTAAACATTATCTGTGGTGCGCTAATTCATGTGACTTGGCTTGCCACAGGGAATGTCTACAGAGATTTCGTACCTCGAGGCAAACTGCCTCCAAAAGTTATAGCTTTTGCACAGCTGTGAGACAAGGTCTCCAGCCAACATGTTTTTTTTAAAAAAAAAAATCTGCATTTTGTGCCTTGAGTCCCAAAATGGAGAAATGTAGGTGATGCGAATAGACTCAATCAATCAATAATCTGAAACATGATAGTGAAGGACAGATGCTAAACCATTTTGCATTTCTTTTAACGGTCTCCCTGTAATTCAGAGATGTGCCAAAAAATAGAAGCGCCCATCACATGTAACTGTACACTCAACTGAAATCTCATCAGTGAAACATTAGCAAGGTTGGCCCAAGGTTGTTTTTTTTTTTTTTTGTTTTTTTCCTGAGACAAAGAACAAAATCAGGTCCCTCTCATGCGATGTACTAAATCCAGCTCAAGTGGCAGTTGAGTATTTCTTAAACACTGGCATTCTTCCCCACTGCATCAGAAGGTAGCTGATGGGACACAGCAAGCTAGGTAACACAGAGATCTGTTTTAAAACACCTTACAAGTACTTCCCATCATCTATCACCAGAGAGGCCTCGATATTCTGCCTAATGACAGAGCCGGCCCAGCCCAATCAAGAACAAGATCATCTCATACATGTCCCCCAACCCTTAGTTACATCTGAATCAAGAAACCTTGTATTTCCTTCCTGGCTCAGGAGGGAACAACAGGATAAAAACCAAGCTTGTCAAACATGTTCTGTTAGTAATACAGCATTTTTCAGCATCCCAAGAAACTGTTGGACATGGGCACCCCAACTATTGTGCCCCTTCAAATTCTGATTGGTAGACCTAATGAAATGACTGCATTTCCTCTTCTTAAATCTGACATGAATCAGGCCAGCATGTCCAAAGATTATTCCACCAGACATGTTCTGTGGATGTGATGGGATTAGCCAAATTTCAAAGCTTATTTTTGACCTCCAGCAGAAAATTGAGCACATACGCGATTGAAGTCAACTGGGACTATAGAACATCAAGTTGATTCATCAAATTAGCTCAAACATAATTGTGCTGCATGACTGCCTATGGAAGTTGTCAGCTATAAACCTGTCAAAAAGCCATCAGCTTTAATGTTAAATAGAGAAACAAAGTAATGTTGTTCAGAATTTGACGTTTGTTGGACTTTAGCCTGGTAAAGGCTGCTATCTGCTTTGCTTCCCCTTAGAAGAATTTGTAGTCTCAAATGCACTTTTGATAGATTGTAAGAGACAAAAGGCACAAACACGCCTCGCAAGGGAGAACAGCCTCTACAAAGCAGATATACAGCTACATTCTTTATCTTAAGTGTGAATTAATTCCAAGATAACACTGCAATGCACACATGTTCTAGGCATTTTCCAAACATGGTGTGCATGTTTACACCTCCCCACCATAGAATGTAACTCATTTGCCTTCCTGGGCATCATCTATTTCTCATCTCCTGTTTACTACTAATAGTGAGGTCACCTCCAGCCACTCCAAGTCTTGATACACATGATTAATTAAGATCGTTTTTGTGAAAAATTGGAACACAGCATGTCTGTTTCCAAACCAAGTTTTACACCCTTTCAGACCCCATCATATTAACAAGAACATCACTATCTGGACTCCATCCCATTAAGGCAGGCCTGCCCAAAGTCCGGCCCGGGGGGGGGGGTCAAATCCGGCCCGTCAGGCCATTCTGAGTGGCCCGTGGCTGGCTGGCCTACCCCTCTCTCCCCCTCCTTCACCCCATGTTTTTTTTTTAAAAAATCTTCTGCCAACACTGACACCGCTGGGAAGCTTGGGCGGCTGGGCGGACGGGTGGTCTGCCGTCACTGGCACTCTGGGAAAGGGGTGGGCAGGCCAGTGGGCCTCTGCCACCGACAAGGAGCTTTGGGGTGGGCTGGTGGGCAAGCCGTCGCCACCGCTGGGGAGCTTGGGGGGGTGCAAGGTTGCACAGATTGCCTCTTCCAAGGGACGACCTGTGGCCACGGCTCCCTGTGCTTCCTTTGATCCCTACGTCCCTCCCTTCCTCCCTCCCTCCCTTGGTCCCTGCCTTCCTTCCTGTGGGTGGGGTTGCAAGGGGTCAGTGGGTGGGGCCTATGGGTCAGTGGGTGGGGCTTGCAGTGGGGTGGCAGGGCCGGGGAGCAACCGGCCCCTGACACATTCTCAGCCACCAAATCTGGCCCTCCTTACAAAAAGTTTGGGCACCCCTGCATTAAGGGATTACATTCTCCCCCACTGTATACCTCCATTTTCCTATATCAGTGATGGCAAACCTTTGGTACTCCATATGTTCTGGACCACAACTCCCAGAATTCCAAGCCTAGACTGCCAATGGCAAAGGACTGTGGGAGTTGCAGTCCAAAAATCTGGAGGGCCAAAGGTTCGCCACCACTGTCCTAAACCATCCTAGACTACTTTTACTGCTTTGTGAGCGCTATTCGTATAAATCTGTCCATTAGTCATACTTGTTAAAAATAAACAGCCATGACAGGTGCTTTCTGTTTGGGTGAAAATTGGTCAACTGATGAAAAAAGGAGTCAGTTTCTGTGATTTTTCTCCTGCATGGTGTCATATTGTGAGCAAAAGAGGGCATCACGTAGTAGACCATCATGACTGCTGCCACTGGTGGTGTCAACATTCAATGTGTAAAGTTTGGCATCCTTTTCCCTGCTGGCAATGCTGGCATGATATTGTGCAGCAACAAACAAACAAAACGGAGTAGGGGTGACATTTTAGGGTTGAGAGGTAAGCATTTCAGGAAGATTATTTACAGAACACATATATCATTCCCTACAACTATAATGTGCCTTCCGATGTGGAAATGATATGCAAATTACATTCATTACACACAATTAAAATATGCACAGAAGCTACAGCCCTCTGGCTTATGATGTATTTCCAACATGGCCTTTGGGGCTGACTGGGCTTCCCACCCCAGCAATAATTATTCCAAGGTTAGGCACGGTTATAACACTGTAGGGCAGTGAACTGCCATGGAGTCATCCTGATATTTTAATAGCCATACCTGGCTTGTATGCCAGCTCACCCTCCCCACCTCCTCCAACCCGTTCTCTTTTTAAAACAGATGCCTGTAAGCCCTTTTATAATTTATGGACTAGACAGACCGCTCTGGTCTGTAATGTGTCAATGCGTATTACAAGAGACCCTTAGCCCACTGGATATTGACATGATAGACTGTAAACTAGTCGCTCTGGCTAAGTCATGATGATTTAGCATGTCAATGCATAGTGAGAGAGCTTCCATCCATGGACCACTGACAGGATCATTTACAATGATGCAGGAAAAAGCCTATTATGTCGTGTTGTACATGAAGAAAGGAGATTATTCCCGGCCAATCACCCACTGGAGGAATATGCTCCCTCCATCATGCCATCATCGCAACATCATGTTTCAGTCAAGGGACCAAAAGTGCCAGCGGGTAGGATGGAGGGTGGGCTGTTTGGAGATGCCATTAGTGAAAATCTTTTTCTGCTATAATCCAGAAAAGAGAAGCATTGGGCAGGAGATTCAGATTACAGTTTCAGGAACGCCATTCTGGCTGTGGGATTCTGGGAATTGTAGTCTCCAAAAAGCAGCATCCCCCTATCTCTGTACACTCATAAGGCAGATGGGGTTTCTTTATCTTCTATACAAGCCTTACATCCTAACCAGACCAATGCTAAAGACACAGAAAAAATTAACATGCTTAATTATTACACAAACCCACTTTGTAGTGATATCTTTAGTAAGTCGACCGCAAGGGCACAACATCAGTTTTCCTAAGCATCCAGAAAAAGGATGGATTTTATCTTAAAATCGCATTGTCTCTATGCTGTTTTAAGGTGCAGTTTGGGGAGTGGTTGGCCTAAAAAGGTATTGATGTAATGCATATTTGGGAATTTGTCTTGAGGTCTATAAGTCTCTTTCCTTCTGTTTAACTCTCACTCTTAAAATTTAGCCAGTGCCAAAAAAAGGTATAAGAGAAGCAGTGTCTGAAATTTGTTGTACAGATGATCTGGGTTCACAGGAGCAAAATCCTGGACTTCTTGATCAACAGTGGCTGTGGCATTATCTGTCACCCACCTCAGGTTTCCCTGTGACCCCTATGCTTAACACAATTATCACAGTAGCTCAGACAATTGATTTTTTTTCTAGGAACAATATATTATTGCCAGGGCCGGCGTTTCCATTAAGGCGAACTAGCCAGTTGCCTAGGGCGCCAAAATGAAGAGAGGGTGCTGGACAGCCTGCCGCTAGCCACCACCGTCCATCCCCCCACCAGCCGCCAGCCGCCCGTTGCCGTCTGCCCATCACTGCCCGCCGCTGACTGACCGCCGCTGTCCCCCGCCCCCGTGCCCATTGCTGCCCACCTCCCGGCGCCCGGCGCCGTCCCCCACTGCCCCCTTTCACAAGAAAATAAGTCCAGTTGCCATGCCTCAACTTTCAGACAACCTCACCTGGATGACTGAGAATCATCACAGGCATGACAAAAACAGATGCGACATGCGGTGGGAAACCCCCATGTGGAGGTCGGTTGAGGTGTGGACGTACGTCTTGGAGGAAACCTTGGAAGGCATGGAATGGTGCAGTGGATGACTGATGAATTTGGACTCAGGAAGTGAGTGGCATAGCATGTGTATGTGTTGGGGCAGAGGGGCAGGTTCTCCGCCCACAAAAGTCTTAGGTGCACATCAGCCATCCCACGCAGTGTGGTCTGGCAGCTATTTATTATGCTCCTCCTTCCCAGCAGCCCAAGTTGGAGCTGCCAGGGGGAACAAGGCCCCCCTCCAATGCTGCCACCCCCACCGGCACAGATTTCATGGTGCCACCATGGGAGGTTTCTCCTGTCATGCTCCACCCATCCACAAATTGTGTGTGGGGGCATGTGACCTATGCCCCTCAATACTTGCCTTGTCCTGGGTACTTTGATTCTGGAAGGCCACACCATGCCACTGCAGGAAGCCTGGATTTGAATCCCCACTCAGCCATGGAAGCTCGCTTACCTTGAAAGCTCGCTCAGGTCGCTCTAAAGTCAGTTCCGACTTGACAGCATGAGATGTAACAAACAAAGAAAGTGACGCAAGTCACATAGCTGTTGCTCATTAGCTACGTGCCGGCTGCATTCCCAGGAGCAAGCATGCATGCAGGAAAACAACCAGCACTTCATTAATGAATGGCAATTTGCTGCTTAGATTAGCATGCCTTCCCTTGTGTATTGTGTCGTTACAGTCGTGACCGACTCTTCGTGACTCCATGTCCATGGAGTTTTCTTGGCAGGAATACTGGAGTGGTTTGCCAGCTCCTACTCCAGGCACCTACAGCCGCTGGTATTCCCTGATGGTCTCCCATCCACGTACTAACCAGGGCCGACCCTGCTTAGCTTCCGAAATCAGGAGAGATCGGATGTGCTTAGGGCATCTAGGTAGCTATGTCTTCCCTTATGCAAGTGCAAATTGGCAGTACAATTCTGTCCCGTATTACTTAGGCAAGGAAGAGGTAAAAAGGAAGGAAGGAAGGAAGGAAGGCACTGGTAAACATCCCAGGGTATTAGAGAGGGAAAGGCCTGTCACATGGGAAAAAGAAAACAGGTAGTGATGTAATACTGAGGTTACATGGAAGAGTGTTAAGCAATGATGCTATGGAGACCATAACTCCCCAGAGAGGTGAAAAGTTATCACACAACCTTTACCACAGCCTTCATACACTTGTAAAGTTTCTTAAGGTGCTTTAGAGAAGTAAAGTCATTCCATGCATTTTGAAATACAATTACAAGGCACACAACAAAACAAAACAAAACACAACCCACACAAAGATGATTTACCAAGGAGGGAAATTATTACATTTTGTAAAATTTAAATACAGTAGCATCTCCGATTCCACTGATTCAGTTATCCACGGTTGGCAGAGGAAAAAATTAGATAAATAATTCAGCAGCTGCAAAGCAAGCTACTGTCAAAAACAGCAGCTGTAAAGCAAGCTACTGTTGTAAAACAGCAGCCGTAAAGCAAGCTATTGCCACAAACAGCAGCCATAAAGCAAGGTACTTTCACAAAACAGCAGCCATAAAGCAAGCTATTGTCACAAAACAGAAGGGTTTTTTTTGGGGGGGGGTTGGTGTTCACTCTTAACCATGGTTTTCATTATCCACGGGAAGGCTTGGAACTGACCCCCGGCGGATACTGGGATCCTACTGTAAATGCACATGCTAGAAAACATCTTAGCATCGTCTGTGAAAGTTGGGTGGGAAGAAAGGAAGAGGAGAGATTTAGGGGAACACAGTCAAATTGAAATGGGGGATTTTCACATCCCTGGTGGTTTAGTTCTGCCATGGGATAGGCTATGATATGCAAGTTCTGCCCCAGCTCCAATGGTATTGCTGATTTAGGTCAGAGAAGTATCCGTCCTTAAACACCTTGCTCACATTTCAAATGCTAGACATCTGTAGGATTTGTCTGTTTGTTTTTACCTCTCTGTCCCTTCTCCTTCGATACAGGAAATGAATTCTATGAGTCACTGAACAGAAATGGGGGGGGGGGGGAGTTAATTAAGATGTCTCTCTGTACATGTCATATGTTAAAAAGGGCAAAAACACGATGTTGCAGCGATAATTGTTTTATGAGAGAGAGCAACTTTCTTGCTTTTTCCCTTGCAGGACAGCTGCCACATTCCCCCTCCTCTTTCACCTGCACAACAGCCCTCTAAGGTTGACCAGACAAAGAGAATGCTCATTTCTTGTGAAAGCAACCTCAGCGAGCTTCGTGGCTGAGGTTCAAGACAAATGTTCTGCCTACACCACTCAAGGTATCTAAACCAGGGGTGCCCAAACTTTTTGTCAGGAGGGCCAGATTTGGTGGCTGAGAATGTGTCAGGGGCCGGTTGCTTCCCGACCCTGCCACCCCATTGCAAGCCCCACCCAGTGACCCATAAGCCCCACCCACTGACCCCTTGCAACCCCACCCGCAGGAAGGAAGGCGGGGACCAAGGGAGGGAGGGAGGGAGGTGGAAACCAAGAAAGGAAGGAAGTAAGGTGGGGAACAAGGAAGGGAGGAAGGAAGGAAGGTGGGGACCAAAGGAAGCACAGTAAAAAAACATGGGGCGAAGGAGAGGGAGGGAGGGGCGGGCCAGCCAGCCGTGGGCCACTCAGAATGGCCTGACGGGCTGGATTTGGGCCCCGGCACGGACTTTGGGCAGGTGTGATCTAAACACTCGGATATGACTCCTAATTTTAAAAGGTCCCAAGGCAACAAGAACCCCTGTTCAGGTTTAGGGCTCAATCTGGGCATGTCTAAATATTGTTTTGCTTTCCTTCCACTATTCCATATTCATCTGATAGTTTGGATTCTTGTTTATGTGTTACATTTTGAAAAGGAGAGAAACAAAAAAAAGCATTTTAACTGTAACAATTTGATAGGTCTGACATTTCCCACCACTACTTCCATCTTTCTTCCCTCGTCTCTCTCTATATGTTTTTGACTAGACTCTAACACAACTACCGTGACTTGAACTATGATGCCTTTCAGTATTAATGTTCATAAGATCTGTCACTGTCACATCTTGCTAACACTCAGCGCATCTCATTTTCTAAATATAATGTATCACTGTTTAGTGGGGGGGGGAATGTAAATTACAAGAAGCCTAATCATGTTCAAGAAACTGAAAATATATGATCCCCAAGCCCCTTGGCACTCAGGGTATAATGCCGAATGCTTACCAATTAAACACAACAACACCGCACTACAAACCTGTGGGACAACAACATCAATCGCCATGAGCTCATTTATTCCCATTTTGTAGATGTCCTACGGATTTCCACGAGTAGCTTCCCAGTCGGATGCAAGAGATAAAGCATAAGAACATGTCTAAGGGGAGAAGGAGCTAATAACTTTTCAACCCCATTCAGGATGCTTGATGCTTTCTTTACAGCTGGGTGGAAATGCTAAGAGCCAACGGGTGCTAAAACACGAACGGAAAAGCAGACCAATTAACGAAACAACAAGATCACTGAATATTTTTGGGCCATCTCAAGTCTGCCAGACTATTATTGTGCTTTTTCACACGCCCAGCCCTCCTTTGACATGGCAAAAGAACTTCATAATCAAGAAAAACCAACAAGAAACAATGTCACCGTAGACAGACTAATGTGCCCAGGTGCAAAACAAAAAGTGGCTCTTGATTTTAAATGCAGCTGCTACGACTTCATTCACCCTATTCTGACATCCAGCTAACATGATTTTGGAGACATTCCGCAACCAAATCATTGCATTGCATACGGTTTAGGCGGCATCATGAAATACAGCCACCTGGGTTTGATCGGACCTATGGATCAGGAGGGGGGGGGTTACACTTCAGTTTTAGGTTCTCTCACATTCACATTTTTCCAATTTTGGGGAATTCTTATTTTAAAAGAGCGCTGAAACAAAATTTGAAACAAATCCTAGTTTGAATCTAGACTTCTTGATGCTATGCAACCCTGAATAAAAAAAGGCACACATGTCATGTATATAAATGCAGCTTTCCTGAAAAATAGGAAAACCAGATTGCCTGAAAGGTCAAAGGGGATGCAATCCAGAAAAAGCGGTATAAAGCTTTTTTTTTTTTTTTTTAGTATTTCAATCTGCTACCTTCTCAAGAACTGCCGGATAGCTTAGTGCATTGGTTCCCAACCTAGGGGTTGAGACCCCTTTGGGGGTCGAAGGACCATTTCACAGGGGTCACCATGCGCCAGTGAAGAAAAAGGCATAAATGGCTTGGGTCTGGGGGGAGGGAGGAAGGGGGGGAAAGAGTGAGTTACAGTTTGATAGGTTGGAGGGGATGTCAGTCAATAGCACCAGAGGCTGCGATTGGCTGAGGGTGCCTGTAGAAGGAAGTTCTCTATGGCCCCTGCGGCAGTGGCCTGCCAAAGGGGGCTCGTGGCCTCTTCCAAGCAGGGCAAGGGGGTCACCACAACATGAGGAACTGTATTAAAGGGTTGCGGCATTAGGAAGGTTGGGAGCCACTGGCTTAGTGGTTTAGGTAGCTGCTGTGGAGCTAGAGGTTGGGAGTTCAATTCCCTGTTGTGCCTCCTTAACAAGGATGGGTTTGATGATGCCGAGAGTCCCTTCGAGCTGTGCAATTCTAATATTATTTTAATGCAACATCTCAATGGATCTTATCTGTCTATTCATCAGTCCCATCTATTCCTCCATCTAAAACCTACAACATATTTCCTAACCTTATTTGGCTAGGCCATTCTCTCCTACACAAGTAACAGGATGCTGAGCCTCTGACCTTAATTGTATCCAAGCCTGAATCTCCTCCAGAAATCTGTGATATGGTCAGTGCCTCATGTGCGAGAGCCATCACATGAGCCACATGTCAAAACAGAATACTGTAGACCGCTGATATGAAGTATACTGGCAAAGTAGTTTGCTATGGAGAACTATGTTGCAAGCAACGTGGCACTTTTTTGGTACTTCCGGTAGTAAAATAGGCACAGGTTCCCCACTTCTATTAAAAACTGCAGTGGCCCATTTAAAAAGAGAGGTCAAGAAAGAAAAAGTCCTCCCAGTAAAACAAGACGTTGTCCTCATTGCTTCATAGTGGTGGCTACTGGTAAAGGGACAGGTGCTTTTCAACAACTTCAATATCTTAGGCCCCGGTCCCACGTCCCTTTAAGAGCAGTTTAAATTACCAGACAAACTGTGTCTAAAAATGCCGTCCCCACGGCCACTGGGCTTTTTGAAAAGAAAAAAGAAAAAGAAAACCCGGTAATGCTCCCTTAAGCAAGGTTTCTATGACTTACCCAGAAGGCAGGGAATTTTTTGCCTTGCTTTGAAAATCCAGCTTTTAGGGAGCCAGACACCATGGGACCACGCAGATGATCCGGGTTTCTTCTTCTTTTTAACTCATAGCACCGACAAGTTTTAATTTCCCCCAGCCAAGGGGTCTGTTTTTTTCAAATGCTAGCGCCACCTGCTGGCCAAGGGGGCTGAACTGCACTTTAAAATAAAATAAAAAACAGCTTTTGACATGAGAACTCTTGTCCCACATATTTAATCACGTGATGGGACAAAGAGGAAAAGCCGCACCTTCAAAAGATCAGGATCAAAACCCAGGTGTGACCACAGCCTTAGTCAGCATAGACATGTCAGATCCCGATGAGGCTGGGACCCATCACTCCACTCATCTTTCTTTCTTTCCTTTTCTTCTGTGAAATAGATTGACAGATGAACAGATAGAATAGCCAGACTACGATCCTCATCAGCCAAGCATATGCATGGTCATGAATGGTAATTTTATTATTCTTCCTCATTAAAGGTAAAGAATAGGATCCACTTAGATAATCAATCTACATCACTGCTTTTATCAGAACTGGCACCCACCTTCACCTGCTGTGCCCTCTGTCCACAGTAATTAGTTGGGGATTTCATATTCTCCAGTACTCCAAAGCAGGACTTTAGAGCATGTGTGCACTGCAAGAGGAAGGGGGCATTGACACTTCTGGGGGAAGCCATGCAATATAGCATGTGTATACAGTTAGATTCTGAACATTATCCTTGCCTATGATAAAATATAGGAAACAAAGCAGAATCAAATGTTCTTGGAAAAAAATTGGTATAGGGGTCAGGAATGAAGCAGTTGAATAACTCATTGAGTTCTCAAAATGCATCCTTCAAGCCACAGAACAGATGGCTGTACACATGGACATCAATAGATGGCCGATACAGTTGTCACTCGCCATTTCACATTTCATATACAGCGGTCACAGTATATCATGGGACTGCAGTATATTAAACAAAGGACTCCTGGGGGAAAGCCTCATGGGCCATTTTGAGGCCTCCTTCACTTACCCCAGGCCTAGCCTGGATCACTGAAAACCACTTCTGGGTCCTCCGACAGGCTTCCCAGTTCTGTTGGAGGCCCCCGAAATGGTTTCTGGAACAACAGAAGTGACTTCTGGAAAAATGGAAGTGACTTCCGGATCACCAGAAACCACTTCTGGGGCCCCTGATGTTCGGGGCAACACCAGGCCTCAGATAAGTGTAGGAGGCCCCATATAGCCCCCCTAGTCCCAACCCAACCCAGCATGCACATATTGTGGTTATTCCATTATTGTGGATCAGATTGGGTTCCTAACCCCTGCAATAAGTGGGGGATTACTGTACAGAAATAAAATAGGCCACATAATCAGAAATAGGAAATGGCTAAGCTGCAATCCTTTCTTCTCCAAAAAGATAAGGAGCAGACTGTGACATGATCATGAACTGTTAATATCAAACAGGCCCGGTCGGGGGACCGAGACAGTCTTGGTCGCTCTGCAAGATGACCTCCTCCGGGGGGCCGACAGGGGGTGCTCCTCCTTGTTGGTCCTTCTGGACTTGTCAGCGGCCTTTGATACCGTCGACCACGGTATCCTGCTGGATCGGCTCTCCGAGGCTGGGATCGGAGGCACTGTTCACAGTTGGTTCCAATCCTTCCTCGGGGACCATCCCCAGCAGGTTCAGCATGGGGGCGAGGTGTCGGCCCCTTGGATACTCCCTTGTGGGGTTCCACAGGGGTCGTCTCTCTCTCCCATGCTGTTCAACATTTACATCAGGCCGCTGGCAGAGGTCATTAGGGGACATGGAGTCTGCTGTCATCAGTACGCTGGTGACACGCAGCTCTATGTCTCCTTTTCCACCGCTGCAGATGAGGCTGTCCGGACCCTCGATCAGTGCTTGGGTGCAGTTATGGAATGGACCAGGATTAACAGGCTCAAACTCAACCCCGATAAGACCGAGGTTATGTTCTTCGGGGCTACCCCATCCAGCTACGGTGGCCCGTTTCCCACCTTGGAGGGTGTTTCCCTCAGGCCATCGGACTCAGTCCGGAATCTGGGAGTAGTCCTGGACCCGGCGCTCACCATGGAGGCCCAGGTGTCCGCCGTGTCCAGGGCTGCCTTTTTCCACCTGCGTAGAATCGCCCAGATTCGTCCGTACCTGGATGGGGACTCCCTTAGAACAGTGGTCCAGGCGTTGGTGATCTCGAGACTGGACTATTGCAACGCGCTCTACATGGGGTTGCCCTTGACTCTGATTCGGCGTCTGCAGCGGGTCCAAAACGCGGCGGCCAGACTGGTGGCGGGTGTGCGTCGATATGAGCACATCACCCCAGTTCTGGCCCGCCTGCACTGGTTACCCATTGCAGCCCGAATCAGATTCAAGGTCCTGGTTTTGGTCTACAAAACCCTCCATGGCCTAGGACCTGGCTACCTGACAGAGCGGATCGACCAGTGGTCAACTTCGGCCCGTCAAACTAGGTTGTCGCGGGCGCACATGCTGCGCGTGGCCACGCCCAGGGAGGCTCGGAGAACCTCCACCCGTTCCCGAGCCTTCTCTGTGGCTGGCCCGACGCTGTGGAACCATCTACCAGCAGAAGTGCGCCTAGCAGAGTCCCTGCCCGCCTTCCGGAAGGCTCTTAAAACCTTACTCTTTCGGGAGGCGTTTGGATGATTTTTTCCCCCCTCCTTCCTTCTTCCCGCCATCGCCATCTCCTGCACCTGTTGTTTTATCTGTTTAGTTTTTATTATACTGTGGAATTTGTTGGTTTTTAAATGCTGTAAACCGCTCGGAGTTCCCCACCGGGAAGACGGGCGGTATATAAGTCCTACAATAAATAAAAATAAATAAATAAACATTACAGTAAAGCTGAAGATGAGCACTAAAAGAATGCTAGTGCCAAAATATAACTTAACACATGTTTCTGATGAATTTAAAGTCCACATAAAATATAGATTTTCCTTACCAAACTCAGCTGACCATGAACCAGTTTTATGGATTGCAACCAGAGATATTAGAGAAGAATGCAAAAAGACAATTTATGTAGTAGGGCTGTTGCGGACATGACATTTTGGAGATTCATAAGAAAACCATAACTTGACAGCATGTAATATTGTAATGACAACAATAAAATTATGTTTATTCCCAAGTAAATGGGTTTAGCATCAAGGCAGCAGAAACAATCCTTGTTTTTATTTTTGCTGTAGTCATGTTTGTGCGAGTTTAAAATGCCAACCTACACATGCTCAGATTATTTCTCTTTCAAATTAGGGCTGGCAAATAAGAAAAGATTTGAGGCTTGTTTGTTCTAATCCATCACAAATATATCCAGAAGTACAGGAGCATGAAATGACTACAGTAGGGATTCAGAGAATGTACATAATAATTATGTGCTTTATAACAATACAGATGGTAGTCTGAAAGGACTGTGTGGGGTGTATGGTACAGCTTAAACCCATTAGGTCTAGCACAGTGGTTCTGAACCTGTGGGTCCACAGATATTCCTGGACTGCAACTCCCAGAAGCCTCCACTATTCACTGTGCTGGAAGGGATTTCTGGGAGTTGCAGTCCAGGAACATCTGGGGACCCACAGGTTGAGAACCGCTGGTCTAGGGTTTAAAACGACCACCAATGAGTGCAGTTAGGTAATTTAATGCATATAATACATTTCACATTACAGAAAAAAAGAGGAAGAGAATGTATCAAGAGCAAAGGCTTTCCTCCCCACAGCTATTCCACTTTTCTTCTTTTTCCAGATTCTGCACCAATACTGCTAGGTATCTAAAGGGATCACAAAAGCACATAAAGGATAAATCACTGTAAGGCATTTAAAAATGGGAATTTGTCCACCCAAAAAAAAAGCCATCTAATTTTGCTTTTTTCATAGAAGCCATTGTCCTATGGAGATAGAAAAAAAACCAACTTTAAAATTATCCAGCAAATGGATTCACCTATGGTCAGCCTCTAACCCCTTGAAAATAAGTCAGATACTTCTATTAATAACTGGCTTCCCTTCTACTAATAGCTCGAGCCTATAGGCAAGCTTACCTGTCCAGACTAAACCGCTGAGTAGATGTGTTAATGGATGTTATTGCTGTCATGAATTACCTCCAGACACTGACAAAAGGAGTAATATAAGGTATATTAAAAAAAAAGTACTAGCCAATGCATGGCTGAGTGATTGAGTCAGAAAATGAACCATACCATGGGGTTAGCAAATGATTTTCCATCAGCCAGCAGGCTATTAAGCACACCTAGATAATAAACGGGTGATTTCTGTGGTAATTCTTCTAGGTCCTCATCTTTTCCTTTTTAACATTCCATGGCACTTTTAAAGGGTTTTCACATTATGTTGATCTGGTGGAGAGAGTGAGAGCGAGAGCCAATGGTGTACTTTAATGGCAAAAGAAGTGCATGATTACTTATTATTGAATTTACCTCCCTCTGCATTGCCCCTGTTGCATCATCTTGCAGAGCCCCACTGGAAGAAGTCCCCAGTTTGGGAACAGTGGGGAGAGAGAGAGAGAAAACCCTTTGGGGTGACTACAATGCACATTCTCCTTGGTCATGAATGGAGGGGGGGGTCACACTGTTCACTTAATGACATTTCTCAAGACATACATCCTCTAAGTGAACTCTGACCTGACTCTTGACCATAGCTTATAAGCATTTTTAAATTTTTACAATTTATTTATTTATTTATCTTGTAAAATTGTGGGGTTATTTGTTTTGTTTTGCATCTTGAAAGGTAAATAATCAGTTTGGTGCTTTAGATTGAGTAGCATCAAAATGAGCCATGTTGCCTCTTTCTAATGCAACCAAGTGCCCTCCTTCACAGAAAACAGTCTTCTACAGTCTTTGGGGCCTTCGGTAAATTAAAAATAAAAATTCTACCTACTCCAACACAAATATCACTTGGTCACAGTCCTGCATTTCTATTTCAAACACCAAAATGCAAAATGTTAAGTTTAAAACTGATTTCCAATTGATGAATTGCCTGCTGGTCACAAACAATTGTTTTCTATTAATTGCATTTGTTTCCCTAGTTTTATATAAATAGTCAGCACTCTAGGATAATCGTGCTTGCAGATGACTGAGAGATGTGGAATTTGAATGCATGAGTGAATAAAAGTATACAGCTCTTCCCAAATTTGTATCTATAGTATACCAATGTTATGCAAACCCACAAGGTCTTTTGCCCTGTTTCGTGCCATTTTATTTATTTATTTATTTTATTTTATTTTTATACCGCCCGTCTTCCCATCTTATACTACTTCAAAAGTAGTAAACGTGATGTCTTTAGGCTACTAGAAAAATAATTTTAAAAGTTGCTAATATTGCGAGGGCAAAAACCCTGTGAGCCATGACATGTTGTTTGAACAATAAAAACACCACCCTTTATTTGTCTGTGTAGATTCTCAGTCATCCAGGTGAGGTTATCTGGAAATTGAGTCACGGCAACTGGACTTCTTTTTCTTGAGAGATAGAAACGTTTTGCTGCTCCTCCGGACAGCTTCATTCGTCTGAAGAATGCTACTGCGAGCCCCCCATCTAAGAGTCCACTTTGACCTCTTGTCACCCTGGTCTGAAACAGGCTCATAAGATGAACAATAGGCTCCTAAGATGAACAATGGCCTGAATAGGCTTGTTAGGTAGACAACAGTATCCATAGCCTTACGGTGAACAATGGCCTAAGGTGCTGAAACCCATAAAGTATGGGTCGTTAGCTATGGCCTGTGTGGTGAAGGTTTATTGATTTGTCTGGGTATTGTTGAAAGGACAGCCTGCTAAGTAGCAGATAGACTGTGCCTGAGGCCCCCACCTCTGTTGACTGAGACATGTCAAGGGTTTGGGGCGCCTGGGGACAACGTTGTTTTTGCACCCCCTCTAGCTGTCCTCAAATGCATTGCATCCACCCAGCAAGGGGGGGGCAATCCTGTGGGCGTGGGGTGGTCAGGCGTGCCCTGGTCAGTGGGACAAATTAGGGGCCAGGCAAGGCGACAGGGGTGGGCCGGAGAGAGAAAGACACTCATCCAGGCTGGAAAGGAGGGCTGGCCAGTGGCGGCACAGGCTTCAGTGTGGCAAGCAAGCCCCGGGCCCAGCTGGAACGCCCAGGCCAGCTGGCCAACCAGCCAACAATGGTGCACCGCTGTGCCCTTCTGCTCCTCCTGCTCTGGCTGCTGCTAGCTGGTGCAGTGGGGGCAGAGGCAGAGATGGCTGCTACAGAGGGGGTCCCGTCGCCAACCCTTAGACGGGGGAAAGGAGGACTACTGGCGAGAGGGCACATGCCTTCCTCCTCCTGCTCCCCTTCCAGGTGCCCCCAGATTGCTGCACCTTGGGCAAATGCACCTCCCCCCCAGATACACCCTTGTCTGTTGAGAGAGGGGTTTTCAATGCTCACATGAATGGCTTCCCTGACCCCTCTCTCAAATCACCTATCTTCTCTGTCTTTACTTCAGATGCAGCCTCAGAACATCTAAGCTCTGGGCCTCAACTAAGAAACTACCTGGCACATTTTCCATCTTGCCAAGGAATTTAAATCTGATGGAGCGTCTCCAATGATGGAGCACTCACCACCTCTTCAGGTAATTGGTTCCATTGCCGTACTTCTCTGATTGTTAGAAAGTTTTTCCTGATATTCGGCTGAAAACTGGGTTCTCTTAACTTAAGCCCATTGTTATAAAATCACAGTTGTTATCACAAACTGTACCCTTGTATTACAATGGTACAGTTATAGAGACATGCCTAGAGATGGGCATGAAATGAATTTTTTGTTTCATTTTCAATTTTTCATTTCATTCCCTAACAAAATGAAAAACAAAATGACCCATCAAATAAAAAAATAAAAAAAACACAAAATGAAAATTTTTGCTTCATTTCCTTTCATTTTTCATTCCCCCAATTGGGTGTACCTTCCCCGGCCTGAAGCCAGGGAGGCCTCCCGCCTCCTGGCACAGCCACTGCTCCCGCCGATCCCCCGTGGGGAGGGCTTCTGAGGTGCCAGGGAGGCCTTGGTAAAAAATAAAAGCACCAACGGGCAGGGCCACGTGAGCCGGCTGGTCAGTGGTTAAAAAGAAGAAGCACCTACCAGCAGGGCCCCACAAACCAGCTGGTTGGCAGTAAAACAAAAAAGCGCTGACCAGCAAAGGCCCACGAGCTGGCTGGCCAGCAGTAAAAAAAAAAAAAGTGCCAACCGCCAGGGTCCCATGAGCCAGCTGGTCAGTGGTAAAAATATAAAACGCCTAGCGGTGGGCCCCACAAACCAGCTAGTCGGCAATTTTTTTTTAAAAAAGCACCAACCGGCAGGGGCCCACGGGCCAGCTGGTTGGCGGTTTTAAAAAAAGTGTTGACCATCAGGGTCCTGTGAGCCAGCTGGTCAGCGTTTTTTTTAAAAAAACTGCCAACCCACTGGCAGGGCCCTAAAACAGTAGTAAAGAATAAATGAAAAAATGAAAAACAAAAGAAAGCATTTTTTTAAAAAAATTCAAATGAAACAAAATGACCCAAAAAACAAACAAAACATCATTTTGATTGTTTTGTGACCATCTCTAGACATGCCCCTTTTTATTTTGAAAGGAGGGGATATCCACTGAGCTCAATTCACGATGGTTCCTTGTAGTTTAAGACTAGATCTTCAAGCAGTGTGCCCTTTGCACTCACCATACTAGCCCATGGGTATTGCTTTGCTTCCTATCCACCTTGAAGTTTAAGAGAGGAAACTCTCTTTATGCCTGGATTCCACACAAATTTAGAATTTGAAAAGGCCATCTTTTCATTTTCAAAGGTTTTTACCTATTTTGACAAGCTCAGTCTTGTGGTGTTCTTTAAAAATAATGTTTAAGGCTTGTGTTTATTTATGTTTAAGAGTTTTTGACCCATTCCCTGTGACCAGGGCACCTGACTCAACAGAGAGCAACAGTAAAATGCAATAAAACAACAACCTTAAAACACTCACATAAAATTATCTAAAAACCAGAATTCACTAAAACAACCATAAAACAGCAATCCCTCAGATAGTAAAACCTGCAATAAACCATAAAAGCAAGCAGAGAATGTTAAATATCAATTTGTCAAATTCAGTACTCTCATTTTATAACTTGGCTCTTTAAAAAAGACCCACCCACACCCTTAAATCACTCCCATCACCCAGGTTACTAAAAAGTAGCTGATTCAGCAGGTTTCTCCTGTTTTTAGTCATACTTAGCATAGACACATTAAAATCAATCCAACTTCAGCTAGTTATGACTGTGGGTTCTTCTAAGCATTATTACATCTGTAACCGCCATGTTGACTGAATCTGGAGCATCATGGCTCCAGGTTCAAATGTGAATCTTGTCCTACCACAATCATATTTCATTTGATCTCCACTTACCATTCCTTTACTGAGCTGGAGGTACCTGTCTGAATATTACTTCTCTTTAAATAGCACCCAATAAGAAAGTATATTGTGATCCTTAAAAATTCATGGTGCAATAAAACTGTTCATTTAAATATAAAAATTCTACGTGTCTTCATTGGTTTGGTCTTTCTTTTCTTCTTTTCTCTTTCTTTATCCATATCAGTGCACTGTGCAGTTGAAAATTATGGACCTATATGCAATATATTTGAGCCATTCTCCGTATCCAATTCAGTTAGAATACTGCTAAGAGGCACTGTCTCCAACCCACTGACATGAGTTATATGGCAGCTCTCCCTTGTGGAGCCGGGTCTGAAGCAGCCATTCGACATATGCTGTCAAGATGTGATGTTTGTCGCAGTCTCCAGATGTGCTACATCCATTTGTGGTTGCAGGGCCGGCGCTAAGTTTTTTGCGCCCTAGGCGAGGGGCGGCAGCAGGGGGTGGGGGCGGGGGTGGCAGCAGGGGGTGGGGTGGCGGGGGGATGGGGTGGGGGATGGGGCGGCGGTAGGGGGCAGGGCGGCGGCAGGGGGCAGGGGGCGGCGGATGGCGGGGGGGGCGGGGGGCAGCAGGCTGGCCAGCGCTCTCTGTCCATTTTGGCACCCTAGGCAACTGCCTAGTTCGCCTTAATGGACATGCCGGCCCTGTGTGGTTGTTGCAGACATCAGATAAGAGGTAGATACACTTTGCCAAGGCCCCAAACAACACACTGTAAATGGAACACTTATTCTAGGGGTTGGTTGCTAGTGGTCCTCCAGATCGTATTCAGCTGGACCTCCTTAGTTTTGCCTAAGCTAGATGAGAGTGGTGTTCAAAAAACTTTGGAGGACCACAAGCTGCCCACTCAAACTTAGTGCACAATATAATCTTACCACCACACTATGGTTTTCCCTTCACACCTTTGATTTCATCTCATAAGGCAGAAAGAACTGATCACAATATGATAACTGAAAACTTAACACTGTGTGTATATTTTGGAAGTATCACACCCCTCTGATATGTGTGTGTATGTGTGTGTATAATCAATTATATTAATTTCACCTGTAGACAAAACTGTTTCCACCAATAAACAGGTATCTCTGGTTTCCCTTAATCACACACAAAACAAATACAGTGGTACCTTGTATAAAGGAATTAATTCGTTCCAAATGAAATTATGTTAAGCAAATTTTCCTTTATACAAATTCCCATAGGAATGCATTGAAAACGGAGTGATCCCATTTTTATGTTGTACGGATTCTCCCCATAGGCGATTATGTTAAGCAAATTTCCCCTATGTCCGGATTTTTTATGTTGTACAAATTTTATGTTATACAAGCTGTTTGTTATACAAGGGTTCACTGTACAGTAATACCTTGGTTTAAGACTAACTTGTTTAAAGAGCATTTTGCAAGACAAGCAAACATTTCTACTAAATTCTACTAAACAAGCAACGTTTTGCAATACAAGCATTGGAGCAAGTCACATGATCACAAGTGAGCCAATGATCTCTCTCTCTCTCTCTCTCTCTCTCTCTCTGTGCCACTGCTGGATTATAGGCGGTTTTCTAGAATGTTGTTTCAAGCAAGCCTCAAAAGGAGGGGGAGGAGAGAGGAAGGCAGGTTTCTGTTGTAGCCGCCATGAAGGTTTTCAAAGGAGAGTGCACTTTTTTTCCTTTCTATATATATATGTTTATTTAATTTGTTTTCAACATCCTTTCTTAATTTTTCAAACCATTTCTAGTCATGGAGCAGCTGGTCAAGTGTGTATAGGGCTACAAATTGCACTTTTATTATTGTCACATTAAAAACACAGAGTAAAATCCAGTTGTTAGTTCCAAACAGAGGAGATTCCACAGCCAGGTACGTAAACCATGGTGTGGATGTGGACTTCAAGCCAATTTCTTTTGTGGGTTTTGGAATTTTGTGTGTACTGTATGTGGTCTATAGGACCCCAGAACAAATCATCTGAGATTCTATTATTTCTTATGGGGAAATTTGCTTTGATATAAGAATGTTTTGGTTTACGAGCATGCTTCCAGAATGAGTTATGCCCGTAAACCAAGGTATTACTGTAGTCTTAGTCTGAGGATACATTGAGCTGCAGCTCCCTTCATTCTGAAGTTTAAATTGAACATTGAAACATAGCATATACAGTAGAAAGTTCTGAACATATATAGAATAATATATAAGGATTACAATGCTCTCTTAAATATAAAATGTAAATGAATAGGAGGTTCCTCTGAGGAATGGATGTACAGAGATATTTCTTCCAGTTACTTAATACTTACAACTAGGGATGGGCAATTCATTTCAGAACCAATCAGGAGCTGTGCAGGGACAGGCATCATCCCGCCTCACTATCTGATTGGCCAGCACCATGGAGAAGCAAAGATTATGTTGGAGCCTACTTCCTTGTTAGAGCTCAGCTCCATGCAGGCACAGAACAAGGTAAGTGATTGGCTGCTCGTGTGTTGGAGTCTTCCAAACACCACCTGGGCTCACACGGGTTGTTTCAGAACTACCGGTTGCCCATCCCTACTTACAACCAGTCCCAACCTGGGATTCAAGTGAGAACATAACATAGAAATGAAATTATTTGAAAGGTAGAATTAGCTTCTATGACTGTTATTTTACAGACTGAGAAGTAGATTTTAAAGGTGAATAAAATATTTTACTAACTGAATGTATTAAATCATGACTTGAAAAAAAATAACTTAAATCAGGCAAAAATGGCACTTTTCTTTGCATTTAAGGATTATTGAGACCAGAGAATCAAAACACAACCTGGGAGGCATGAATTAATATGGAAAAGAAAACATTCTTAAGGATATGTTAAGAAAAAGATTGCAGCAAACGTGCTGTTTTTTATATGTTGCTGCCTTTCTTCATTTTTTGCAATTACTATAATTTTTGAAAAATAAAATTTACATAGCTACCTGGTAATTACATACTGCCTTGTGATGTTCTGTAAGCAATAATTTTCCCTAAGATTCCTAGAATGTTTTGCTCTTTATCTTCTTGGACATTTTTTTGAAACTTGTATTTCTATCAGCTTTACGACTACACCACTTCCTGCCACCCAACGGAAGAGAACCTCTCCCAAGAACTTGCATGCTAGCTGTTTCTTCCAGGGAACATTTTCACTTGAATAATTTGGGGTTCTAGCTGCCTGTTCCAGAAGAGTGACCTGAATGGCAGCCATTCTTGCAATACCCTCCACAGCAATCCAAGAGTTGTGATCGAGGTGATAAGAAGTTGGAGGGGAGGGGAAGGGAATGATAAAAATAAAAAAATAAAAGAGATACACATAGAGAGCAAGCAACAAGGGATGCCATTACAAATGGGCTAATACACAAGCTCAGATCCTTCCTAACCCATTCCCACTGATGCAGCAATGCAACTTTCTTATTACATTCAGGGATTGCCGCTTTGACTTTTTACTCCCAATTTCCACTCATGGGTAGATGGGATTAGGCCTGCTGGAACCAAACATTTGGAGCCTATTAATTAAGTCTGATGCTGCATCAAAATTCTTCTAGCCCTGGTCACAAGCAAGAGTCTTAACTAGAGATGGGCACAACTTAGCAAAATTTTCGTTTCCGTTTCCGTTTTTCGTTTTCGTTACGTAACAAAACAAAAAACGAAAAACGGTTCAAAAATGGAAAGAAAACGGAAATGAAACGACTAATTTTGAGCCGTTTTTCGTTTTTTGTTACTGGAAAAGCACTTAATGGAGCTAAATGGGAAGAAACGGAAAAAAATTTCGCTTTCGTTTTCGTTTTTCATTTTTGTTACGTAACAAAACGAAAACGACGAAAAACAAAAACGAAAAATTTTGAAAATTAGCTCACGAAAACGGAAACGAAACGGACCCCTAGACGAAAACAAAAACGAAAACAAAAAAATTTTCTGAGTCGTGCCCATCTCTGGTCTTAACCATTGGCAGGGCCTGCAACTGATGAGGCATTTAAGGATGTGCACAATACTTATTTTTCCAGCCACTCAAGTGTGCAAAGCATTCTGCGGTTGCCATTGCATTAATCTTCACAGCATCCTCGTGAGGCCGACAGGTTAGTATTAGTGTCCCTGATTTAATGATGGAGAACTGTCTGAGGCTGAATGAAAGCCGTGAGCCCCGGTGGGGGCTAAAGAAGAGGCACAAATTGAAAACCCTGTAGAGATGTGTCAATTCTGCCGCAGCCTACTGGCGAGGCCATTTTTAGTTTTGAATTGGGATTTCGAGGCCTATAGAAAATAATTGAAAGGAACATCTAAAGTTTCTGTTGTCAGGTTCGTACACTTGTACTGTGGGAGATTACATTTTTAAAAACTGATTTTTTTGTTCATAAGGTGTTGAAAAATGTTCAATTTACCCATTCTCTTGTGTCTCTTGAGCATTTTCACAGTGCTCAACACTGTGGCTCTCTGTGTTATGTTCCTTACCACTTACAAATCACAATACCAAACAACCTGAGTTCTACCATGACGCAGACAAAGGCCACTCCTTATCTCCAAGAAGAACATTTCCATATTGACAGACACCTTCTGCCACTAAATTTATGATTTACGGCAAATTTAACAGATATCAGAGCAAGTCTTGGTCATATAACTGCAGCCTTATATACCCAACAGCGCAAACAATGTACAATGAATACCTCAGTGGTTTGGGCATCTGGCTGCGAGTTCTGATTCTCCACTGTGTTGAGAAGAAAGGAAACCCTGAATCCCATTCAGCATGCTTCTCAGTCTCACGCGTATTACAGTGGTACCTTGTATAAAGGAATTAATTCATTCCAAATGAAATTGTTAAGCAAATTTTCCTTTATACAAATTTCCCATAGGAATGCATTGGAAACAGAGTAATCCCTAATCGTGACCATTTTTATGTTGTACGGATTTGCCCTCTAGAAAATTCTGTTAAACAAATTTCCTCATCTCCTGAATTTTTTATGTTGTATAGGTTTTGTGTTATACAAACTCTTTGTTATACGAGGCCCCACTGTATTTCTGTGCCGGTTCAGCACCATTGTGTTACTCTCTCTTTCTTACAGACGTACCAAGAGTAGTCCCTTAGGCATCTCCAAAAAGCAAAACATACATCACCCCAAAAAAGAGGAAGAAGGGATATGCATATCCTAATTTATATGCACAGATGCAAAACTAGAAAGGATTTTAATGGCCTGAATAGAATTATAACCCCTTCATCTGAGGCGGGAGGGGGGGTGACTGCGAGCAGGAGACACTCTGTGTGTCCATGTTTGCTGTTGAGGTGCTTCCTGGCTAGCTGTGGATTAACAAATTCAAGGCCTCTGGCATCCTTCCTTATGGTTCCTTTCCTTTCTGTCAGATGCGGGCTAGATAGTCTAGAGAGGACACCTACAAAGGGAGCCTTGCCTTTTGATCTTCCTATGCCCTGTGGAGGACAAGCTGTTCTGTGACTATGACTGAGTAGTGAACATGAGAAAAGTCACTGCAATATTAAATTCTACCCTCCCCCACCTCCCGCTACGCACACCCACCCAATAAGCTCTCCAAATTGTAGTAAGAGGGCTAAGTCTTAATGGAAATGTCCCTCTCCTGGAAATGTTTTAATTTTATCCATCCTCCTAAGTCAGATCTACAAGTGTGTTGTCTGAGAGCAGATCCCCCACCTTCCACCCCCGCCAAGTTTCTGTAGCATTAGTGAGGGGAGAATTCAGCTGCTCTTCCCGCTCAGCCTATGGCTCTTCTCAGCTGAGGCTGCCAGGATGAATCCCAGTTTGTTGCTCAGTGTGGTTGTGACTTTTGTGACGCTGATCTCCAGCGACAAGAAGCTGGCTTGCGACCTGCCATTCATTTCTGGGTAGATGTGAAAATCTCCTTACAGATTTCCACCGAGCTGACAATAAGCGGCATATGAGCAATCCTATATCCTGTGCAGCATTTTATAGCTAATGCCTTTTCACTTGGCAAGGGGGGAGAAAGTAAAAGGGAGAAGGGGGGGAATCTAAACAATGTACATTGTTCTGCCTGAGATGTTTCCTTTCCTGACTTTTCCCTCTGCCCCTTAAGCGAGAAGAAGAAGGGGGAAAAAAGAGAGAGAGAGAGAAAGAGAGAGGAAGGAAAGGAGAGGAAAAGGAAGAAATCAAATAGAGCCCGTGTCCCTTTACACATTGTCAAATCTGTTCTCATGTTACTTCCATAAGATCAGGAAGCTTAGCCTGTTTCTGCATTACTGAGTAATCAATTTGTCATCACTATCAGGAAGCACAGTAAAGCCATCAGACAAAATGAATTACAGCTGTAGGCCGTGGTCAGGAGTTGGAATGTCTACTCTATATGTTATGTATTTGCACAGGAGGCCTATGGCAGATCGGGAGGTATGGATGTACTGCTGTATTTGCCCTCTTTGTACACAGAGATAAAGGGACCCCACCAGCAAGTGGAAGAAACGCTAAGAAAAAGCAGTACACAGAGATAAAGGGTTAGGACTAGTTTGAATTGGATTCTCCTGTGTGCAAAAATAAATAAATAAAAATAAATGCACTGTTGCAACATCAGTCTCTCTAATCCCCCTATCTGTCTCCTTGCAACGTGGAGCAAGAAATACACACACACAGAGAGACATATAGAGACACATATTGTGTGCTTATGCGTGTTCTTGCTCATGCGCCCTGTAGAGAACACGTGGCTCCGCTACTACAACTGTATAGTGAATGTGAGATCGGTCACTGAAATGTTGAATTCAAAACCAGCGCCACTAGAACTAAACTAGGAACCAACTGAAACTAAACCCAGACAAGACAGAGGTGCTTCTGGTACACCAAAAGGGAGAACAAGGGATAGGGATGCAACCTGTAATGGATGGGATTACCCCCAATTGAAAAAAAAAGTATGTAGCTTGCGGGTGCTCCTGGACTCATCCCTGAACCTAGATGCCCAGGTCACAGCCATGGCCAGGAGTGCATTTACACAATTAAAACTAGTACTTAGAGATGGGCACGAAAACGAAAACGAAAATGAAAAATGCGCAAAAAAACCCCAAAAAACGAAAATGAACCGAAACGGACCCCAAAACGACAAACGAAAAATGAAAAATTATTTTTTTGAGTCGTGCCCATCTCTACTACTACTTCATTTATGCCCGTTTCTTGAAAAACCTGCTCTGGTCACTGTGACACATGCCCTAGTGACATCATGGCTGGTCTACTGTAATGCATTCTATGGGGGGCTGCCAAAGGAAAGTCTCAGGAAACTTCAACAGGTCCAAAATGCAGCAGCCAGATTGGTGACTGGGGCAGGTTACAGAGGTCACATTACACCCATACTAAAGCAGTTCCACTGGCTGCCAATCAGCTATCGGGCACAATTCAAAGTGCTGGTTTAAACTTACAAAGCACAAAATGGCCTGGGTCAAAGCCTCAAAGATCGAATCTCGCAGTATGAACCAGCTCGGGTGTGAAGGTCATCAGGAGAGGCCTTTCTCTCCATCTTGCCACCTTCACAGATGCGCCTCAAAAGAACACATGAAAGGGTTTTCTCTGTTGCTGCTCCCAGATTTTGGAACTCCCTCCCACTGGAGGCCAGGACTGCCCCATCTCTGGCTATCTTTCCGGAAGCAGACAAAGACCTTCCTCTTCAGACAAGCTTTCCCTGAATTAAGGACTACTTACTATGTGACTTTTAGATGGATTACCATGCATGGTTGCATTGACTGATCTCATAAAAACACCAGTGTCTTCCATGCTAGTTTCCATCCCTCATAATGGAAGTTTTTTTCTTTTTGCGTGTTCTTGGCAGCTTTAATGTTACCTTTTAACGTTCTTCTAAGATGCCCTCCTAATTCCATGTTCTTAATTTGGATATGTCTTAAATGTTCAGGGATGTATATTGTCCATCATTATTGTAAGCCACCTTGGGTCCTTTTCCAAGGAGAATGGAGGGGGTAAAAAAATATTCAAAATAAAATAAAATAGTCACTCAACATTTTTAGTAAGATGGCTAAGCCTGGATAGAAATTTCCCTTTCCAGCAAATGTTTTAATTGTATCCTTTCAGCCCCGTTCCCCCTCCAAGTCAAATTTATGAATGTGTCATCTGAAAGCTGATTTTTGTGACTTTCTGTGGCATTAGCGAGAGACAAATTTAACCTCTCTTCCCGCTTAGCCTATGGCTCCTCTCAGCAAAGGCTGCCAGGAAGGATCCTAGTCTGTGCTCAGTGGGATGGCGGCCTGTCTGATGCTGATCTCCAGTGACAAGAAGCTGGCCTCCGACTAGCAGATATTTTCTGCCAGTTTTGACAAGAGGTTTTGCATTGGAGATAACAAAATTTGCCCAAATTTACACCTACAGCATGGCTAAACTGGCGTGGTTTCTGCCTTGCTCAATGCACTATGAAAAACAAAAAATAGATGCAGCTCATGAAATACCACTAGCCTACTGATTAAACAGTCACGTTTCTGTGGCTGCTCTGTTTGTATACGCGTGCACATACATGGACATGCTGTCTTGCACAAAAGAAAAAGACGGGATTTTGCAGGCACATTTTGCACAAATTGTGGGGGTGGTAGTGGAAAGAATTTGCTGTCCCCTTCCTGCAGCAGAGCCAAGAAGTATTGTAGAGATGGGCATTTTGTTTCAGAACCAGTAGGTTATGAAATGAACCACATGAACCCAGATGGTCCTCGGAACCAGCTGATACACACAGGTCCAATTGCTTTACCTTTCTCTGTCTTGCGCAGGGTTAAAATCCAATGAGGAAGCATGCTGCAATGTCATCTGTGCTAGATCTGTGATGCTGAACAATCAGGAGCTGTGCAGGTACAGGCATCATCCCTCCTCCCTCTCTGATTGGCTAGCCACATGAAGCAGGAAAGATGACGTCGCAGCGTGCTTCCTCGTTCGATTTTAACCCTGCACGAGACAGAGAAAGGTAAAGCAATTGGATCTGCGTGCATCAGCCAGTTCCGAGGACCACTTGGGCTCACGTGATTCATTTCGTAACCTACTGGTTCCGAAACAAAATGCCCATTCCCTATTACAGAGGTGAATAAACTCTCAACAGCCTGATTCACAGAGAATGAAGAAATTACGGCATTTACTTCACATTCCTAATTTACACTACTGTGGTATCT
>JAHTLZ010000129.1:91657788-91682788 GCA_023846285.1 Phrynocephalus versicolor | reverse complement strand
TTTTTTTGCCGTTGACAGACCAAGACAGTTGATCTCAGCAAAATATGCAGTAAAAATTACTTAGAGCCACACATGTTACTTTTTAGCAGGGATGTGTTCTAAAGAGTAAAACAATAATCCAACAGACTTTTCTTCCCTGCATAAAATACAGTGCAATCCGTGGAAGCAGAGATAGGCATGAACCGCCAAGCTAGCAGTTTGTGCCAGTTTGGTTTTTGGCCGAACAGATGTTTGGCAGTTCCCAGCCCTGCCTCCTTTGGCGGGCGCTCTGCTCAAAGGCAGTGCATCAGCTTTCCTGCCCCACCTCCCCCAGGCACGTCCTCGGAGTGGGCACCTTCTGGAATAAGCAGGGACAGAAAGGGCCAAACACCTGTTTGCCCAAAATAACCAACCTGGCACAAACTGACAGTTTAGCAATGAGTGCGCGACTCTAAAGGGGGGAACGTGCAAGAATTGCACTGAGCATACCAAACCTCATAGACCATGTCATTCACATTCCATAAATGTGCTTCTTGTCTTCTTGGTTTCCCATATCGGGAGGGGGAGTCCATGACCCCCCAAGGGGATCAACTTTTTTTTGAGGGGGTCATGGTTATTTTTCATTTAATATGATTTAAATGCTGCTGAGTCCTAGCCAGGGGATAAAGGCCTAACTGTGTCAGCTGCTGCCATAATCTTCCTCTTTCTTGCTGCTTCTTTTTTTTGGGGGGGGGGAGAGGGGAACTTTCACGATGCTCCCCGGGCTGCTGGCTGGCATTGACATTGGTGAAGGAAGTGCTGCAATGCTGAAAAGTGTCCACAATAGAGATGGGCACGACTCAAAAAAAAGTTTTTCATTTTTTGTTTGGTCGTTTAGGTGTCCGTTTCGGTTCGTTTTCATTTTTGTTGGGTTTTTCCGCAAATTTTTCATTTTTGTTTCGTTACCTAACGAAAATGAAAAACGAAAACGAAAAATTTCTGTTTCGTTAGCATTCTTTTCAGTTCAATGTGTTTGCCGCAATGAAAACGAAAAACACGGGAAAATTTTTCGTTTCGTTTCCGTTTCCGTTTTGTTTTTGAAAAATTTTCGTTTCCGTTTCGTTACCTAATGAAAACGAAAAAATGAAAACGGAAATGAAAATTTCGCTGAGTCGTGCCCATCTCTAGTCCACAAGGGGAATGTACCTTGATTTTGTACGTCATTCAACTGAGTCCTGCAAATATGGTGGTGGGATCACTGGTGACTTGCCTATTATAAGATCACAATGAGAAAAAAAAAGTCGGGAAACACTGCTCTAGCTATATCATAGGTGCCATGTGAGGTAGTGCATCACCATTGTTTCTGCATTTCCTCCGGTTACAAGTGACCTATGAAACCTAATGTCCTTACAGGTCTCCTGACAAATAATGCTCTTTATGTCTTACTAAGCAGTCTGTGGGTGTGGGTTGTCAAAGCATGCCAACTATTAGATAAAAGAGATTTTTGACCAATATGGCTGTGAATGAGTGGCACACACTAGAAGGCAATGGACCTTTTAAATAATATTGCCTGATGAGGCTTGTTTCATAGTACGGGAAAAAAAATGGTAACTTATTTTTATTAAAGTCCAAGAATGATAGCTTTCTTCATTTCCCTTGATGTGCTTTGGTTTCAGTTCTATTAACTGCATGTAAAGTAGCATATGCATGTTTTAATGTCAACCGATGTCCTCCTGTGTATTCTGTTGACACATGCCATTTTCTTTTTTGGTCATGCAAAAGTGACAAAATAGGTGAATTGTTTTACTTTCTTTCAGCCCAAGACTGGAAGATATCCTAAAAAAAATCTAGGGAGGAAATCCTGAAAAGCAATTTTATTTTAATTTTTGTAGCTGGCAAAATATTTCTTTTCACTAGCACACATTTTCATTTAGATCAAATTTTGATCCCAGGATGTAGTATTATCCCAACTGATTACCAAGAAGAAATCAGACTAAACCTGTAATCTTTCTTACACAAAGGTAGGCAGGAAAGCATACGATTCATCTCTTGTATGTACAGTGGTACCTTGTATAAAGGAATTAATTAGTTCCAAATGGAATTCTATTAAGCAAATTTTCCTTTATACAAATTTCCCATAGGAATGCATTGGAAACAGAGTAATCCCTAATTGCAACCATTTTTATGTTGTATGGATTTGCCCCATAGGTGATTCTGTTAAGCAAATTTCCCGTATCTCTGGAATGTTTTATGTTGTACAGATTTTATGTTATACAAACCATTTGTTATACAAGGGTCCACTGTACAGGAAACATCATGGAATGCCCACAGAAGACATAATATGTAGGGTGAAAGAGAACTACCCGCACTCAGTTCCTTGCTTTTCCCTGATCTAAACTTAATGTGTGCCAATTCTGATCAGCTTTTTTGAGTGAGAAAGTATTCATATTTTGTATGTGTTTTTCAAATGGATGCATTAGTGCACACACATCCTGAAGTGGCTAAAGCATGTTTATGTTTTTTAATACCTTATGTTTTCCCCAAAATATGCATATTTTGTTAAGCACATTTGTATATATTTGTGTGATGAAAAAATTGCAAGCATAGAAATGAACCCGTTTCCAGCTGTAAGCTGCATCTGGTTTTGCGATCAGCCTGAGAGCTACAGAATTCCCTAAAACACTGTATGGATGTGAACGCTGGACAGTGAAGAAAGCAGACTTGAAAGACTGATTCATGCATTACCAGAAACGGTTCCTAGATTCCAACCCTCCCTAGAAGTTAAAATCACTAATCTGAGCTATTGTACTTTGGGCTTATTATGAGAACACAGGAGAGAGGAAAGGACGACAACGTTAAGAAAAATCAAAGTAGCTAAGACAAGAAGGCCTAACATGAGACAGATTGACTCAATAAAGGAAAACATAGCCCTTAGTCTGGAAGACCCAAGTGTGGCTGCAAATAGGGCCTGTTTGAAGTCATTACAAGATAGAAACAACTTGATGGCATGTAACAAGAAAACTGTTTTAAAAATGAATGAAGTGAATTTTTCACACACTTCCAATGTGTTACAGGTGTGATGGAGGCAGCTATACCAACCCGATCCTTGTCCACCTTGCTGACACCTGGGGGCAAGCTACAAGTGTCATCTTCGGCAGAAACAACCCTGCAAATAATCAAGAAAGAGGAAAAAAACTGTACATTGTCTATGAAACGACAAAATACCTCTGCTCCAGGTCCTTGACAAATACACAGGAGATGAAATTGAATCACACAAAGAGTCATTCACCTCTCTCTCTCGGTCATTAAAGGATTAAACGAACAGCTGGTGTGATCCTTTACTCTCCTTGTGCAAATCCAACCCTCTTGTTGTATCCAGAGGCTGCAGGTTTAAAAATCCCCGAGCTGCCAGTGTAGAAGGGATTAGAGATGACCGTCACGTCTGAAATGTCTGGCTCACAATGAAATGATCATTTGTGAGGTAGGTTTACAAAGGCATTTCCAACCTGTGCAAGAGAACAACAGGGGGTGGAGGAGTAGACGCATCTGTAGAGTCCCGGTCAAATTCAATTACAGCTGCAGTAGTGACCCTAGCAGTCTGGTGACCTGCCTCCCCTGGCCTGACCCATGTGGCAATCCCAGCCTCCCAGACAAGAAGGACCACCAACAACCTATACACAAGTTATTCGTTGGCTGTAGGCAAATCATCGCCATCAGGTTAAATGTACAGAAGGCTTCCCTGCAAATATTCACATGGAATAATAGGGGTTTTCACCTCAAAGACATGGATGCAAACAGGGATGGTGCATTGACAATGATTGCTCTCAATGGACCTGTAGCGAGAGACAAAAAAGTTCCCCGAATTTTAAAGACACAGTGGGGTGGGAAACTATTGTTGCCATTGTTTTGGTTCAGAAAAAGGACACTGGGAAATTTGAAATATTGATTGATTGATTGATTGATTGATTGATTGATTGATTGTCATTTTTAGGCCATTATAGGTCACTAATGCACTTATTTGTACTTCCAAGCCAATTCTGATTTTGCTGCTTTAGCGTCTAACATTGTACTGTTTAGAATATTTATGGACATGTAGAATATTTATGAAATTTTAAAATATTAAAGCCTAATGACCGTTGTGGCACAGTGGTTAAATGCCTGTACTGCAGCTAGAATTGGGCTCACAACCTGGAGTTCAATTCCAGGTAGCCGGCTCATGGCTAACTCAGCCTTCCATCCTTCCAAGGTAGGTAAATGAGTACCCAGGCAATGTGTCGTCTGCATAAATAAATTGTAGGGATCAGATCAGTGAGCAGATCACTGATCAGAGAGCAGAACATTTTGTTTTGTTGTTGTTGTTTTGCTTTAGCTCTTAAAAAACCAAAATTGTGAATATGCTATATGTGAAAGAGACTGGTGCAATCCAAGACTATACCCTAGACATTCATTCAATGGGTAAGGAAGTAGAGATGGGCATGAAATGCCAAAATGGCATTTTCTTTCATTTTTCATCTCGTTTTTTTATTGTTTCATTTTGTTTAGAATAAATACATTTAAATACTTTTTTTAAAAAAAAATCATTTCGATTTTCATTTGTGTCATTTTTAATTTTTTAATTTTTTTTATTTTTTTTTATCTCACACCGACCAGCTGGCCTGCAGACAGGGTTAGCACATTTTTTATTATTATTTTTATTTTTTTCCCTCATGCAAACCAGCTGGCCCGTGGGCCCGGTTAGCACGTTTTTATTTTTTTATTATAATTATTTAAATTTTAAGGTTTCCCATCCCCCACTCCATGGGGTTGGGGTAGGAAAAAATAGTTTAAAAGGTCAACCCTTTCCCAATGTCTGATTGGGTTGGGGAAAGGGCAGGCTTTTAAAACCTTTCTCCCCTGCTGAAGCTTCACACTTCAGCTGATCGGCAGTGGCTTCAGCGGGGGGGGGGCACGGTTTCCCCGCACCGTTCGGGCATGTTGGTGGGGGAAACGGCTGGCTTTCCCCCATAGGAATGCATTGCTTCAATGCATTCCTATGAGAAAACAAAAAACAAAGCAAATGAAACAGAAATTTCTGTTTTGTTTCATTTCATTTTTCTTTGATGGTTCCATTTGTTATTCATTTTGTTCCATAAAAAAATGAATAATGAATAACAAAAGGAATAAAAATTCATTTCATGCCCATCTCTATAAGGAAGCGAACTCCGTATGCTCCTTCCAAAATGACAGCAACCCCATACAAGGTGCAGGGATGCATCTTGTCAAGTTTTACAGTGTGTATAACATACCCAGATTCTAACACTAACAGTGTCTACAGATGGATGCAAACATGGCATTTCCACCTTACTTTTCTACTGGAACAACCTCTGATTAAGCACCCACTGGAGTAGGAAGGGCTTTGAAGCACCAGACATGTGTTCAGCCAATAGACAGACAAACAAGCACAAACCACTAAACCAGTAGGTTGTGCCTATCTCTAATTACTGTCATATCAATTGAAACACTGCATCTGCTCTTCATCCACTATGCTCTCTCATATGTTTTGTACATGTCCTGTTTTAAAGAACAGATACTATTTGCATAATAGTACCACTCTACTCTGCACTGGTCAAACCTCACCTGGAACACAGTGTCCAGTTTTGAACAGTACAATTTAAAGCAACATGTTCTGCTTATAACCCCCCACATGATATTTCAAATAGTCTCTGGGTGGTTTACAGTTTAATCACAGTATGCAGGCTGCACATCCCCAGCAAGTTGGGTACTCATTTTACTGATGGAAGGCTGAGTGAACCTTGAGCCTGCTACCTGGGATTGAACCCCAGGTCGTGAGCACAGTTTTACCTGCAGTACAGGCATTTAACCATCGCACCACGAGAAGGATATCAAGAGCCAAGAACATGTTCAGAGAAGGGAAGCCAGGGTGATTAAGGATTTGGAAACCAAACCCTCCAAAGAGCAGCTGTGGGAGCTTGGCATGTTGAGTATTCTGAAGAGAAGACAGAGAGATGATACAATAGGCATCTTGAAATGTTTGAAAGCCTGTCCTGACATTTTTCTGAGGGCAGCTTCAGAGGGTAGGACCTAAAGTAATTGATTTAATATACAGAAAAGGAAATTTCATCTTCCACTCAACATGAGGAACTTCCTAACAGTGAAAGCTGTTCAACGTGGACTACCTTGTAAGGTGATGGATTCTCCAGCCCTGGGGGTGCTTAAACAGAGGTTGAATGACCACCAGTCAGAGATAATTTAGGAAGGCACTTCCTCCTTTGGAAGGGGGCTGGACATAATGGCCCCGTGGTCCCTTCCAATTCAAGTCGGGGGTATGGCTCTTCCACGGTTTATACGTGGTCATCTTCCACCTTATCTCCCATTCCTGGGAGATTGAATTAGATGAAAATGCTTCTTAAACTGCATTTAGTTGGGAGGAAGAGAGTGAACAAAGATGGGAAAGGAGGTGCAGTCCCTCCAAAATAACTTTTCCATTTTTGAGTACAAGTTAGAGGTGTTGCAAGTTCCAATCAAGATGTGTTCTCAACACATGGATTCTGTCCCATTAAGACTGAAACATTTTACAAATGTTTGCCAGTCTACCGAGACTAAACAAAGGATATTTGTTTACAGAAGAGCAGAGATTGGATCAAATTGCCTCTGCCGCTCTTAAAATATGACATCTGTCTTTGCCCAAACATTCAAAGGCAATATTCCCCGAAAGTGGTATAGATATCAGAGACAAAATCAAATAAACTCAAACTCATGGCCAGTCTCTTATAATGGATAATGCTACAAGACTCACACTCAACCCACCCTATTAAAAAATCCTGGAAGAATATTTAAAAGCACTCCTGAAGGCTTCCCTTCATATACTGATGATGTCATATACTGATGATGCATAAATGAGATTTTAGTTCTTGTGAAAGATGCAACAAACTCTTGCCAAGGGAGGGGCTGAGATAAAAATGGTTTATCCAGCAGTGAAAGAAAACCAGATGATGGGAGTATCTAATGAATTATAAGATATCCCTCATTTCCTTTTTCTCAAATACTTGAACATGTACTGGACTGTATATTATCCTTCATTACTGTACGCCGCCTTGGGTCCTTTTCCAAGGAGAAAGGCGGGGTAAAAATACTCTAAAATAAATAAATAAATAAATTGGCATTGGCATTACAATAAAAATACCTTTCTCACACAATTGGATCATGTAGTTAAACACTAGATCTGCAGTTTTATACTTATGTTATGTGCTATGTGATGCCAAGTCCAAACTAAATTACAGGGATCCTAACAGAGTTTTCATGAGAAAATGCCACTCCCACAGTTGAGTCTTCATGCCTGAGAGAGTATTCCGCACACAGTGTCTTGAGTTCTAGTCCATCATTGTGTCCATTACGCCACACTGGGTATCTTATGTAGATGTACCGTACCTGGAAGTAAGTTCCCTGAATTTAATGAAGCATTCTTCCGAGTAACAAGTTCTGTTCTTTATTATACCAAGATAAATCCATAGGATTTTGTATCTGGTATGATTAGACTCAGGGGTGCCCCCCTCCCACCCACCCCCAAGTTTCCAGAAATTTTAAATTTCTCAGAATGATAGGGCTCCAGACAGCATCAGGTTGTGGGAGGCTAAGCAACTGCATGATACATCACACACAGAGAAATGTATGTTTTTTTATATGCCATCAAGTCACTTCTAGGCTACATTTATTAGGTCATTCCATATAAGGTCTTCCTCTTTTAATACTGTTTTCAGCTTTTCCTAGCATTATCATCTTTTCCAGTGTTTTCCATCTTCTCGTTATGAACCCAAAGTATAATAGTCATTTCATCTTCAAGGAAGAGGTTGGGATTAATTTGCTTTGGAACTCACATATCTGCCTTTCTTGCATGCCATCTGTAAATATCCTCTAACACCATTTTTTAAACAAACTGTTTTTAAGATAAGATATGTTTATATAAAATACACTGATATTGGTCAAGTCCCTATTACAGGCATAGCAAAAATAAAGCAACATTCATGCACAGCTTGTTGCAAGTTGGGAAGTCAGGGCAGACTATCTTTTGCATATTGAGTCATGCAAATTTAGTCAGAGGATTTTGGCCACGGCTATACTTTAAATGGTTGCCTAGATGCCCTAAGCACATCCAATCTCACCTGATTTCGGAAGCTAAACAGGGTCAGCCCTGGTTAGTACTTGGATGGGAGACCACCAGGCCTGGAGTAGGAACTGGCAAACCACTCCAATATTCCTGCCAAGAATACTCCATGGAGTCACGAAGAGTCGGTCACGACTGTAACAATGCAACACGCATACACACGTGCACACACACAAATGTTAAATGCGTCCTTTACAAGGCAGGGGTATATGTGTGAAGTCTGTGGGAGCAATTATGATTTTCATTTCTGCTTCTTGATGTAGAACACTGTATGTTCATGGAAAAATTCTTTCTGCCAATTAGAATCATACCAGGTTTCAATTGTATGGAAATCTGTTCAATGGTAAGAAGTATTCTCTTTAAGGGTACTGACATTTCACATACCACTACACACAATCACACTAATAGTTTTAAGACATCACTGTCAGTTGTGGTTTGCTGTTGTTATTGCAAGCCTATGAACGAGTGATCTCCAACATGTCCTGTCGTCAACAGCTCCACTCAAACGCAAAGCTGTGGCTTGCTTTAGGAGCTGGCTGTAAAAGTTTATTGGGAGATGAAGAATGCAGATAGCTGAAATGTGTTTTGCCTATAAGAGGTAGCTTACTTTGGTACATCCAAGAATATAGATGTTTTCTGGGAAATTATGAATTGTCATGAAAACTCTTAGCAATAAAGCAAAAGCAACATGTTTTGCTTAGATACTGGCCCCTACCACTTCAAGTAGTCTCGGGGCGGTTTACAGTTTTAATTATAGTATGCAGACAACACACTGGGCCTCCCCAGCAAGCTGGGTACTCGTTTTATTGACCTCGGAAGGATGGAAGGCTGAGTGAACCTTGAGCCTGCTACCTGGGATTGAACCCCAGGTCGTGAGCACAGTTTTACCTGCAGTACAGGCATTTAAACATTGCACCATGAGAACGATATCAAGAGCCAAGAAGGGAAGCCAGGGTGATTACGGATTTGGAAACCAAACCCTCCAAGGAGCAGCTGTGGGAGCTTGGCACGTTGAGTATTTTGACCCCAGGTCGTGAGCACAGTTTTCCCTGCAGTACAGGCATTTAACCACTGCACCACGAGGCTCCAAAGTTGGGCAGAGTATAGCCCTCCAATTGCTAACTCCACCCATTCTTCAGTATTAGATTTATGGGCAAGAGCTTGTAGGGACCACAGTGCCCAAGCACCAGGAGCATGGCCGGCACGTCCATTAAGGCAAACTAGGCAGTTGCCTAGGGTGCCAAAATGGAGAGAGGGCGCTGGCCAGCCTGCTGCCCCTGCTGCCCCCCCACCGCCCCCCCACCCCTGGCCACTGCATTGCGTCCCCCCACCGCCCGCCATCTGCCCGCCCACTGCCCCCTGTGCCCATTGCCACCCACCCCCCATGCCCATCGCCATTCCCCGCCATCTGCCACCCCTGCCCCCTGTCCCGCCCCCGCTGCCGCCACCTGCCTGCCACCACCTGCCCCGCCCCCCGCCCCTCGCCTAGGGCACAAAAAACCTAGCGCTGGCCCTGACCTGGAGGCCCACACTTTGCCCTTCCTGAGCAAAAAAAAAAAAGGTGCCAAGAGAATGCATCATTATAAACAAACACAAGATACATGACTTAAAGCAATACAACCAGTGGCATAGTCTGGGAGGAACAAGAGTGAAATCTCAACAGCCATGGCCTTGACATTCCTCTTTACAAAAATGGTTCAAGCTTGATCAGGAGGTATTTGAACTCTCTCAGGCCTTGGCTAAATTATCCCAGCTAAAGAGACTTGGACAGAAAAGTTACACCTAGATGCCAAGGTGATGGGCACTTTAGAAATGAGATTGATTAGATAGATTAGATAGAAAGACAAGCCTAAATGTCCTACTGAGCACTCATTTGTCTGACAGCCTGGATAATGCCAGCATTCCCAGGATTCAGGCGGAAACCGAAAATTGCATTTCCACTGTAAAATGCACAATGCACCTTGATAATGTCAGCTGTACTATGTAAAAGCAAAGCCGTTCGGTCCCAAAGCAATCTGAAATACAATCAGAAAAACTAAACAGTCCCTGCACAGCGGATCCACAGAAAGCTCTTTCTCCTTTAAAAATAAAACAAAAAACCTCTTCGATATCAGTGATTCAGAAAACGGATGTGACCTGTACACGTTTGGGCACACTATTCTTTCTCTGCCAAAATGCTTCTCGGTCCACCTCCTGCAAACATATTTTTCTTCCTTTTTCCTTTTTTAATTTTTTAATTAAAAATAAAAAATTAATTTTTAATTAAAAATAAAAAACACATGATATCTAATTCTTTTGTCTATGCTGACCTGTCAAACTCTGAGGTTTCTTTTTCCACCTCCCCTCCCCCCGCAAAAAGAAACAAGAAAAAACCCCAGTATAATTTCCTTTGTTTTTAAGACAACAAAAATGAAGGAGAGGCAGTGAAGGAGAGAATACTGTACATGTTGACCGCACAGAAACACACAAGTATACAAAGCAAACCTACAGTAAAAATGCATGACACTAATGCTAGGTCTGACCTAAGTTTCTGGCCCTCTTTTTTCCCTTCTGTTTCATTGCTATCATATCATGTCAAATTGCTTGACTTATGGTGATCCTAAGGTGTTTTTTTTTTAAGGATATCCAACATGATGTAATGGATAGACATAGACTTATATGTACTTAGCAGACCTCACTATGTGGGGCAGGAGACACACCTGGTAAAACCACTCCTTAAATACCTCACTACCTTGAAAAAACTACAGTAGTACCCTGATTTACGTCGTGTCTGACATATGGAAATCCCGACTTACGAGCGCGATTTCATTGGTTTTTAAATCCCACTGCCTTATGAGCAAAAGATAGGGTTTCCCCAACTTATGATCCCCCCCCGATAACTGTTTCTACTGTGGCACTTTGAGTTTGGGAGGTTTTAAAATACCCGCACCATTTTTCTGCACTTCTCTACTGCAAGAAAGGTAGGTTGATTTTCCCTCTGTTATTTTTATACACTGTACACTGTATTCTTTTTTTTGCATGTTTGCTGGTGGGGGGTGTCTTTTTTTTCCAATTTTTAAACAACCTGCACTTTCCCCCTCAATCAGGCATGTTGTGGGGGAAACCACAGCTTGTTTAAAATGTCTTTGAGCCACCGAGCCAAGCGGTTTCCTTGGTGGCTTAAAGACATTTTAAACCACCTGCTGCTCCTCCCCCCACTGGGCCTGTTTGGGGGGAGAAATGGTGGGTGGTTTAAAATGTATTTAGCCACTGAGGCAACCGCTTGGCTCGGTGGCTTAAAGACATTTTAAATGACCTGCCGCTTCCCCCCATCGGGCAAATGGGGGGGGGAGAGAAGCGGCGGGTGGATTAAAATGCCTTTAGCTGTGGAGACAAGTGGTTGCCTCAGTGGCTAAAGACATTTTAAACCACTTGCCCGCCCCCCCATGCACCCAGTGAAGGGGGAGAACTGTGGGTGGTTTAAAGTGGTTTCCCATAGGAATGCATTGAAATCCATTCATCTGGAATGGATTAATTGACTTTCAATGCATTCCTATGGGAAATCGCTTCCCGACTTATGAGTTAATAATCAACTTACGAGCATACGCTCAGAACGGATTAATTTCGTAAGTCGGGGTACCACTGTATTAGGATCGCTATGTGAGTTCTGACTCAACAGCACAAAGCAACAGCTAGGATTGTTGAGGCATGAGAGATGTCCACAGTGGGGTTTACCCCTCTGAAAACCTAGTTGAGTATCCACAGCTGAGCTGGGATTTGAGCCCAGTCTCCTGAGTCTTTGTCTATCCCTCTATCCTCAACTACACAGTGGCACACTCCCCTGTATGCTCCACAGTTACCTGATAGAGGAGAAAGTCGGTGAGGTCCTTCTGAGTTTGGTGGACTCCCAAAGAGTATGGCTGTAGACCACACAGGTTGTACATGTTTGGTGGAGACTCCACAATTTGAACTGCCTTGATTTGAACTTGTGACTTGAACTGTATATGAAAGTTTGTCTAGCCCAAGACATTTAAAGACAAAAGAGCCACAAGAAGGGAGAGCAAGAGATAGCCCAGATGTTGTCCATCAGCAATTAGTGTGTGGACAACCGACCAGCAAATCCACAGGTTGTCAAGTTATAATCTTCTACCTTTTAGTAAAATGCATAATATTGTTGTACAAATTACAGTAATTAGATCAAGTCCTAAGTCATCTCTACTGGGAAATGCGCACTGAATGAATAAAACCTATTCAATAAAACATTTTAAGACTAGATTTTGCCCCTTATTGTGAGCCTATGAAGCAAAATTAACACAGTATCAGCAAAATTTATATGAATCTGTGCCCTGTTTTCTCCTGATTTTTGAGATGCAAGTGGTCACTCCCAGAAGTAACTTTGGGTTATTTTATACTTTGAATTTATTACCAGATACAAAATTGATTTTGCATAATTATCTCAGTTTCAGAAACAAATCCATCTTCCCTTTGCTCTGCAGGGAATACAAACTATAAAATATTAGGACTTGTAAAAGCCCTGGCGAAGCCCTGTTTCTCCTACAGGAAGGCACAAAGTCCTCCACCACCACCCCGTTTTTGCAATATACATCAACTCCTGCTGAGACAGATCTACATAGAGATGGCAACAAACCGCCAGTTTGGCAGTTCATGCTGGTTCATTTAGTGGCTGAACCAGTGTTCTGTGCTTCAAAGCCCCACCTCCTCAAAGACAGCACCTGGACGAAGCAGGTCAGAGAAATCAAGCCACTACCGTTGAGTTGGTGCCTGCCAGAGGCAGTGGGGTTCGAGGTGTGGGACACTTGTTCTGCCACTAAATGAACCAACACGAACCGCCAATGTGGCAGTTTGTGCCCATCTCTAATCCACAGGCTTTAAATTTCAGCATTGTCTAAGCACCAAACAGAGCTTTAAAAACCCTCATTTCAGATAATTATGCATTTTACAGTCTTACTTCTCATGGCTCACATGAAGGGTATGTTATGAGCAAAAGTGTTTTAGATTAGCCCTTATATTGATAGGCCTCTAGTATACATTAGAATACTTTTTTCCGCTTACATGAGGAAATGCTGAATCTGTGGTCCAAAGCAGATCTGGGTAGGAGAATTACTTTTGCAGGGTGGATTTGATTCAAAACCACAACAATTTAAATTTAATAGTATTTTTTAACAATTTAAATAATCAGATTTTAAGATTTTAAATGGTGACATAAATACATGTTTATACAGAAATATCTCTTAGGAGGAATTTAATTCATTCTATGAGTCATTACGTTTTACAAAACTATTGTGAAATGCAGTTTCCCATAGGAATGAATGGGAAACCGATTAATTCATTCTGAAGCCTAGAAAAAAAGGCAGAAATACCTATTTTTGGTTTTTAAAAAAGTCTTTATAAAGTGCACTTGAAAGACATGAACACTATGCAACAACATCATTAATCAAGAATAACTATTCCTAACATCACACATTAATTTTTCAAATATGCTACAGTACAATACAATACTCTTCAGTGACATTTCTAGCATACAACTGCAAGCTTTAAAACACCACACAGCAACATTTAAAACATGCCAAACTTTAACTGTTCTACATTTCTACAGTACAGTACAGAACATAACATTTTCAAATTTTTACGAACAAATCCCCCCCCCCAATCACTAGAAATCACTGGAAAAATTGCTGGAAAAATTGCTGCCAACTCCTTCCACACCTCCACACTCGATGCCTCATTCAACCCAGATGCCACTGGGGTGCAATGCATCCTGGGAGCATTTTTTGAATTTTAAAAAATTTTGTAATTTTTTTGTCTTGCGAGGCATCTCATAGGGAATGTTTGTTATGTGAAGCAACCCTATTCCTGGATTATTTTTTTTCATCTTATGAATTTTTCATCTTACAGGGCATTCATCTTAAGAGGTATTACTGTATTAAAAACTATTTTAAAATCCAACCTGTTGAGACCAACTCCCAGAATCCTCGAAGCCCAAACAGACTGTTATTCCATTGGGAAAGCATCTTTAAGGAATTTTTTAGCTAAGACTATAGTAAATTATTTTCCAGAGGCCATGGTACAGTTCTTCAAGCTATTATTCTGGATATTCACAAGACACAGATGTATACATATATTTAACATACTGGATCCAACCTAGATCCAAACCTGAATGTGTTCAAAATAGACATATTAACTTAAATGACACTGATGTCTCTTGTTACAGTATATAAAGTTCCTTATGGTGATCCTATCAGTGATTTCGAAAATGTTCAGTGCAGTTTAGGTCTTTCACACTAACAGCTGTGGCTTCTTTACTGAGATAATTCATCTCATAGTTAACCTTTCTTCTTCCCTGTTACCTTCATCTTTTTCCAGTTTTCAAAGACTAGCCATGTTAGTCTGTACAACCATATCCAGACAAAAATTAAAACGAAAAAAAACCAAAAATGTTGTGGCACCTTGTATTTCAGCGTGAGTTTTTTCAGAGACATGGCTTACCATAAGCACACCTAAAATCTTAGCCCTACCTCACGTCTGCTTACTGATCAGACACCTTAAGAAGATCTCATTTTCCCACTATACACATTATTAAATTGTTTAGTAAAAAATTACGAAGACAATTATATCACATTGTATTTTAATTCTGCACATTAACTTTTCAAGGCATTTCAAGAAACCTATTATTTCAAACAACAGTTTTGAAGGCGAGCACCACTTCATTCCCGCCAACCTGGTAAAACAACTGGTAGGAGTAAACAAGGTGATTCCCTTCAGCTACTCAGATGTACAAACCATCTGTCTTCTTCAGCACTGTGTTCCCCAACCCACGTCTTCAGTAAAAAGTGATCTGTGGATGACTGAATTTTGTGCCATCACTAGCTATGGCCCTCCCTTAAACTATCACTGAATTTTGTCTAAAAATGAAAATAGATGTAAATCTGCTGGGGCCAGCTGACGCAAAATGCCCTACTGCATTTCAAAGAGAATCTAAAGAAACCTCAGCAAAGCTACTGGAATTTCTTCAGGGTTTAGAAGACTTGCTTATTTGGACCACATCTCCCAGTATCCCCCAGCCAACATTACTGGCAGCTGGAGGATCCTGAGGGTAAGTGTAATGGAAAGAAGGAACTATTCCAAGCTCTGACATGTCTTTACAAGGGACTGATGAAGTAGTGGACCTCCTCAGGCCTAAAAACACTTCCAGTTTGTCATTTATGATGATAGCAATCACAAGAAATTGCCTACTCCCTTGCCAAGAGCCAAGGGGAAACCTCACTAAAGAATATTTATTTATTTATTTATTTATTTATTTATTTATTTATTTATTTATTCATTTATTCATTTATTTATTTGCATATTGCCCATCTAGTCAAGGGCCAATCTGGGCAGTGAGCAGCAATATAATAAACATAAACATAATACAATCACAAAATAGCCTCCAAAATATAAATATTAACAGAAACAATCATAAACCAAAAATGAAAGCTGAAATGTAAGCCAAAAAGTACAAATTAAATGAACAGAACCAGAGTTGGAGTTAGGTGGTAAGTTATTGGCATCAACCGTTACATACATGATTGGGAAAGGCCAATTACTGAGAAGGCCTGACTCCTTGTTATCCTCTTCCAGGCCTCTCTCAATGTCAACACCCACAGGTGACCTGCCTGAGAAGAAGACTGAGTGATCCGGGCATCACTTTTTGGGAAGAGCCATTCTGACAAATAGCGAGGCCCTAAACCAAATTGTTTGTAAATAATAAAATTTCAAATAGAAATGAATTTCTCTCAGTCACAGAAAGCACATTTTGTATCTAGTTCACACATTTCAAAAATAAAAACATGCAGAACTACCAGCATTTCAGCCTCCCCTAGCAAAGATGGGAAATCTTATTCCTAGGCTGCCAGAAATTTGGTGTATCTACCCAATGCATCTCCCATAATCTGACATGCCCCTGTGGATACCATGTGGAGACCATCCCATTTTAATATTCTCAGCTGCCCGGATATTGCTGACTGTTGCATAAATCTGTCCATTCACAATTTGACATTACATTATAATAATACCTCTTAAGACGAATTTAATATATTCTATGAGTCATTTTGTTTTACGAAAAATTCATCATGCAAAATGAGGTTTCCTATAGGAATTGTTTATTTAGTTTTTAATTTTTGTAACTTTTTTCATCTTGTGAGGAATCCCATAGGGAATTTCCGTTATGTGAAGAAGCCCTATTTCCGGAATTATTTTTCCTGTTATGAATTTTTCAACTTACAGGACATTCATTTTAAGAGGTATATAGTTACAGATAAAATGAATTCAAAATACAGACATAAATAAATATTGAAATAATAATTTTATGTGGAAGACCTCCATAATGAATGTTTCTTCATTTTTGAGAAGCAAGGAGGTGAACACAATACGCAGAGAACACAAGCAATCCATCTAATTATTCTAATACTTTAAAAGTCAATGCAATAAATAAGTAGCTATAATAGTTTTGTGCAACTCTGAAAAACAAAGCTATTGCCCAAAGAATGAAAAAATTATTTTCAAAGCCACCAGAAAATTTCTCCATATCCTGCATTTCCTCCTCCTCACATGCAAGAACAAGACAAAGTGAGGATTATACCCCTTTCTCTATAAACACCTTCAGAATTAGTGTAATTTCCTGTACCAATCCTTCTCTTTTTCATTCCCATCATCATCAAAATTTGAACTGCAAGGATTCTGTCTTTTTATGTTGCATTCGTAAGCACAAGACAAATCCTGTTATGCCCTTGGGGATGCAAAAAGGCTGCAAATCATATCCAAACAAAACAAAACAAATGCAAAAAAGAGGTACTATGCAGAAGAGATGTAAGCTAATTCTACCAAAGCCCATAAATGCATAGGCAAAAAGACAGTTTACAGAGCTGATGTGGAGAGTGGAGACAGCATTTTGTACGAGTTCTCCTCCAATGTCTCAGTCAGCTTAGCATATTTGTAATCCACCACATATTGTGTTTCTATAATTGATAGTTTTAAAAAAAAACTTTTTTGCAAAAAGGGGTGCTTTCAATTCCTGTAACTCCCCACTTTCTGCACACTTTTTCCCTTTCTGAGAGACTTTCAGAATCTGATAAAAACACTCACTTTATGACAGGGTACGACAACACTAGAAAGTGAAATACAGTAGAAGCAATTTGCTCTAATTTGGTTTGCACTCTATTATGTTTGAAATCACAGTCTGTGCTCACACAGGAACAGCAGATTTATTTCAGAGTTCTCCATTCTTACCAGATACAATGCAATTCACCCAGCACTAGCGCCTCTTCCTTCCTTCCTTCCTTCCTTCCTTCCTTCCTTCCTTCCTTCCTTCCTTCCTTCCTTCCTTCCTTCCTTCCTTCCTTCCTTCCTCTGGTCCTGCCACCTTCCTTCCTCTGACCCTGCCTCTGCTGATCCTAATGGGCATGCAAATATGGGGAATAACTATAACAATGACTATGCAACAAGGTGATAGGGAGGTCTAGCATTAATATCATTTAAGTAAGAAATTTAATAAAAATAATATTTTTAAAAATGGAGGCTCATTGGAGGAGAGGAAAGAATGTGAGGTGTGGTGTTCTCCTGGTCCTGAACATCATGCCCCAAATGTGTCACCACAACTTCACCTACAGACACACACAAATCCCATCTATATTAGAATGGATCACAATTAACCACATGGGGGGAAAGTCTATTTAAATTGTTCTGACTTGGAAAATAGAAATCTCCAGGTGGAACAGAAAGCTGCTCTGGGAGCAAAAATGACAGGACCAATTCAAATCAGCTTTTGCACTGTGTGGTCAATAAAACATATTTCAAATTCACCCATTTTATGTAGAGCAAATCCGATCGAATTTGACTATGTAGATCCAGGCCCGGATAATGCAGCATCTTTTACAGTACCAGCTTTGTAACAATGGAATCATGTAGAGTTTAAACTGTTTGATTTTGATTTGAATATTTTTTTAACGTAGCAAAGCTGAATCAATACCACCTTCAAAAGGGACCTCTTTTTGCATTTCGTATGACTCGAGCAATCTACAGCCATGTGAAAGCAGATATTAACATTTCCATACTTCAATTACATTCACCAAGGCTTCTACGAATGTTCTTGAGTGTCTCCTGTAAAATGTAATGCTACCATTTAATCTGGCATTGCCAATTAACATCTAGAACTTTACATCATCCTTGAGAAACAAAACAATATTTCACTCTCTTCATTACACCTAAACAATAAAAGTACAACTATCAAACACAGTTATAGTGACTTCTTGTAGTGGAACTAAAGTAAAGGTAAAGGTAAAGGTTTCCCCCACACATGTGTGCTACTTGTGTCCAACTCTAGTGGCAGTGCTCATATCCATTTTCAAAAAGCCAGTGTTGTGCAAGTCTGTGGCCATGTGGCCGGCATGGCTGAACACATTTATGCACACATAACACTGTTTACCTTTTTTTTAAAATGGAGGTACCTATTTATCTACAGTAATTGCATTTACATGGTTTCAAACTGCTAGGTTGTCAGGAGCTGTGGTGGATTCCTACCTTGGTCCATAAAATTGAAGAGTACTGTATTTTATTTCCCTTACAGCAAAACAACCATCTGATTCTAATATTCCCATAGTCCCCTTCCCTCTTAATAGTCAGGAAGCACATAACCATTAATCTTTGAACTGCAGAGCTGGAGGCGAGTTGAAGGATCATCAAGTCCAGACCCTCTTGAAGATCCACAGAGGAGACTCCCAACCTCTGGCTCCACTAGCCAGAGACATAAGCCACTGAGCTTTGCTTTTCAATGAGGCATTTCAGGATATCATCGCCTTATAATTGTTGGATTTTTAATATCATTTTGACAAGTATACCCTTTATCTTGCTCATTGCTGCCATCTTGGTTTTTAGATGTTTCTTTTTTGTTATCAAGATTCATTTTATATTTTTGGTTGTGGGATTTGCCTCTTCTTTGCATGTTTATTATGCTGCTGGAAATTGGATTAGCAGCAAGAGCAATAAATGGTGTAGTATAAATAAATAAATAAATAAATAAATAAATAAATAAATAAATAAAGTTCTTAGGTTTTTTTTTATAGAAGCCACTTAAGGCTTTGTCTACAGATCCCACTTTGAAAACATTGTTAACCATTACAGCAATGGGTTATCTAATATCTAAGCAATAGCTGTATTATTTTTATTCAAAGCATTCCGCCTCCACCATTTCTTTGGTTTTATAACTAAAATAAATAAAATAAAACAATATTTATTGACTGATTTATTTGCAACATCTTTACAAGTCTGCCCTTCATGCATATATTCCTCAATGCTGTTCCAAACCAGAATTTTCAGTACAATATAATTCATAGAATCATAGAATCATAGAATTATAGATTTGGAAGAGACCTCATGGGCCATCGAGTCCAACCCCCTGCCAAGCAGGAACCCCTTCACAATATTTCCGACAGATGGCCATCCAGCCTCTGCTTAAATACCGTCAAAGAAGGGGACTCTACCACCCTCCGTGGCAGCATATTCCACTGCGGAACAGCTCTAACTGTCATGAAGTTCTTCCGAATGTTCAAATGGAATCTCTTTTCCTGTAGTTTGAAACCATTGCCCCGAGTCCTAGTCTCTGAAGCCATGGAGAACAAACCTGTTCCCTCTTCAATATGACATCCTTTCAGATACTTAAACATAGCTATCATATCCCCTCTCAGTCTTCTTTTTGATAGGCTAAACATTCCCAGTTCCCTAAGCCTTTCTTCATAAGACATCTCTTCCAGGCCTTCAACCATCCTAGTCGCCCTCCTCTGCACCCGCTCGAGGTTGTCAACATCCTTTTTAAACTGAGGCGCACAGAACTGGACACAGTACTCCAGGTGGGGTCTGACCAGAGCAGAATAGAGTGGCACTATCACCTCCCTTGATCTAGACACTATGGTTCTGTTGATGCAACCAAGAATCGCATTGGCTTTCTTGGCCGCCGCATCACACTGCTGGCTCATGTTCAATTTGTGGTCCACCAAGACCCCCAAATCCCTTTCACAGGTACTATTCTCTAGCCAAGTGTCCCCCATCTTATATCTGTGCAATTCATTCTTTCTACCTAGATGTAGCACCCTACATTTCCCTCTGCTGAAATCCATTCCATTAGCTTTGGCCCAGTCTTCTAATCTGTCAAGGTCCTTTTGGATTTTCATCCGATCCTCTAGGGAATTAGCAACCCCTCCCAATTTGGTATCATCTGCAAATTTAATTAGCATACTCTCTATTCCTTCCTCCAAGTCATTAATAAAGATATTGAAGAGCACTGGACCCAGAACAGAACCCTGGGGCACCCCACTGGTCACGTCTCTCCAAGATGATGAGAGGCCATTTATGATCACCCTTTTCTGTAATTAAAATGCTACCAAAATGCACTCTCTCACACACACTTTTTAATAGTTACAATATATAATCACATGAATGAATGAATAGCTTTATTATGGTCAAAGACCAAAAACATCACACAATTTGCAATAAATAATACAATTTGAAATAAGTACAAAATTATATATTCTTCCATTAAAATCATAACAAGTGAACCCTTACTTAGAGGTTCATAAATTACATACACAACTAAGCTGACTGTATAGCCTTAAAATAAAATAAAACTATGGTATAGAGACGTTATTATTACTATCTTGGGTCGCTGCCCATATATTTGTTTGTAAGTCACTATTGCTGCTGCACAGAATTTAGCCACTTTTCTGGTAATGTGATGGATATTGTCAGAAAGCAGCAATTGTACAGATAATTCCTCTGATCTCCCTGGAAATTTAAAGATAATAGGAAATAAGAGCTCCATGCAGAGATCCAGATAACAAGGAATACAGTCTGATGGAAGCAAACCTTGAAACCTTCCCTCCAAAAGCTTGGAAGGTAATGTGTTGAATCTAGCCAGTGTAAAAGCCCTTCTGGCATTAGATGAGACAAGACTGACTAAATATGGGGAGATGGTAAAAGCAGATTTCAAAAATCATCACATCATCACATGCAAAAAAAAAAAAATCATCACTATAATCCCATGCAAAAACATAGTCATACAATTGAAACCAAGGCACATTTGAATTTACCACAGCTCTGGACAATTAAATATTTTAAATATCACATGCCTTCTCCATCAGATTTACAAATAACATACAAACATGCACACCCCAAAATAATTTTACAACACCTGAGAGGAAGAAATAAAATATATTAAGCAAGTACCGAAAAGTTAACATAGGTACTGAATGGACATCCCAGGGGGGAATCAGAGTGCAACAATTCAAAATGTCCTTTCTCTTTTTTATATTAAAAAAAAACAGGAAATACAGTGGTACCTTGTATAAAGGAATTAATTCGTTCCAAATGAAATTCTGTTAAGCAAATTTTCCTTTATGCAAGTTTCCAGTAGGAATGCATTGAAAACAGACTAATCCCGTTTTTATGTTGTACAGATTCGCCCCATAGGTGATTCTGTTAAGCAAATTTCCCCTAGCTCTGGAATTTTTTATGTTGTACAGATTTTATGTTATACAAACCCTTTGTTTTATATATATATATATATATTTCAGCTCCCAGAATCCACAGTTACAATAGCTGCAAAATGTACCAGTTTGAGGGCTACAAAGGGAACCCAACATTTTAAATCTCTGTCTCTTATCCACACATTTTATATCCAGGACTGGACTACATAGCTGTTATAGGAAGCATACCACTTCTGGTATGAATATTTCAGATAACTATCCTCGATGTTGGTACCTACTGAACAGATGGCTGTCACAGAAAGAGCAAATTTGATTGGGACAGAAAGTTCCAGATACTTTCATTCAATGTACATGGGTAGGTGGATACTAAGGATGTGGCCATGGAAGAACAGTATATACACATCATACAAGTTAAAAAAAAAACTTAATAGCACAGAACCACCACAAGGTAATTTTTAAGCTCAGCCCTTGAGCACCCTAGGATCATAAACACGTGGCATCTATAAATGCTGCCGAATGTGCCCTTTGCTCACCTCTTACCTATACAAATTGGTAGCCATTCTCCAGGATTTCAGAGAGACCTCTTCCAGTTGCACCTGAAGAAGCCATGGTTAGAGACTTGGCCTTTCATGTGGAAAGTACAGCCCTCCCCTCTGCTTATGTCTAGGGTTGGTGCTAGATTTAAAATACAAGATTTTTCAGAACCTGTACCTTGCAGAATAACCCATCTTGTTCCTCCCCAGATCACACACAACTTTCATATGGAAGCTTGCCAGAGTTTTATCCTCTTTAGCATACAAGACAAAACTTAACATTAGAGATGGGCATGACTTAGCGGTATTCCCATTTCCGTTTCCGTTACTCGGTTCCGTTACTCTACGGAAACGGTAACGGGAATTACTCTGCCAGAATTCGAGCTCGAACCGACGAACGAACAATTTTGGTCTGATTTGTCGTGCTCGTTACTTGCATCGCGCAATGCCACGCGGCACAGAAAAAAAGTTTTTAAAAGTTAAAAAAACCCGGTTCCCGGCCAAAAAGCAGGCGGAAAAATGCCTGCTGTGCCTCAGGGCACCTACCGGAGGGATGGTTTGTTTCTGGAGGGGGGGTCCCGGCCTCCCCCCCTCCGTCCTGGGCTGCTCTGGTCTGGTGGGACTCGCCGCAGGCTCGCAGCCAGCAAAAAGCCCAGTCTCGCCGCTGGCCGCCGCAATTAAAGCGCAAGCAAGCGGCACGGACGGCACAGGAAAAAACTTTTAAACTCTCCCCCCACCCATTCCCGGGCCAAAAAGCAGGCGGAAAAATGCCTGCTTGACTAAGGGCGCAGGGCACGTACCGGAGGGGTGGTTTCTGGTCTGGAGGGGGGGTCCCGCCTCCCCCCGTCCTGGGCAGCCGGACTCGCCATGCCATGCGGTGCGGGTGGGGGATCCAAAATGGGGCAGCGAACGCAATATTGTTTTTGAAATCGTGGTCCAAAAACACACAAGCACAACAGGAACACGCGAAAATTTATAAACTGCCAGATTTTTCACAGTAGCAGTGGGTTTTTTTCTTGCAACAAAATGTCTCTCCTCTCCTCCTCTGTCCTCCATTTATTTTATTTTATTTTATTTTTTTACACCTGCGCAATGATGGGCTGGCCGAGTGGCCATGGCCAGCCATGTGGGAGTGGACGACCATGCAAATTTTTGGAGCCATCCCACCAATCGCATGGCCACTTGGCCATGGAGACTTCTGGGATGTGCCAAAAAGCCCCCTAAAACCTGCCCTAGCCCCCTAACCCTAACCCTAATCCTTGACTCCTTACCCATACGTCACAGACTGTCTTCTTAGTGGGTCAGAGAGGCACCCAGAGGTGCAACCCAATAGCCCACCGTAACCTTACCCGTCACTAGCCTAACCCTAGCCCTTGCACTAACCCACCTTAACCCTAAGCCAGATCTACTTGCATTGCACTACACACAAGTACGATTCCCTTCTTTGTGGGACATGGCAGGTGCGACCCAGTCGTCCTTGACGGAGGGTCGTACCAGTGGACTGGTCTCACTGTCTGCAATAGTGGTATGCATATCCATATGGCTATGCATGCCATTTTGCAGCAGCAGGTGAGGAGGGGAGACCCCATGTTGAGGGGTCTCTTGGAGCCTGCTGCTTCCCCTTCCTAGTGGGTGAGGATAGGAGGCACCCACGGGTGCCTCCAGGAGCCCGCTTTCCCTTTATAGCGGGCCAGAGGAGGCACCCACCCCACAGAGGTGCCTCCAGGAGCCTGCTACCCCCCCCCAAAACAACCAGTACTAACGAAAATGAAAAAACAAAAAAACGAACAGACTAATTTTTGCGAATTTTCGCGAAAAACGGAAACGAGCCGAAACGGAACCGGCCCAACTAACGACAACTCGAAAAAAAAAAATTTCAAGTCGTGCCCATCTCTACTTAACATGAAGCAAGGGGTCTTCAGAAGAGAATGAAGACAGAACCAAAAAAAAAACATTCCTTTTGACTCAAAGTCGGCCAAGGCAACAATGTGGCATGTGATCTGGCAACATTTAATATGCACAAAGAAGAAATCTTTATTAAATTCATGCCATCAAAAATGTCACACCAGGTAAGGCATTAATCAATGCTGCCATATCATAACCGCTTTATTTACTAAACAAAATTAAACTATCTTCTAAGCAGACATGTACAGGATTTCATATTGTATCGTGTGTTCTGAAATTTTTATTTGTCGCCATCTTGGTTTGTGTGTTTGGTTTGGGGGTAGTTTTTGTATTTTATTGCAATTTTATAATTTATACTTTTTGTTGTACATCTCACAGAATAGCAGGTTGCTTAAACAGACAGTTTCTAAACTGAACAGTGAATAAAATAAAATAAATTTTATAGGTATTTCAGTGATCAAAAACCTGTATACACCTAGGCTTTTGAAACCGAACCCCCTTTTTTCTAAATCGAAACCTGAAAATATTCATCAATTTGTCCAGCTATCTATTCAATTGTTTCTACTTTTAAATACCCTGCATCTTTGCATGTACACAAGGCCCTGCAATTCTTGCTGACAACAACATAACTTTCTAGTTGTCCACTTTTGTCAGAAAGAGTAAACTATTCTTTGTTGTTCAGCTATCTAATTTAATTAATTCAAATCTACAGTACCTCAAAGTATTTGCGTATCTCTAGTACAAAATGCTCTACCAATTAACACAAGTTTTATTTAAAAAAAGTTCCCTCAATTAAGATGGTGCTTTGATGTTTGAAAACAAAAACTAAAACCCTAATCTATCTAGATTCAGGAATGGAATGGATCAGACATTAGCCCAGCACACCTCATTGGAAAAATCTTTGAGAGATAAATGGAACTCAAGTTTCCAAA
>JAHTLZ010000129.1:91645772-91657748 GCA_023846285.1 Phrynocephalus versicolor | reverse complement strand
TATTTTATTTTATCCAACCTTTTCCCCTTAAAAAGGACGCAAGATGGTCTTACATCATTTAAAAATATTTAAAGACATTCTTTTAAGGCATTTATTCTACATATCTTACATCCAGTGGAGCACATTAACTTTAACATCCTCAATCTCAAAGACATATTAAGCTATTACTTACAGCATTTTCTTCAAGTTCATAAAAGTTGTTCTAGAAATCTCAGTGCATTGGTTTATTTCTATATTACAGTTAAATGATTGTAAATTAAATATCCCAGATATATGCATTTGCTTATTCGATCTACACATGAGCTGTTTATTTATTATTTATTTATTTTAGAGTAGCTGTTACACAAAATATTGATGTTATCCCTACTAATCAACATTGTTTGGGGTTTGTTTGTTTTTGGCATCGAATGACAGTCCCATATTGTTACTTTCCCTCCTGATCTAATCATATTTGAAGCTCATCTGAGCTTCTAACTACCAGGATCGTGTCATTGACATATTTAATTTTATTCAAGACTACGCAATTCACTTTAATGCCTTCAGATTTACCTTGTACCTTGTACAGTTTTCACATTTTTTTTAGCTACCAGTGGAGCACCCAGTGAATGTGACAGGTCTCACACACACTGTTGCACAAGTATACGGTACAAGGCAAATAACTGGTAAATTTCCTGTATTATGCGGTCTTGTAATGTGATAGGAATATGGCCAAAATCACAAAGTTCCGGCTCTTTTTGAACCTGTGAAGATGTCCTTCACAAATATCTTTTTTAATAATGTGGAAGACCACTTTACACTGAGTCGGCCTCTTGGTTCAGTTTGTTCAGCGTCATTTAAAATCAACCACCAGCAGCTCTCCGTTGCCTGAAACAAGACTTATCTTTGACCTTACCAGGAGGGTACTGAACCTAAGAATTTTGGAATGCAAAGGTATGTATTCTACAACACAGCCAATGGCTGAGCCGAAAATGGGGTTCAGAGTAGCTGCATGCACATAACAGAATCTGAAGAACACACTGCATAGTTTTATGAACACAGGGCTTAGCTGTGACATAGGCAGCAGTAGAATCAAACCAAACCAGGTTTTAAACAGCCAAAACGATGACCACTCTTATATATAATTTTTTTAAAAATGTAATGATGATAAAGAAAAGAAGTAGTTCACCTGTCTGGTACTTCTCTTCCTTTTTCTCTCTTCCAACTGGAATCCATTAAAATATAGCAGACCCTCATATAACAAACGGTTTGTATAACATAAAATCTGTACAACAGAAAAAAATTCCTGGAGATAGGGGAAATTTGCTTAACAGAATAGCCTATGGGGCGAATCCGTACAACATAAAAATGGTCACGATTAGGGATTACTCCGTTTTCAATGATTTCCAATGGGAAATTTGTACAAAGGAAAATTTGCTTAACATAATTTCATTTGGAATGAATTAATTCCTTTATACAAGGTACCACTGTACAGTAATGCAATTTCAGAGAATCCAGTTTCACAGACTATGAAACTTCTGCTATCCAGAATTTGTATCGTCTTAGCCTCAAACCTCTGCAAGCATCACATGTAGGCTCTTTCTTGACTGCACTTTTGGAAGATATGAAAGATTCATCTGTTTGCCCAGGCCTTTGGTGGCCCAAAAGAGATAAATGAGTTGAGTGCTCTCTCTGTCCCCCACCTCCCCCCCCCATGATATTTAAAGAGAATAGGTTGTTTTCACCACTGCTTGAAATGCTTTTAATTTCGAAGTTTTATTGGTGCCATTGTTGTTTTCAGAAAATCAGGCAGGATGTAACCATTTAAAACAAATAAATAACAATGAAAGGGTACACAGAAATAAATAAATAAATGCAAACCGAGAAACAAAATGAAAGAGCATGATACAGATGTCAGAAACCTCATTCAAGCCTGTCATCATTAAAAATATGCCAGAAATAAACTACATGAAAATAATGAAGAGTGTGCCGTGTAGGCAGTGTTTTGTTACCTTTTGACAAGAGAAAATATTTAATACCATTATTTCCCCCCACAGCTCTGAATATTAGTTTGAGTGTCACAAATAATTAAATGCTTATGAGTAAGAGACATCTTTAGACATTTTGACAATACATATTAAGAGGTGGTTTAAGGGGAAAATCTGCCAAGTGCAGCTTTTTATATTTGTGATACAAAACAATGATGCATTTTGATTAAGTTTATTCCACGCCTCCACTGCCGCTGCCATGACCACCACCATCATTATGAAAGAGGCAAACTGGGATCAACACGCAAGATGTTCAAAGAGTTGCCGTATTTCCACATTCTAGGACATTTCAAATATTGATATTCTGCACAGCTTGAAGGGCATCATAATAAGGATGTAACTCTTTACCTCTTTCACGCTTGCAGATGAGAAGGAAATATTTCCAACCTTTTCCAAAGACTTTGCAGGTTTTGTGCATTTTCACTTTTCATTTTTTTTTTTTTTTTTGGCAAAATAAATAATGGAAACTCAGATGATTCGTTCTGGGCCCTCTGCTGTCCTGAAATATCCTATAGTTCATAATAGAAGCAGCAGCAGCAGCAGTAGCAAGAGCCTGGAACTCTTGTAAACCTCCCCGAGTAGCCTTGTAGTTAGTTAAATGGCTGGTATATGCACAGATGATTGGTAGTATAATTCGAAAATAATAGAGATTTCCAGAATTAAAAACTATTTTAGTGTAATCTGCCACCTGGTAGATCACAGAGCACAGAGAGAACTCCTAGTTCCCTGAGCTCTTTGCCCTCTGAAGATGCTGGACACGGAGACTGTCGAAACATCAGGAAGAAAAAATTCCAGATCACGACCAAATAGCCTGAAAAAATAACAACGACCATCTTAGGTTTCCTATTATTCCAAATACAGTACTATCATTTTTGTTGTGCTACCTTGCTAGAAATATTGTCCTAATGTCCCTACAGTGCCAACAGGCCATTGTATTTTGCTCTGTTTTGTAATATGGCATGTTTTCCCCATCATGGGAAATTCCCGCCAGGACTCCTGTATATAGAATTCCCAGGTAAAGACATTTGGTGCAGAACAGGGAATTGCCATTAACAACAGTGGGAAGTGGCTCGTCCATTGATGGGAAAAACATGCTGTGTGAATGAGCTGTTAGTTGGTCCCCTGATATTGGGTAACACTCAATTATGCTTCTTTTCCTAAGCACCTTTCAAAATTGGCCCCTCTGATATCATCACTGGAAAATGTCTGGGCATACCCGTGAAACTTAAGGCCAAGCCAAAGAGTCTTATAGTTTTTAAAAAATGTTTGTGATAGTGCTGAAAGATGTCCCCCACTTGTCAATGATTTTTCTCTTTGTGAAAATGTTCTCATATTCCTTTACAATGACTTCGGTCTCAGGGTCAAGTTATATGACATGTTCAGCTTGCATTTAGAAGCCAATAACGTGTCAGTCTTCCAGGGAGGTGTATCCTCCAGAGCTATGTGCTTTAACAATCAAAACTTGAAAATTATAGAATCATAGAATCATAGAATCATAGAGTTGGAAGAGACCTCATGGGCCATCGAGTCCAACCCCCTGCCAAGCAGGAACCCCTTCACAATATTTCCGACAGATGGCCATCCAGCCTCTGCTTAAATACTGTCAAAGAAGGAGACTCTACCACCCTCCGTGGCAGCATATTCCACTGCCGAACAGCTCTAACTGTCATGAAGTTCCTCCGAATGTTCAAATTAAGCCCATGTTCATTTCCTAATTACAAATACAAAAGCAAAGTAAGGTGGCACTTCTAGGGTTTTCCATTTGCACCAAGAGTGGTTTTCACCTTACTCACCTGGTATCTGGAAATGCCAAGAACTGAACTTTGCACTGATAGGCCTATGACATATTTCATAACAAAACTAACAAAAAAAATCTAGTAGTAATAAAAATGGGCATTCAAAATAAAATTAGACAACCTCCTGGCAGATCAGCTTTGATTTGGATTCCTTCATTGATCAGGGGGTTGGAATTGATGGCCTTCTAGGACCCTTCCAACTCAATTATTTTATATTATATGAAACCAGAATGTCCAACCAGAACACATAGTTTTTCAGCCAAAGTTTCTATCCCACTGAAATAGCTATATATTTTACACCCCCCCCAAAAAAAAGAAAACCAAAATTGAAGAACATTCAGCACAGCAGTCTTCGTAAAACTATGCATAAGCAACTCATATTGCCACCCCTCAATTCCATAATGATGTCATATCATACTATACTTTTGCATTGGTGTGAAGACATGTGATGGAGCCACCCTGGTGCAGATAAGCAGATTTGGAGATGATCAATACTTGGATGGGATTCCATGCCACTTGGAACCCAAGAAGGAGGAAAGTGGGACACATATGGACTAAATTTAAAAATGATAATGTCTGACAGTCAATTTCAAGTATAAAATGAACCTCCACATTTCCCTCTTTTTGGTAGTTTCAGAATCTTCTGATCCATTCCTGATCCAGAGTTCCGTATGGAAGATGGTGCGGTATAGAAGTGTTACAAATAAATGAATGAATGAATGAATGAACTGATTGTCAGCCAGAATCGTATTACTTTTGTACCTCATTGATGGTCAAGCAACCTAAAGCATAGCAAATACCGTAACTTCCTCTAGTTAAGACAGTACCTGCATTCTGTATTGTTTACAAGTCAGGAGACATGACACATGAAGATGATTACATGCATGGACCTCTTAACTAGAGCCAATTTGCTGCTAAAATGTGCACTGTTCAACATACACCACTGTACTCAAGTAATACAATTTTGGCTCCCACCTCAGTGCTTTAAGCTCCAACAGTATACATACATGTATTTACCTATGGATGTGTCCCACTGAATTCAGTGGGGCTTACTTCTCTGAACTGACATGCAGATGAATACACTGTTAATTTCCAAGATGGATCATTCACCCATCCCACGTGTTATCCCTTAGTTATATAAGTAACTTTTACAATGCTCAAACGGCAAATACTGAGACTAAGAGTGAGACTGATAGGCAGATTTGTTCCTTTAAATTCTTGCTATTTTCCCAGGTAGATCTACACAAGTTCCCAAGCTAGCTGAAACACACACACACACACACACACACACACACACACACAGTCTTTTGGTTAGCATTAAACCATTCTATGTGATTTCATTTATACTATTTGTATTCCACCTTTCTCCATTTCAAATGACTTAAAAGCAGCGTAACTACAATTTCTTTCCCCACACTTAATTTTCCGCTGCTTCTTTGAGTATGTTTATCATTGCTGCATTTCAAATTCCACATTGCAGAGGCTGTCTTTTTCATACCTCCAAATAACATCTTTTTAGAGATCCCATTTTTATCTTCTTCTTGGAAAATGCATCACATTGAGGCATGGCATTAAGATGTCGCCATTTGTGAAGGCCATTTTTGGAAGAGCATCATATGAGAAGTATACCTCCTTCGTGATCACTCCCCTTACAGTTACCACATTTCCCCTTCTCTAACCACACTCAATTTTTTGGAGGGGTGGGGAACACCCATAAACAATAACATGAAAAATACAGACCAAAACAGGATTGCCCACATTGCATTACAAACCCTATAAGGTGGCGTGCGAAGAATTGTTTTTAGACTGTGCTCCCCACTTCCATGGCTGAAACAGAGTAAGCTCTCAGTCAAAATGAAGGAGCAGAGGAACACCAGGAATCCATGCAGGCTTTTAATCCCTAATTTAGAATGCCTTTAATTTAATCCAAAATCATATCCCCTTTTTCTATCCTGAACACAGTTAGGCAAAGAGATGAAACTGCACAGTGATTTCGATGAATATAATTATTTTCATTAAACTCACCTACACAAGGGTGTCGTCCCCTCCAAAAACACCCCCAAATTATATAGTATATTTTTAAAGAAACAGATTTAATATTGTAAATCAGTTTGGGAATATTTGCTAGGATTTCACAGCAATGCCTATATGGCCATTTGTAAAAATCAGCTGCACCGTAGTCTGATATTTAAATCTGTGTGGCAGAGACACGAATGGTGATACCTATATTTTATTGATCATATATGTATAAACCGTAACAAAATAAACCAGAACATATATATACAAATCTGGGAGAGAAACTGGGCCTTTTATTTTCTGCACACACAACCCTGGGCACAGCAGGTTTTTCAATTAAATTAGTCTTTCGAGGGTGATACAGGAAGCACCAAAAAGGTTCTTTAAAACCTTACTGCATCTCATATTTGCCACTTGGGGTTGTAGACCTGTTCTTTCCCAGTAACACCCTTCCTGCTGTTGCCCCTGCTGTTGTTCTTTCGCAACACGCCTCATTTTAACGGTTATTCAAGATGGATCATGCTATTTCCACACGTTCAGTTGCTCTGCTTTTCCATAACCATTTATGGCAGAAGACGGCGCCTATCACAGTCCCCTTTGCATCATGAACAACTTTAATGAGGTAGAGTATCATTAGATGATAGCAGTTTTATGCTGAATGCAAGGAGAGAATATAGGCACTTACCCAGCAAAGAGCCAAGATAGAGAAATAATAGATACAATATACAGAGATGAAAGAGCAAAGACTGCATCTCATTTCCATTAATACAATAAAAATGCAGCATTAATGCTGCAACTTTTTTCCTAAGAATATGCCACACACACAAACTCCACCAGTGAAGTTGAACAATATTATGTTTATATCATCATAAAGAGCTTAAAAAGAGAAGGGTGCACTTCCCCCAGGCTTTACTCACATGTAAGCAATCTATCCCAACTCCAAGTTATTAATATGTTTGAATTTAATTGCCTCAAGTAGAACATTTCAGCTAAATGAATTTTGAAGCAGCACCTCAAACTGGGCGATGAAATCTGTTAGAAGTAAAGAGTTGTACCGGGTGAACGGCAGCTAAATCGTAGCAACCCTACAAGAAATAGCGCACAGCATTTTCAACAGTTTACATAAGTATGCTAACCATTTATTACCTCACATTACAATCATATGGGGGGAGGGTGATAGGCAGCATATGGGGGGGATGGTGACAAGTTATCCTACTGAGCTTTTAAAAATATGTGATCATAATTTCTAAAAGTTCAGTTTTCCCAGCAGGGAACTATTGCCACATGCTCTATAAGGTGCCCGTGTATGCCAACAATAAAGATGTTTGCCCATGAGCTGAGACTAGAGAATGGAGATGGTCATGTGTTTGCTTCTTTAAATGTAGTTTTTCCTCAAACTGATTTCGTTTGGCTTGACTAGATAGGTAGTAGAGGATTAAACAGCATAACTGCAGGGTCTATATGGTAAACAATACTGCTTTCTGAAGGGCAGGGGAGTAGCTAAATAACAGTGGGATTTCTTCTCTCTCATTCCCAAAGGTAAGACTACACTTCTTGTGAAAGAACACATATTTTCATTCTTCAAATATAAACATTTGGTACTACGCTTATCTCTGAACTCTCCTTTCCCCCCACTGATCTAAAAATCCCTCCCTTAAAAATATAATAATGAACAACAGCAGTTACCAGAGGAAATGTGTCAATTTAATGGGGGAACAAGATTTGTCTGTGACCCATTTCCCCAAGAAATCCAGCGCAGGCAGGATTCCCTAGGTATTTTTTAAGAGGAAGGTTATTTCCACCTCGCAAAAGACTGTGTTAAGCATCTGATTCAAAAGGACTCAAAATCCATAATTCCACATCCACAGTCATTCAAATATTAAAAATAGCAACAACAACAACAAAAACCACCACAGAAACAAGCTGTTTGCATTATAGAACCTAAACAGTACTTTGCATGTGTTGGGAAAAATCAGAATCTTTTGTTTTTTCAGTTGCAGTTAAAAATCCCAAGTACTGTACATGGCCCATTTTGAAGACCTTTAAAAGCTACACCGTCTTATGTCCCACCAACAACACAGAAGACAAACATACTAAAACTTCAATACTCTGATTTTATTTTCTGGCTTCTGAGGCAACTGTTAAAAAAACAAAACAAAGGAAAAACATTTGTAAGGGGGGGGAGCAAAACATAATAGTAATTATGTCATTGATCTGAAAACATGGCTTTAGGTTCATAGAGCCGCTACAATAAAGACAGCCAAAGCTCCCCAAGGACTTTTCAGGGAAGTGTGACAGGAAGGCTAAGAGCAAAATATAATTTATGCCAAACCCTAACAATCTCCTTTTATTTTTCAGATGAACGGCCTAATCTTACCATCCCTTCAAATACAGGTGTTGGAATGAAACTAAGATAGCAAGCTCATACACATTTTACTCAGTAGTAAGCCCTGAGTGGGATATACTCCATGATGCAAATGTCTACTGAGCCAGACAAATAACCCCAGACATGTAACTTTCCTCACCTATTTTTATTTCAAAGATAACTTTTAAAAAAACCCTCAACAATAATAATTGATCCATCCAATTTGCTGAATGAATGAAAACAAAACTTCCGCTGTGACATTATCATGCTTCCAGCTGGCTCCAGTGGATGGCAGAAACCACCCTGTGGCTTGTGGAAGCATGTTCTGGAGGAGGGGGAGACCTTTTACAAATGTATTTAATTTCAGAAAGAAATGTACCTTAACAAAATTAACAAAGGGCTATTTTTCATAGCTAGACCTTACGAAATGGAGTTTGGTTCAAATCTATCTCCTCCTCTCTGTAACTTTAACTGAAAAACCTGGACATCTAGTTGATTTCACTCATACAGAAATGTAAACAGACACTTCCAACTCATATGTCGCCCACAGAAAACTGGATTGGAGAACTCCCAGAAATTAACTCTTAAATTGTGCAGCCCGCCCCCCCCAAAAAAAACCTTGGAGGGATTTGTTACTGTAATTCTGAGTGTTACTAAAAACATCCCAAGGTTTTTCATCAATCCAAGTATGCCAACAGCCACTACTGGTGAAGAAAGACATATTCTGTGCAAAATAATAATTTTAAATTTGTGGCATAGGAATTAGGGGGAAGGAGAGAAGAAGGGAAAAACAAAAGAAAAACGTTCTCTATATTTCATCAATTTCCTCTTGAAGTAAAATCTAAGGCAATTAGCGTGCAAGAAGTTGGGAGGGGAATATCCCATCCTAGAACAGCATCAATTTTTTAGGGAAGCTGCAAGACCTTTGACAAATCTGGAAAGACTTCTTGCATCCTACCTCACATGAAAGCAGGCTTTATTTTCTGCCCTAACCACGGTGCAGACCTCAATATGTAGATTAATGTTCTTAACAGAAATGTCAAGTATAGCAAAGAGGGGTAAACCAACCAAACATCAATTCTTGTGGTAAAATAAAGTTGGGAAGAATTATGAAAATAGATAGCTACTGTAAAAGGACAAAGGAGTAGTTTTAAGCCCCAGAACCAAGATGGCCAAAATTCCACAACTTGAACTCCACTTCCATCCTCATTGTGAATGAGGGCTCACATAAAAAGAAGATTAAAGGAAGCCACTTAAGAGTAGAACACTGCACTACATAGTTAAGACAGTTGGGTGCCACTGTAAATGTCAAGACTGCATCCTACTGAATCCTGGTCTTTGTAGTTTGGTGTGGTAGGTAGATATCTGTGCTAAAGAACCCTACAGAACTTCCCCGCCGCTACCAAGAGAAATGAATTTCAGCTGCCTTAGGTCCTCTTGGGAAGCAAGGCGGGATACAAATATTTTTAAGTAAATACTAATACTGTACAGAATTCAGAGTCCTTGACAAATATGACAAATCCTGGGCTGCCTTTGCAGGGAACCATAGCCATTAAACGGGATCAAGCTCCTCTGTGTAGTCTAGATGCATTGTCTCCAAGATGAGAAATGAGGTAAAAGCTGGAACACTCATAAGGCACACTATCAAATACTATTGACATTTATTGATACTAATCAGCCTCTAAATTACTCTCAGTTGCTAACAACAGCTGCCCAAAGGTCAAGAGAATTTCAATTTCTTTGCAGGGAATTGATTCTGGGAGCAGCTAATATGGGGGCCCTTTCTGATGCCCAAAATATAATTGGCTGTAGTTTGCAAGGTTGGTCAAAACAGCCATGTCCTCCAAGCAGGTAAAACTGTGGACGGTATCTCTCTTGCATTTCTTGGGTGGTCACATGCACACAGCCCAAATCAAAGAGAGATTGGTGCTTCTCCAAACACAATTCCAGGTGGCATCAAACACTGCAGCCAAGAAGCCAAGCAGTTCATCTAAGAATCCCAGGCAACCCCTCTTTTGCAACTACCTTTGCTTTCATGTCAACTGTCACTATAGGGAGATGAGCTGAGGAATTCTGAGCCAAGAGATACTTAGATGTTTTTGATCTGTACTTCCTTTCCTGGGGGAGGATAAAAGAACAACTGCAGATTTCTAAAGCACCATTCAGGCCTATTTTGCTCAGAGTCCAGTTGTATTATCCTTCAAAGAATGGAGCTAGAAGTAACTTTGCATAAAAGCAAAACCTTTCAACATGAGAGCATGTGCCAGGCTCTTCCTAAACCACATATCAGACCTATGTGTACAACAGCCTAGACCGGAAGTATGCAGGTTGCCCTGTTTGAATGGATTATACCCGACTTTAATAAGGTGGTACTATTAAAGCGCAAATTGCAACTTTTAAGTAATGATTGCTAATAGCCTTATGTTTACTTCCACACAAGGACTTCCATGAAAACAAAATCTGCATTATTCATTTCTAGCTCCTGTAAACAAAGTGAATGCACCTGGTTCTCTCTCTCTCTCTCTCTCTCTCTCTCTCTCTCTCTCTCTCTCTCATACTTTTGAGCTTGGGCTTCTTAAATAGACCTAGCACAGAGAGCAGAGAGAACTTGGGGGGGGGGCAGATAAGAAAAATGCTAAATTCAGATTTATATTCACTAGCAATAAAGCAGCATTTTCATGATTTGGAAAATAAAATATGCACATCTCAACAAGCTCTAGGAGGTAAGGAGAGCTTAATCCTGTGGAATTGGGTTTGAAAGCTATTCCTAATATAGAGAAATAAAAATGGCATTAACATACCAATTCAGTCTTAGTCGTAGCTTTTCCTTTCCTCTCAATTGTGTTGTGTTGTGCAATGGCTACTCCCCAGAGACAGATGCATTTTTATAATTCAACAGCAACATTGCCAGCCTGATGCTCAATTTCCCATTGGCTGCAGGAGAATCCCTCCTGTCTCCAAACCATGGGAGAAGAAGGGAACCAGTCCGACAGTCAGTAGGCAAAGCACCTTGGGCTCTTTAAGGATGGCAGATCACAATGAACGTGTAAAATATCATTACAAACAAATGTACGATGCAATGGCAAACATGGATCTAACATATGCTCACATCTGCTCCAAGGAGCATGCAGACAATAGTAAAAAAGAAGAATGGTGTAGCCGGGCGTGGGTGGAACCATGGGTCAATGACAACATAAATGTTTCATATTGCTCTTTTCCTTACTTTCAGAGAGCATGTGTTACTGCTTTTTTAAGAGTTAAGGATAAAATATGCCGCCATCAAACCTAAATTCTCTTCTTCCAACTTACCCACCTACACAGCCAGGTATTATTTCAACATTCCTTAACATACAGAGATCTAACACCTTAAAACTAAAAAGGCAGATTTGTCATGGAGGTAAGATTTTCATCAACCAGCTGGACAATCCTGCTCATTCACTTGCTTGTTCTCTCTAACATTTGCTTCGTTCATTAATCAAATGAGGAAACCTGCTTTCGAAGTCAATGCTTTAGACATGATTATTTACAATTGTGCATTGGATTTAATTTCAGGCACTGACCAAGGCAGCTGCCACCTCTAGAATCATAACGATTACCCTCTGTCTGCCCTTACAATGTAACAGCAAAAGAAAAAGAAAAAGATACAAACTTTTCTGAGCCAATCGTGGTCAAAGCCATAAGTGACCCTAAATCCAGCAGAACTTTTGAAATGTGTAGTCTTTCTTTCTTTCTTTCTTTCTTTCTTTCTTTCTTTCTTTCTTTCTTTCTTTCTTTC
>JAHTLZ010000129.1:91621233-91638667 GCA_023846285.1 Phrynocephalus versicolor | reverse complement strand
ATCATCATCATCATCATCATCATCATCATCATCATCATCATCATCATCATCATCATCATCAGGCAATAAATAATGATAATTTTATTTTATCTGCTATTTCTTCAGCCTGCATTTTTGCAAAAAAACTAAAATGAAACAGCACTCTAGCCAAGAGCTAGCAAACATCATTAAAAGAGATTAAAAATAAATTAAAAACAGATTAAACAATAAAACCATTAAAATCATAATAGTCACGAATAATAATAAAAGTCATAACAGCAATCAGAATAATCAAAGTAGTCAGTGTTATAGTACAAGGAAGGGAAAGAGAAAGAGAAACAGAAGAATGAGGGAAGACAATGTGTAGGTGAACATCTTTGGGAGAGGCATTCATTGATGACTTGATCAGAAAGAATACCTATCTGGTTGGTATCTTTTTCACCTTTGAGGAATATGGTATTTGGTGCAACGCTTGTGCAGCAGTTCTGTGAGATCAGGCAGAATTAGATGGAGGAGACTGTGATGATAGGAGAATCAGTAGACCGGACAACAGGAACAATACTGGGAGTTTCAGCAGTAGGGAAGGAAAGGCTTAGTCCTTGAGGGAGGCATAATTTGGTGGTAGGACGGATGGTGTGAGGTTCAATGTTTTTCTGTATCAATGGTTCTCAATGAATGTTCCTGGACTCCCAGCTCCCAGAAATCCTGGCTAGCACAGCTAGTGATCAAAGCTTCTGGGATGTTCAGTTCAAGAACATCTGGGTACTCAAGTTTGGAAACCATGGGTATACCTGATTATGCACTGGTAATACCAGTATATTTCCTGCTGTCTAGATGTTGCAAGGCTTAAACTGTTACCAAGAGTGACAAAGAATGATACCCCCCCCGACTTTGAATTTTTTTAAAAAAATCATTTCCTGATAGTAGAGTTTGTGTGTTTGTTTTGCTTTGTACTGGGGCAAACCAGAGTTCAGGTGTCAAGAATATCAATGGTTGGACATTTTCGGTGTTAGTGCAAGCAAGCAAAGAAGACCCTTCTTTAAAGGGGTTGAATTCTTTCCAAAAGAGGCTAGCAGTAAGATGAATCTCCAGTGAAAAAATCTAAGATTGAAACTTTTAGTGATAACACTATTTAAAAAAAAATCCAGTTCAGAGAAGTTTTAAAGCATTTCTTCAGTCTTTTTGAAGTATTTCCAGATCATTTTTAGAAGATCCTGATTGCTGGGAGAAAAAGTGGGATTTTAGGAATCCACATTCAGGATCAAGCACAGCACTGGGAAGAAGAAATACTCTGTGTGAATGGACCAGTGGCCACAATAAATGTGGGATTTTTGGAGCTGTAGTCCACAACAACAGTAATTTTTAAGTCCCTGCTACACTTTCTGGAATCCTATTGTCTACACAAGCTGTAATAACCCTACAGATGTAAAATTTCTGGAAATTTTGAAGCTTGGAAAAAAACCCATTTTTTTCCTTTTTCCTCCCCAGAAAAAAATGGATTTTTTTGGAAAAATTGAGAAAAATGCTACAGTAGCACACACACACACACACACCCTTTACAGCTTGAAAGTCATGCTGTTATTTTAGGAACATAATACATCGATCCTTGTATAAAGGAATTAATTCGTTCCAAATGACATTCTGTTAAGCATAATCTTTTTTTTCTTTTTCTTTTTTCAATTTTTCCAAATTTTGGGGGGGGGGAAACCAAAATTTTCTTATAATGTTGTAAGATGCCTCTCCAAATTCCTTGTTCTTAAATTTGAATATGTCTTAAATGTTCTGAGTTTTATATTGTCTTTCAGTATTGTAAGCTGCCTTGGGTCCTTTTCCAAGGAGAAAGACTAAGTAAAAATATTTAAAATAAATAATAAAATAAATAGTTTTGAATGGCTTTTATGTGTAAAATGTCATTTGGATTTCTTTTGCCTCTTTAATTCCTTATCTTTCAAAATTTTGAATCAGCTAGAGTAATCATATATTGGTTTAATCAAATATTTTGTTTTTGTTGTTGTTGTTCAGTCGTTCAGTCGTGTCTGACTCTTCGTGACCCCATGGACCGGAGCTCGCCAGGCCTTCCTATTTTCCACTGTCTCCTGAAGTTTGGTCAAACATATTGGTTGCATCGATGACACCGTCCAACCATCTCATTCTCTGCTGTCCTCTTTTCCTTTTGCCTTCCATCGTTCCCAACATCAGTGACTATTCCAAGGACTCCTCTCTCCTCATGAGGTGGCCAAAGTACTGGAGCCTCAGCTTCAAAATCTGTCCTTCCAGTGAACATTCGGGGTTGATTTCTTTCAGGATGGATAAGTTTGATCTCCTTGCAGTCCAGGGGACTCTCAAGACTCTCCTCCAGCACCACAGCTCAAAAGCATCGATTCTGCAGCGATCAGCCTTCTTTATAGTCCTGCTCTCACTTCCATACATCACTACTGGAAAAACCATAGCTTTGACTATCCTGACCTTAGTTGGCAAAGTGATGTCTCTGCTCTTTAGGATGCTATCTAGGTTTGCCATTGCTTTCCTCCCAAGAAGCAGGCGTCTTTTTATTTCGTTGCTTCAGTCGCCATCTGCAGTGATCAAGGAGCCGAAGAAAATAAACTCTGTCATTGCCTCCATTTCTTCCCCTTCTATTTGCCAGGAGGTGATGGGACCGGTGGCCATGGTCTTAGGTTTTTTTTATGTTGAGCTTCAGACCATTTTTTCACTTTCCTTTTTCACCCTCATTAAGAGATTCTTTAATTCCTCCTCACTTTCTGCTATCAGAGCAATATCGTCTGCGTATCTGAGGTTGTTGATATTTCTTCCGGCAATCTTAATTTCAGCTTGTGATTCATCCAGACCTGGTAAACATTATAGTAAACAAAACAAATTTCTATACAAAAATTATTTTAGACTCATTATAGTTCCTGATTACATTTTAACTTCAGAAATTCAAAATGATCAACCAAACTGAATGAAACAGTATGCCTTAGCAACTGTATTTTTCATAAATAAATGAAAAATATGAAGTTTTAATAATCCTTTCACCTGTTTGCCATCTCTTTAGCTTGGGTTTAAGGCAAGTGCTATGTTTCCAAAAAAGGAACAGAATATGCATTTATGTGCATAAATGTCTCACATAAGGAGGTAGGCAACCACACACGCCCCATAGTGTTATAGATATATATATATAAAGCAGATTGAAGATATGTTGCTTGAAAACCTGTTGCTTATCATATCTTGCTGCAAAAGAGTAGGCCCATTGAATCAGTGCGGATTTGTCAAATGAATTCCTGTATAAATTCCATTTTTTCAAATAGGCAACTTGAACGGGGCCATTTGAGTCAATGGAACATCCGGAGGAGATGACTCACCAAACCCCCAGTCTAGTGCAATGGTTAGCGTGTGTGAACCAGCCTACTGCACAAAAACATTTTCTCATATTTTAGGGATGAATCCCTAAATTGTGGGTAAGGTTAGCATATCAAGACTTATAGCAGTTTGTAGACTGGAAAGAGAAATTTAATCTCTGCAATGGTAGGAATGGTATCCCATGGTTTAAGAATTGCCTGTTATCTAGATGTAGTGGTATTAACAACACTTGTTTAATTCTTCTTCCAGTTCAATTAGACTTTTTACAATTCACTGTCAATGAGGAAACTGCAAAAGTCTTCATTTCTATGCAAGAGTGAGACAAATAGTGCTGTCTGTTTCTCATCGAGGTCTGCATAATTCGGAGCTCTCTCTCCTTTATTTTAGTGTCCTTGGCCTTTGAGAAGCAAAGTGTAAACACACAGTACAAACGCTGAATGACTGGGAGATTGTTGCAAACTATGTGATTAACCCATCCAGTGCTTGTGATCCTTAAGGGTCCATGGAACAAGTTCATTTTGTTCATTTTGCATTCTTTATATTAAACTGTTATTTGTACAGTTTTGCTTAAATGACATTGAAACTTGCTCTCTATGTTTGTCCAGACCACTATAACATTCCTTGTGTGTTTGTAGGTCTAGAACAGTTTTGTGGTTTCTCATTCTTGTCTGAAAGAAAAAGGCAGGATTCACATCCATCTCAAGACCACCCACACTTCTGGTCTAGGAGCTGTCTTACACCTATTACTTCATCAATTAAAGATTTAAATTGGTGCACAGTTATTAGGAATTCTGGCATTCAGCTTCATCCCCCATCATCATTATCATCATTACACCACATGAGACTCTGGATGTGATACCAGACAAGCAGGATCTAAGTAATAAATCACCACCATTGCCCCTACCAATAACCCTCAAAGTGTTCAATAAACTTCACGAGCATTGTCACTGTCGGGTGACGTCTGTACACCGCCCAGAGTTCCCTATGGGAAAATCAGGTGGTTAATAAGTGTAAGAAATAAATAAATAAATAAATTGCTCCAAGAGTTCCTGGAGATATATTCTTCTGTTCTTTCTATTTTAACCATACTCTTTTGTTTGGTTGCTTGAAAAATGAAACTTCCTAGGCCGGGATGGCTGTATAAGACATTATTTGGTATACTCAAGATTAGAGATGGGCACGACTAGGTAAAATTACGTTTTCGAGTTGTCGTCTATCGGAGGCAGCCCGTGTCGGCTCGTTTCCGTTTTTCGCGAAACTTCGCAAAAATAGTCGTTTCGTTTTTCGTTTTTTCATCTGTCGTTAAACTGGTTGGGGGGATAGCGGGCTCCTGGAGGCACCTCTTTTTTGGGGGGTGGGTGCCTCCCATCCTCACCCACTAGGAAGGGAAAGCAGGCTCCTGGAAACCCCTCATGGCATGGGGGTCTCCTCTCCTCACCTGCTGCTGCAAAAGGGCATGCATAGCCATATGGATATGCATACCAGTTGCAGACTATGAGACCAGTGGACTGGCAGAAGCCAAAGCCATAGGGTGATGCCTAAGGCTCTCGCACCCGCTGTGTCTCACAAAGAAGGGAATCGTACTTGCGTAGTGCAATGCAAGTAGATCTGGCTTAGGGTTAAGACGGGTTAGCGCAAGGGCTAGGGTTAGGCTAGTTACTGGTGAGGTTAGGGTGGGGTAGTGGGGTGCACCTCTGGGTGCCTCTCTGACCCACTAAGAGGACAGTGTACTGTGGCATATGGGTAAGGAATCAAGGATTAGGGTTAGGGTTAGGGGGCTAGGGCAGGGTTTAGTGGGCTTTTTGGCACATCCCAGAAGTCTCAGTGGCCAAGTGGCAATGCGATTGGTGGGATGGCTCCAAAAATTTGCATGGTCCACTCCCACATGGCCACTTGGCCAGCCCATCATTGCGCAGGTGTAAATAAAATAAAATAAAATAAAATAAATGGAGAGAGGACAGGGGAGGAGACATTTTGTTGCAAGAAAAGCCCACTGCTACTGTAAAAATTCTGGCAGTTTTAGCAATAGCTAGCATTAGCAATTTTTGCATGTTTCTGTGGTGCTTGTGTGTTTTTGGACCACGATTTCAAAAAAAATATTGTGGTCGCCACCCCATTTTGGATCCCCCGCCCACACCGCATGGCATGGCGACTCGAGTCTGGCTGCCCAGGACAGGACAGGAGGAGAGGGGGAGGCCGGGGACGCCCCTCCAGAAACCACCCCTCTGGTAGGTGCCCTGAGCCCTCACTCAAGCAGGCATATTTTCGCCTGCTTTTTGGCCGGGAATGGGGGGGGGAGTTTAAAACTTTTTTCTGTGCCGCTTCCTCTGGAATTGCGGCGGCCGGCGGTGAGTCCGGTGCTGTTGCGAACTTGCGGCGAGCGACTACGACGAGGATTTTCCCCACCACCACCAGAGCAGCCCAGGAGGACAGGAGAGGGGGGGAGGCTGGGGACCCCCCCCAGAAACCCCCCCTCTGGTAGGTACCCTCACTCAGGCAGACATATTTCCGCCTGCTTTTTGGCCGGGAATCAGGTTTTTTTTAACTTTTAAAAACTTTTTTTCTGTGCCGCTTGGCATCACGGGATCGCCGCGATGCCAGGAACGACCACGACAAATCAGACCCAATTATTCTTTAGTCGGTTCGAGTTCGAGTTCTGGCGGAGTAATTCCCGTTTCCTTTTCCGTTCCGTAACGGAAACGAGGAACGGAAACGGGAATTCCGCTAAGTCGTGCCCATCTCTACTCAAGATATCCTCTTTACCAATGGTTAATGCCACCAGTGACTCTGGTGGCAATACAGCGACTTCCAGCACCTTCCAAAAGATTCTGCATACAAAGACCAGTGACTCCCTAACTTCCCCCAAATTCAGTGAATAAGGTAGGCTGGTAGGTTGACAAAAGCTTCTCCATGCTGTACTCCTAGTCCCCTGGTTTTCTTATGTTCTTCAAAAGGAAGATGTGGTGGTGGTGATAAGCGGAAAAGACAATATAATTTATATCAGAGATGTAACTAATTTTTCTTTCCATTTAAAGGCCCTCCCAGTGATCTGGTATATGAGAACATTTATTTAGCTTAGGCAGAGTTTCCTCCCCATGAACAGCATGGTTATAACCAGCGATGTATGCTGATTGCACTATTTACCTCAACCCCTGTGGCTTTTTAGGTGTCAATATATACAACCCGAGGAAAAGGATAAGATGGGTTTCTCAGTACAACAGTGCTGAAACGGTGCCTTCTCCTGGAATTATTTTTTTTAAAAGCCAAGATATTATAAATGGAAGCATTAACAAGGCTTGGTTGAGAGGAGACCTACAGATTTATGGCTTCCTGTCTCCACCAGCAGATGTCATTGTGGCTGGCAGAACAGAATGCCTTTCAAAGAAGGAATGGGGGTGGGAATACAAAAGGCCTCAGGGAGGGAGAGAGAAATGAAAAATCTGGTGTCCATTTTTATACCTCGGCCAGAATCCGTTTACAGTCCTGAGCGGGACTGACACTGCACAGGCTCTGCAGATTTGGCTGTTCTGTTATTTATAACTAAGTAGGAGAAAGATGTTGGCCTGTCCCTCCTTTGCTTCTTTGTCTTTTTTTTTTGGGGGGGGGGGCGTTGTGTATTTTTCATTAGGGGAAAAGCCCATGCCATTTGCCTAAAGGGGCTTTGCACATTTAGTAGTGACAACCAGTCAGGCTTTTTTTTATTAAAACAAAAAACCAAACAGCATGTCTTCGTTTTTCCAAAGGACTGCATTGATGGACATATAACTCTACTTACCAGGTGTCCACTTGCGTGGAGATAGACCCAGTGAATACAACAGGGCTTACAGTACTGTACACCAGAAGACAAAAACATGTAAAATTGGTTTATGATCTTAATTGTATACTGCTGGTTTTGTTTGTTTGTTTTACACACATTCCTCATGTTTCTCCATCCAGTACTAGCAAGAGTATTAATTTGTTTATATGTTTGTTTATAATATTTGTATCTTATCCCGTATCATAAAATCCCAGGGCAGGCACAATATAAATGGAATTTAAACCCATATAAAATCATTCAAAACAGACAGTTTTTGCAACATAAACCTATTTAAAAGCTATACAGTTTGAGCAGGATTCCATAAACTACTCGGGTTCAGATTTTTGGACACCAAAGGCTATGATGAATAGCCATGTTTGGGCTTAGAGCTGAAGTAAAACAAATAGAGATACCAGTTGGGCCTCCAAAGAGAGCATTCAATGAAGAGGACATCACAGTAGAGATTGTCTAGCATAAATAAAGCTTGTTTGTCTTGGCATAACATAACATAAGGTCTGTGTAAATATGCCAAGCGTTACACTCCAGCCTCAAGGATTGCAGAGTTGGTCACATGGTTCTTATTGTGACCAATTGTACAAGAGACTTGCAGAAGTACTTTTTGAAGAGCTCGTCCACCCTATCATTCTGATTACACTTGGCAATTAGCCATGGCTAGCACGTAATATAATGCCTTTGGCCTGTGCATACAGCTATAGAAGCATTAAGCTTGAAGGGGCCTATAAGGCCAGTGATCAAAACAGAAATACAAATAAAAGCAGATCTGGCAGACCGTTGTTCAATTTTCCCTTGAAATTATGGATTCTGTTGTACTCCTCCATAAGTTAAGATACTCCCCCTCCTGATATTCAGCCTAAATCTGACCTTTTGTACCTTGAACCCATTGTTGCCTGTCCTGCTCTCTGGGTTGATCAAGAACAGATTTTGCCCCTCCTCTGTATGAGAGCCTTTCAAGTATTTGAAAAGTGCTACCACATCTTCCCCCAGTTTTCTTTTCTCATAGGGCTTGGTTCTCTCCCCTCCCCCCATTCCCCAACCATCCTTTTTACCTTACTCTGGACTTATCTGGAAGTTGAGTCATGGCTACTGGACTTCTTTTTTGAGAGAGAAATGTTTCGCTGTTCATCCAAACAGCTTCATCGGTCTGAATACAGCTAGTGTGAGTCCTCCATCTTATAGTCAGCTTTGACCTCTTGTCACCCTAGTCTGAATTAGGCTCATAAGACGAACAATAGCCTGAATAAGCTCGTTAGGGAGACAATAGTATCCATAGCCTTAAGGTGAACAATGGCCTAAAGTGCTGAAACCCATCAAGAATGGGTCGTTAGCTATGGCCTTGGTGGTGAGGCTTTTTGATTTGTCTGGGTACTTTGGAAAGCACAGCCTGATAAGTAGCAGATAGACTATGCCGGAGCCCACCACCTCTATTGAGGGAGGGGTTTTCAATGCTTACATGAATGGCTTCCCTTACTCCTCTCTCAAACCACCTCTCTTCTTTGTCTAATATGTGTACATCTTCATCTTTGAAAGAGTGCCCTTTGTCCTTCAAATGGAGGTGTACTGCTCCATTTGTTGCAAACCTATACATGGAAGAAGTGGAGAAGAAGGCACTCAACACCTTCCCAGGGACAACACCATCCCACTGGTTCAGGTATGTAGATGATACCTGGGTGAAAATCAAGACTCAGGAAGTACAGGCCTAAGATGAGGCCTAACCAAACCCAAAGATAGGGGGAGTAGTACTTGTGAAATTCGGAAACTGTACTCCATTTAGTGCACCCTAAAATAGTACAGTGGTACATCTACTTACTAGTTTAATCTGTTCCGAATGCATGCTCTTAAGTCGGACAACACCTAAGTAGAGCAGACCTATCTAAAAAAATTAAAAAAAATTAAATAAATCGCAAAAATAAAAAATATGTAAGTAGAGCAGACCACATCTAAAATTTGTAAGGCAGCAGTTAAAACGCCAACTGTTTTTCGCTCTTAAGTCGAATGGCTCTTTAGTCGAGCCACTCGTAAGTAGAGGTACCACTGTATTTGCATTTTTGTAGCCACATCACACTGTTGGCTCCAGTTGAGCTTCTGATCTATGGTGATTCCAAGATCCTTCTCACTCATAGTATTGCTGAGCCAGGTATCTCCCATGTAACTGTGTGTTTGTCTTCTTTTTCCTAGGTGCCCTTTTTTTCATTTATTCCTATTGAATGTCATTCTCTTGTTTTCAGCCCAGCACTAAAGCCCATCTAGATTATTATGATTTTTTTCTCTATTTTCTAGAGTGTTAGCTGTTCCACCCAATTCCGTATCATTTGTAAATTTGCTAAGCATTCCCTGGACCTTCTAATCCTGGTCATTAGTAAAAATGTTCAAGACCACTGGGCTCAAGAATAAGCCCTGAGGTACCCCACTGGTTATAATATAAATCTCAGCGTACTCAAGTCTTTGATAACCACAGTCAATCTGATACAAATACAGTGGACCCTTGTATAACAAACAGTTTGTATAACATAAAATCTGTACAACATAAAAAATTCCGGAGATAGGGGAAATTTGCTTAACATAATTGCCTATGGGGAGAATCCATACAACATAAAAATGGGATTACTCCATTTTCAATGCATTCCTATGGGAATTTGTATAAAGGAAAATTTGCTGAACATAATTTCATTTGGAACGAATTAATTCCTTTATACAAGGTACCACTATATGTCAAAGCCTAGAGAACAGAAATATTAAAGGCCAGGAGAAAATTGGCTTTATTCTAATAATTGGACAACAAGAATTTATTTGCAAATCTGAAACCAAGAGAAGGGTTCTTATGAGGTCACAGCAGGTGGACCTTTGTGTAGTGGTTGCATAAAAGACTGTAACAAATAACAAGTTTCACACAATAATTAATTAAACCTTCTCAGTGCAACACACACATAGAATAGCTTTGTACTGAACTAGGGAGCACTGGCATCTGTTAGAACAAAAAGGGATAGTCAGGTAAGCTTTAAAATTCACAAGAAGCAACAAAATAAAGCTTTATATTTATGTATTCAGTATACAGTCATCCTCCGCCATTTCGCGGTTCAGGTACTGTGGTCCCACTGTATCATGGCATTGCAGTACCTGCCCCTTGGGGCCGTGCGGGTGGTGGTGGTGGCAGGCAATCACATCACCCCGCGCCACCCCCTGGCCCCTCCGAGAAGCTGCAGAGCCACGTGGGGGGCGGGGGCGATCGCATAGCCCTGTGCCGCCCCCCGCTCCTCCAAGAAGCCTCGGGGCCACGCGGGGGGGTGGCGGGGATGATGAAAGTGCCCCCCGGCCCTGAGGCTTCTCGGAGGATTACGGGGGGCGGCACAGGGAGCCGCCCCACAATCTCCATTGAAATGCATTGAGCCAATGCATTTTTCCCCATTGGAATGCATTGAGCCAATGTATTCCAATGGGGAAAATTATCTCCATTGAAATGCATTGAGCCAATGCATTTCAGTGGAGACGCCCCGGACGGTGGGAGGTCAGATCCCCCTGCCACCGCCGGTGCATGCCGCCCCAAGACTTCTCAGACCTGTGCGCTCCGGCGGCAGCAGGGGGGTCTGATCACCCCCCACCCCCCCAGGCCCCACCCGACGCACTTCTGCATATCACAGATTTTCAGGCATCGTGGGTCGGGTGGTCCCTAACCCCCATGATAGGCGGGGGTTTACTGTACTCCCATATTAGTATATTGCACTGTGTTGGGTGGATTATAGCATGATAAAATAAACAGACATAGACCAATAAACTTATAGATAAATAGTCAAGGAAATAAAATAAATGGCACCCACTAGAACATCCCAGTCCTTTGCTCTTCAGATTGCCACTCCTCGGGAGGTGCGCAAAACTTCTACTAGGAACTGCGCCTTTTCAGTGGCTGGTCTCACTTTTTGGAACCATCTTCCAAGCAATATCAGGACTGCAGAATCCCTCCCAGTGTTTAAGATTCTATTAATAACCTGGCTCTTTACGGCTGCGTTCGGTGACCTCGGGGGTTGATACACTCTTGAGCAGGGATCTGAGTTATTGTGTCTGCTCATTTTATTTTATTTTATTTTATTTTCTGCCATTTTACGTTAGTGTTATTATTAGTATTTTTATTTTTAATTTGTTAGTCTTGTACTGTGGAACTTCTGTACTTGTTAGCCGCCTTGAGTTCCCTTTGGGAAAATCTGGTGGGATGTAAATAAATAAATAAATAAATAAATAAATAAATAAATAAATAATATACTCCCTACCCCAAGCAAGACATGAGTCATGAAGTTAAGTAGGGTAATTGTGGAAAGCCTCCTTAAAAAGCAACTTTTTGAACCGCCTTCCAAATGGTAGAAGTGGAGAGCAAGGTGCAGCTTCACCCGGAGTGGTTTCACACAGTTGGTGCCACCACAAAGAAAATTGGCCTCTTCTGGGTCTTCTTTGGAGTGGCTGGCCAGTGCATCATTGCCTGGGAGGATATGTTGGAACGGGCAGAGGACCTTGGGGGAAGACTTCAACAAGTGCTTTGTAAGGAAGATGATGTTCTGGAGAGGAACTATAAGATCCCTGCTTAGTTTGGCCTTTTCCGGTTGAATCCTGAGCAGCACAGATGACATTTTGCAAAGGAACCGTGATAACCTTGCGTAGCTTAACAAGTTTTTAGGGAAAAAAATTGACAAAACATTTTTGAAACACAGTGGTACCTTTAGATATGAAATTAATCCATTCCAAGGATGCTTCACATTACAAAAATTTTGTATCTTGAAATGCAGTTTCCCATAGAAATGCATGGGAAACCAATTAATCTGTTCTGGAGGTCCAGAAAAAAAATAAAAAGTGGGAAATCACACTCCCCCATGCAAAAAAGGACAATAAAAGCCATGGAAATGACAAAGCTCAGCTCCCTACCTTTCAACAGCTTGAGAAATCTATCAAAAAAGTTCCAAAAGTCCACAAAATGGTGCCAAATATTTTCAGAATGGCTTCAAAATGGTGGCGGTGCTTCGTACACATCATTGCAAATGGAAGTCCCAGTTCCCCACCTCCATTTGCAATGGTTCCCTTCCAATTTTCAGCACGAAAAGAGACAATTGCAAAAGGATGGGAACCACTGCACACAGAAAAGAATCATTGCAAACAGAATAGGGGCTTTCGTTTGCAACAGTTACTTTCCATTTCCATTGATGACATGAATAGGGGTGGCGCTATAGACCTCCCAGGAGCAATGGGTCCTGGGGAAAGTTTTTTTTTTGCATCTTAAAAAAAACAGGGTTAATTTTTGTATGTTGAGGCATCCCATCTCCATGGATTTTTCTTAGCATCTCAAGTTTTTCATATCTAGGGGCATACATATCTAGAGGTACCACTGTATCCTGATTTCTCAAGATGGAGGGATTTTACACAGAGAAATCTTGCTGTAAAAAGTAGAAACGGACACCCACCATTTCTTAGAGCAAGGGGGCATCAAGATTCACATTCCTTCTTCCAACTTCCTAATTGCATTTAGGGAATAGGATCATATTCTAATGAGAAACCAAAGACCTAAAGGTAGTAGTAGTGTAATCATTGGTGATGGTGGCATAGATGTTCCTTCATTCTGTCCTGCTAGGCCTATGGTTGATATTCTGATGAGTCCTACAGAGTCTTGAAGCTTTCAAAAACCAAAAGGAAAAAAAAACCCTGCAAACCACACAAAGGAATTTCTTTCCTTTTATAGTTGCTTATCAGTACTGTGACCAGGACAAGACTCTAGCTGGACCATCTGGAATCACTTAATAGACTTTGAAATGATGTAGGACAGTGGTGGCGAACCTTTGGAACTCCAGATGTTTTTGGGCCACAACTCCCACAGTCCTTTGTCATTGGCAATACAGGCTTGGAATTCTAGGAGTTGCAGTCCAAAACATCTGGACTGCCGAAGATTTGCCATCACTGATGTAGGAAGTTCAAAGAACAATCAAGTAAAATGGTGCTACTTGGATATAGGACAAATGTTCTGTGACTGTGCCGAAGTTCACCCAACGCAACACTTACATACACTCAATTAATGCCTCGCCACGTATACCAAAAACATCTAGCAAATAGCCAAGATAATGCTACTTAAGCAGGCCGCTTCTGGTCCAAAATTATCTAATTATCTTATCATTTTATTTTTTTATAAATCCCTTTGTTTTATATGCAGCCATAATTTCAAATTGTGCAGTGCTCCAATATGAATAAATGTTTGTGGGAGGGGGGAGTATTGCTACTGTCAGTGTTGTTATTCAGCTATTATGCAGCACAGTGCAATAAGTAAGTAAATAAATTATTATTATTATTATTATTATTATTATTATTATTATTATTATTATTATTATTATTATTATTATTATTATTATTATTAATAATAATAATAACAACAACAACAATAATAACAATAACAACAACAGACACTTTGGAATCTTTTTAAATAATTAAAAAGAAGTCAGGAAAGAAATGAGACATAGAAAGTTATTTTTTTAAAAAAAAATCATATTACTTTGGTGAGTGTATGTGTGAGTGTGTGGGGTTAAGGACAGCAGAACAGAATCTTGCCCACTTAGGCTCAAGATGCCCTGTGATAATTTCTGAGGGTGAAAAAAGAACTAACACATGCTTGGAGAACCTGGAATCTTGACATTGCCACTCACACAAAACTGTATCACTTGCTCAGGCATGAAGGGTTTTGCCCATTTCTGTTTTCCTTCCTTAAATGTCAAGGCAAGATAAATGGACAAATGTAGTTTACACATACCACAAGTGCTTGTCGAGTAAACAGCATAGCGCAAGCTTAACTGAAATATCAAACCCAGCTAGAAGAAGCAAATACGTTTTTCATGGCATTTTAATTGAAATGTAACACATCTTTTTTTTTTAGCCCACTTGCAGGGAGACAAAGAGAGATTGAGTCTATGTCAAGAAGGGACACAGTGGTTTTTGTTTGCTTTCTTCACAATGTTTAGACACTGTACAGAACTGCTGAAAAATCTGAAGTAGTGGACTCGCTTCATTTAATCTTACAACAGCCATGTAATGTAGGCCAGTATGGGCCACTAGTAGTAATAAAATATGTGTGTTGTGTTGTTACAGTTGTGACCAACTCTTTGTGACTCCATGTCCATGGAGTTTTTTGCCAGGAATACTGGAGTGGTTTGCCAGTTCCTACTCCAGGCGCCTACAGTATCTGGTATTCCCTGGTGATCTCCCATCTGAATACTAAGCAGGGCCCACCCTGCTGACCTTCCAAAATCAGGAGAGATCGAATGTGCTGAGGGCATCTAGGCAGCGAAAACCTCATTACCCTCCTTTAGACATGGGCACGACCAGAAAAAATGACGTTTTGAGTTTTTGTTTGTCGGAACGGGTCCGTTTCGGGTCGTTTCCGTTTGTCACGAAATTTTTTAAAAATTTGTCATTTCGTCGTTTCGTTTGTCGTTTGTCATTTCCTCCACGATTTAGCGCGATTTGACGTCCCAATGTAATACATTTTTAAAATAAATCCACACCTCCTCCCAGTCGAACCTCCCCCTTTACCCAATATCAGAAAAAAAAACTTCACAAACTGCCAGAGAAAAAATAAAGAATAAACTGCTATTCCCTTCAGCAGACAAAGCTGCAGAGAATCAAAGAAATTATTTTCTAAATTCAATTCCCTCCCTGCCTGCCTAACTTAAATCTAAAGCCTCCAGCCTCCCTCCAATCAGCCAGCAGCAGCCAGCCACACAGCCCTCCACCCTCCACATCCAAGACCCTACTGTGACTTCTGGAAGGTGCCTTGGCTTTTTATGCCCTCTGGCACATCCAGAAGTGTCAGTCAAAACCTGGCCATGCCATTGGTGGAATGGTTCAAAAAAATTGCATGGTCCCATCCCATGCCCAGCCCAAATGGGCAGGTCTAAAAAAAATAAAAAATAAAATATAATAAAATAAAATCAATGCAACGTTTTATTGCTATAAAAAACCCACTGCTGCTACTATTAAAAATCAGGCATTGAAAATAAATAAATTTCACATGTTTCTGTGGTGATTTGGTGTGTTTTTTGACCATGATTTCTAAAGAAAAATTGTGGTCGCCATTTTGGATCTCCCCCACCGCATGGCATGCGAGACAGAAAATGAGGATGAACCCCCCCCCCAGTCTGGTGCAAGCAGCCCAGGACAGGAGGGGGGAAGGCCGGGGAACCCCCACCCCGAAACCCCCCCTCTGGTAGGTGTCCTCAGGCAGGCATATCTTCGCCTGCTTTTTTGTCCAGGAGTCATTTTTTTTTTACTTTTAAAAACTTTTTTTCTGTGCTGCTTGGCATCGCGCGATCGCCGCGATGCCATTAACGACAATGAAAAACCCGACCCATTTCTTTTTCCGGGTCGGGTTTGAGCTGGAGCAGCGTAATTATCGTTACCGTTTCCATTACATAACGGAAACGATAACCGAAACCGGAAACAACAATTTTGCCACTCCGTGCCCATGTCTACCCTCCTTATTATAACAAAAAAAGCTCTAGGAAGTCATTTTGAATGGAAAGGGAAGGGGTCTTTAACTTTTTCCCCACCATTTTCATGCTACAAATTACTTACGAAGTACTTTCCCCACAGGTTTCCAGAAAATGTATTTTAATACGAGTGACCGCCTCTTGCATTTACTCCTACATTATTTATTTATCTTGTTAAAATATTCCTATCCCACCTTTCTCCCCTAAAAGACCAAAGGCATTCTTCCATATTCACTTCATCTTGTAGCTGTGAACAATAAAATGGCACTCCAATGTATAGCTGTCCCTGAGATGGTGAACCATTGTCTGCCAATAACACTGTCAACTACCAGTTGGTCTTAGCTGGTGACTGAGCAACCATCCTTGCAACCTCCTGATTATCAATCAGAAAACCGAGCAGGCTAATTAGTGAATTTCTGAAGGTGTGAAAAGATACTGCTGTGACAATCCTATGTTCTCAGCTCTTTAGAGCAACCATTCTCAACGGGGGCCCATATGGCCCCCTGGGGGTGGGTGGGTGTGAGGTGACACATTTGAAGGGGGGTATAGACTGGAAACAATTTCTCACTTACAGTACTAACTTATAAGGTGCATTATGCCACTTACACAATCCTGATTTGGCCTATATTTCTTTCATATTGTGTTGAGGGCTGTGACCCCCCCAAAAGTGGCAGGCTTAGAGGTTCTCTGCTCAATGGATGGTCATGGACAAGTGACGTCACATTTAGTACTGCTTTACTAAGTGGAGAAGTCCCACATTATGGCGCTGGCTTGCAGTGTAATTTATCCTGCTCCCATGTGCTCACTTGTGAATACTGTGGTGATTAGACATGGGCATGGAGTGGCGAAATTCTCGTTTCCGTTTTTGGTTCTCATTATCGTTACGTAACGAGAACGGTAACGAGAATTACTCCGCTCCAGCTCGAACCCGACCCGATAAAGATAAATTGGGTCTGATTTTTCATTGTCGTTCATGGCATCGCGGTTCGCAGCGATCGTGCATGTCAAGCAGCACAGAAAAAAAGTTTTAAAAATTAAAAAAAAAACTGATTCCCAGCCAAAAAAGCAGGTGAAAATATGCCTGCCTGAGTGAGGGCACCTACCAGAGAGGGGTGGGTTCTGGGGAGGGGGTCCCCGGCCTTCCCCCCTCTCCTGTCCTGGGCTGCTCGCACCAGGCTGGGGGGCATCCTCGTCGTATCCCATGCGTTGGGGGGGATCCAAAATGGCGACCACAATATTTATTTTTAAATCGTGGTCCAAAAACCCACTAAAGCACAACAGAAACATGTGAAAATTAGGAATTTTAACTGCCTGAATTTTTATAGTAGCAGCAGTGGGTTTTTCTTGCAATAAAACATCTCCATTGATTTTATTTTATTTTTATTTTTATTTTTATTTTTTTACACCTGCGCATGTGCAATGATGGGCTGGCCATGGGATGGGACCATGCAAATTTTTTGACCCATTCCACCAATTGCATGGCCAGGTTTTGACCAAGACTTCTGGATGTGCCAGAGGGCATAAAAAGCCCACTAACCCTACCCCTACCCCTACCCCTAACCCTAACCCATATGCCAGTACACTGTCCTTAGTGGGTCAGAGGCACCCAGAGGTGCAGCCCACTAACCCACCCTAACCTTAACCATAACCCTAAGCCTAGCCCTTACCCTAACCCCAACCCTAACCCAGATTCGTATGCAAGTACGCTTCCCTTCTTAGTGGGTCAGAGTAGAGGCACCCAGAGAGGTGCCTCCCACTCCAGAGCCCACTACCCCTA
>JAHTLZ010000129.1:91595233-91612014 GCA_023846285.1 Phrynocephalus versicolor | reverse complement strand
AAGAAGAAGAAGAAGAAGAAGAAGAAGAAGAAGAAGAAGAAGAAGAAACAGTGGTAGTTATGGAAGTTCTAATGGAGCTGAATGTGTTGATGGCAAATATCATCTTGGATTCCCTGTAGCAAGGCGGGGGTCGTGGGTGGCTCTGAGGGTTTAACACCTCCAGTTTAAGGACTGGTCACACCTGAGTAAACTTTCATGCATGTAAGACCCAGCCTGCAAGGATAAGAAGAAGATGCTGTGGGTATTCATGCATAGTGCTCAGGTCAGAACTTAACATTGTATATTACTCAAATGATTCGAATAAGATCCATGTTATGGCAAATGCACAAATGATATACCAATATACATACTGTAAATATATCTCTACAGAAGGGTGCATTTACTCTGTTTGTCATTTTGACAGTGTAAAGAATATGCATTTTCTTTCCAAAACCTGTCTAGCATCAGCTGTTAATGATGCTTTCATTCGGATTTTGTTTGTTTGTTATCTTTTGGATAGCCAACAAGATGTGCTGGGAACTGCCTGTTTGGGAAAGGATTGTTACAGGATCCCAAGAGCTTGGCTAGCTTAAGAGCAAATTGGAGCAAGGAAAAATAAACGTAAGCTTCAGAATGAATTGATGGGCTCTGATCATGTGAGGTACTATTTCAGAGTTTAACTGAAAACAGCATGACAGAAGAAGAGCAGTTTATGTGTAGATTTGTATGGAACCATGGCTCACAAGATTGATGCCTCAGGTCAGCTATTCTTTGCAACTGAATGTGTTTGTGGGTACAGGACTCTCTGGGCCTCGCTTCATTTACCTGAGGACTGGCGCTGTCCTGAATAGGCCTCCGATTGGCTTCCTGGGCCTGTAAGAGGCCCCAGAAGTGGTTTCCGGTGAACCAGGTCACTTCCGGAAGTGACATCCGGTTTGCCAAAAACTACTTCTTGGGCCTCCAGCAGGCCTGGGGTAAGGGCAAGAAGCCTCAAACAGGCCCAAGCTGCTTGCCCCAGGGGGCATTGCCTTTCATATACTGCGGTCCCGTGATATACCACAGTATATGAACAGTGAAATGGTGGGGGACCACTGTACTTGATTGGGCAATAAACAGTCTGTAGCTTTACAAAAGACCTGATCTAAAATTGCTGATATGGACCGCTATAGGTACCTCCATTTTTTGAAATCCTCCCCTGTGATTATTGGGATATAAACTGCTATCATGATTCATGAGATCCTGTATTTTTATGCTGACCGCTGAATTTCTTGCTATGTGGAACACTGAAAAGTTTCAGGTAGGACTTCAGCTTAGTTGTACAGTAATGCAGACTGTTTGCAAACAGATCAATTAGTGGCATTTCCACTTAAGAAAGGGGTTTGGTATTGTTAATGTTTTCAGTTTAGAAACCATTGCCAAATCACATAGTCATAGTCCAAGCTGGTATTAGACAGTACCTCATCATCCTAAAGGAAGGATAAAATGTTTTGGACAGCAATCTTTAGACTTTTCTCTCCCATAGTCCCTCACCATCAGGCATATTTGTTGGGGCCGGTAGGAGTTATGCGCAAAAAATATAGAAGGTAGCAGGTTGGCCAGGGGCTCATAACCAAGGAGAATACAAGTTAATAGAATCAAGAACCACGCAAAGAGCCCAGAGATACATAAAGTAGGTGCGCAAAAAATCCAGATACCTAGGAGCCATTGATTCCTAAAAAGCGAGTCTGATGACCTGTGTCCTAGCCGTGTCCCAACCTGATCATCAACAGGTTCTCCTCTAGTCCCACATGACACAGTGGCTGGAATCCTCTTTGTCATCATGTAATGTAATGTATAAGCCAGTATAAGACTGTAGGGCATTAAGTGAATTGTGCAACAGATTGCACAGCTCCCACGTTGCCTGTTACATGGCAAGAGTGCAGAAGTCCTTTGTGAGTAGCCCTTCTGATGTGTTGTGTTTTCTTCTAACATGGCCACAGCTGTGTGTTGTCCGTGCAGAGCTTCACGACAGGCTTTCAGCCAGTGTGTAACTGACTCATGGAAATCTCCATCACAAGACATAGAGACCTTTTATTGGCCAAGTGTGATTGGACACACCAGGAATGTGTCTTTGGTAAATATGCTCTCAATATGCATATGGAGAAATACAAAAAAAATAATAATCATATATTCAACAGTAGCAACACAATACAACACAATGTAACATATTGTTAAAAAGATTAATTATTCAGCAAATCAACAGCACTTGGAAAAAAGCTGTCTTTCTTTATATCTAGTTGTCTTAGTATGCAATACCCTAAAACGTCATTCTGAGGGTAAAAGTTGAAACAGTTCATGTCCAGGATGTGTGGGTTCTGTATATATCTTCATGGCCATCTTCACTTAGGGGTGGAAAAGTCAAGCAATTTTAGTTTCCCCCAGGTTTCTATTTTGAAAAAGTTTTTATTACAAATTCTGAAAAGGATTGTGCATTATGATAGTCTTTTTAAGAAAAGTAAACAAAAAAGAAAATTTCACCCTAGCTCAGGGCTGTCCAACTTTGAACAGGCCGAGTTCTATTTTTTCCAGACGAAAGTGCCTGAGGGCTACTACACTAAAGCCTCTACTTATGAATTTTATCTTTTCCGAGCATATGCTCATAAGTAAAAAATCTTGTAAATATCGCAGCGGTTTCCCATAGGAACACATTGAAAATCAATTAATACTTTATGGAGGGAACATATTTCAATGCATTCCTATGGTAAGGCTGACCATGCACACACTTCCCTTACACCAGGCCTGCCCAAAGTCCAGCCCGGGAGCCAAATCCGGCCCGTCAGGCCATTCTGAGTGGCCCATGGCTGGCTGGCCCGCCCCTCCCTCCCCCTCCTTCGCCCCATGTTTTTTTTTTAAACAAATCTTTAGCCAACACTGGCACCTCTGGGAAGTTTGAGGGGTTGGGTGGGCCCGCTGGATGGTGAGCAGAAGGTTGTGGGGCTGGGTGGGCAGGCGAGGGAGCAGGCCTCCACCACCAGCACCGCCGGGAAGCTTGTGGGGCTGGGCGGGCCCACAGGGTCGGGGAGCAACCGGCCCCTGACACATTCTCAGCCACCAAATCTGGCCCTCCTTACAAAAAGTTTGGGCACCCATGCCTTACACCCACTCGAGCCAGTGTGGATGGGTGCAAGGGAGGCCCCTTCTGCTTGCCCAGGCTGCTGGAAGACTTTTTTATTTAAAAGGTACACTTTCCCTCCCAACCCGCCCGGGGCCTGACTTGACTCTACTGCTCCTATTTCCCCTTTCTCCTTTCCAGCCCCCTTGCTGCCACTGCTGCTGCCCATAGCTCTCACTCACCTCTGCCATGTTCACTGTGCAGCTGGGATGGGCCAAGCCAGCAGCGGGGCAATCACATCGCCACGGCGGCACAAGGAGGAGGGAATGGCTCGGAAGGGAAGCAGGAGGAGCGGCAGGTCAACAACAGGTCATGAGACATTGGTGTGGCAGTCATCTGGCTGGTAGGGAGAGCAGGGGACTGTGCCATGGCCCTTGAACTGCCTCGCTCAGCTGGGACTGTGGGCTGGCAGACCCAGAGCTTTGCTGGGGCAGTGGTGGTCCTTGGTTTGGGAGAGGTAGAGGTGGAGAACTTATCCCTTCACATTTTTTATTGATGGCTGGCGGGCTACTTTTGAACCCTTCACGGGCTACTCATAGCCCCCAGTCTACCTGTTGGACAGGCCTGCCCTAGCTTAAATGGCATTTCAAGGGGAGACTAGGACTTGGAACATAGACACAAGTTTTGAACGGAAGGTCCAAACAAGTATAAATCTGTTGGTGGACTGAGGTTCTGGAAGTTTTCTGAGGGTGTTGGCTGCTGGTGCTTGACCAAGTGACAGGAAAACTGCAACATGTAAGACAGGCATGTCCAAAGTCAGGCCCAGGGGCCAAATGTGGCCCATTTTCAAATTTTGAGTGGCCACAGCCTCTTCTCCCCACCGGCTCAGCCTGTCACGCATCCCCACCAACTGGCCCATCCCCATACCGGATTGCAGTTTTGCGGCTTGCCTGCACTCCTTGCCTCTGTCCATTCTCCCCCCACCCCAGCCATCTGCCCAGCTTACCCGCCCCCGGCTCCATTGCTGCAGCATCCTCCCTTCCTCCTTCATGTCCTAGAGGCTTGTCCAAAGTTCAGCCCGGCTGAATGGTTGGCTCCCACACATTTTCACCTCGCCAAAACTGGCCCTCCTTGCAAAAGGTCCCTGGTGTAAGAAAACCACTTCTCCTTTTGCACTACAACTTCCAGAATCCTTCAGCCTACATGACCACTGGGCATACGAAATGAAAGATTCAGGGAACTGAACTGTAGACCCAAAGGGGGGAGGGCAACTTTTAGAGACCTTTTCTGGAAACACAATTGAAAATGGCTGTTCAAGTTCTCTCATGAGGGACAGAATTCGTCCCCCCACCTCACTGAAGCAAAGAAGGGCCAAGTGAGAGCAAGGCTGTGCTGTGGTGCCACACCCATTTGTACTTACTTACTTACCTACTTACTTACTTACTAGATTTCCATACCAGATCATCTAGCCCAGTGATGGCGAACCTTTTAGAGACCGAGTGTCCAAACTGCAATTCAAAACCTACTAATATTTTTGCAAAGTGCCAATTACAGTAATTTAACCTGTATACATGTGGCTATGAAGGGGCGATGTCGGGTGCTGACAGAAAGGGCTCCGAGTGCCACCTTTGGCACCGGTGCCATAGGTTCGCCATCACTGATCTAGCCCAAAGGTCCCTCTGGGAGGTTTACAACAAAAGGAAATTCAAATTATACAATATAAAATGTTCAAAAAATGTTCAAAAAACTCTCTGCTTGCACTAACCCTGCACATTGCTGTGTATAAAAGGGAGTGGAGAGCAAGCAGGTCTGCCACTGTTGTTGTTGTTGTTGTTGTTGTTGTTGTTGTTGTTGTTGTTGTTGCTGCTGCTGCTGCTGCTGCTGCTGCTGCTGCTGCTGCTGCTGCTGTTTTGTTTTGTTTTTTAAGGCATTAAACTTGCCTAAAAATACAAAGAACAGTTCCATTGTCTCTGGGGAACCAACAGACGTACGGCTCGTAGTACTGTTTGAATTGTCCAGAGCGATGAAGCAAGAACTCGTTAACCAACAAAATGCTAAGGTCTGTTAATGGAGGTGTGCTAATGTGGAAACAGACTTCCTGTCCAGAGTGATTTGTCAGAACTTCAGGCAGACAAAGATTTCAAAAGCCAGCTCCTGACGCCCTCTCACTCGCCCACTATCCACGAACCCCCTCCCACCTGGGAAACCCTCCTGGGTGACTTCTCGCCAAGCCAGCTTTGATACTGCATCCTGTAGTTGCACAAAACCGAGGATGTGTCAGTTGCATGAGGATTTCTTATGTTCTTACAGGGGGGGTGGGGGAAGGAAGGAAACAGCTGGTAAATGTTTCACAGATGGTAAAGCTCTTGGCATATCTCAGGAGAGGGCCACCCATACAGATGGCTCATTATTTTAGCATTTGGATTTTCATCTTATTAAAACATCTTCTCTCTCTCTCTCTCTCTCTCTCTCTCTCTCTCTGTCTCCCCCCTTTTACCCAGTTTTATTTAGCATCATAAATTCTCCTACACTTTAGTTAACAACTCAGTGATTTGGGGGCTGCGCGTGTGGCAGAAAGAACATCATTTGGCCAAAATACATATCTGTAGCATCATTATTCTCGGCTCTGATGTGTAGCCAGCGGACTTGAACCTGATTAAAAATACCAAATGCAGGCGAATGCTCAGAAATATGACTTTATCAAGCAAAGGTCAGCTAAGTCTGTTCAGAAGCTGAATTATTCAACAAAGGAAGAAGTGTGCGGGGGGGGGGGGGAGAGAAATGTGCCCTGCAAAACAGTGGAAGTGTTTATGCTTAAGATGTTACCATTATTAATGCTGTAGAAAAAAAAGGCTTTCCCTGCAATATCGGCTCAGAATCTTGCACTACTGTAGGTTTAGGGAACCCCCCCCCTCCCCAAAGTTACACATACCATCAATTCTAAGCAAAGGTTAATTGATATATTGAAATGCAGAACGGGCAAGTACAAACAAGAAAGACTTGTGGGGGGTTGGATAGTTGTGTGCTTTTGACAGGAGGACAGATTGTTCCCATGTGTGGAATTCTACATTTACATCCACATCATACCATTGGATCAGTGCCCCAGGAAAGTGTGAGGGCCAATGGGCAGGTAGCACTCAGGTGGAAGATCTGTTAGTGAGAATTGGCATACCTCTCCACCACCACCACCACCACCACCAATCTGCCTCAGGGCCAGGAGACTTGCCCTTCCAGGACAACAAACTGCACTGAGAGCACATAAAACCACTACCGAGAGCTGATGCCATAACCAATTTGTCAGTACTTAAGATGCTACAAGAGTCCAAAACCTGATTAGATTTTATGTGTTTCATGTGTGTTATTTCGGTATACAGAATGTGTGAGTCGGGGGGGGAGGGGAGAGAGAAAGAGAGAGAGAGACTTTCCTTATATGAGGTGCCCCCTTGTTCTCATGATTTACATACAATCCTGTTCAATATTTGCTTTGATGTGCAATTGTATTTCCTGCAATTTGGAATAGGCAAAAACCTTTTAAAGTTTGACACTAATATAATCTACAATGGAATATAAATTGCCATTCAATTTAGGGCTAAATAAAAAATGTATTTTCATCCCTTCTGGGACATTTTTGGATGAGCTTTCAGAGTAAATCATACCATAAGCCCCCCCAAAGTGTCATGTCAGCCTCCTCCCAGAGGTCACCCACTAAGAAGTAAACTGGCTGTAAACCATCGACAGTATGCCAAAAGGACAATAGAATATGCTCATTGCACTGAATGTGTCAACCAATAAGAACCAGAGGTAACAAACACAGGAAGCTTAGATGTTAATAAATAAATTAAGATATTCAGATACACTTGTGCTGTGCAGGTGGAGGAACAAATAAGATCCACTCATAGTCAACTTTAATAAAGTTGTTGAGTTTATTTATTTATTTATTTATTTATTTATTTATTTATTTATTTATTTATTTATTTGATTTATATACCGCAACCATCTAGCAAAAAAAGCTACTCTGGGCGGTTTACAAACATATACAAAATATAAAAAGCAGATTAAACAACTTAAAAAAAAATCAAACCAAATAATCAAATCGTAACAATAAAAGGAACAAATAAAGAAATAAGCACAAATACAGAAAATCAAAATGCTTTACCAATTCAAAATAAGAAATGAAAAAAAAACTAATAGAAAATTTTCATAAGGCGGGGAAAATGGCAGCATCCTATTTATATAAGGTGGTTGAATCAGAATAATCAGGGAAGGCCAACCTATAAAGCCAGGTTTTAGGCTCCACTAGAGTAAGGAAAAGGGGGAAAAGAGGGGGTCCCAACTCCAGGGGCTGAAAGGAGAGGCTGATCCAGAGCTTCTGAGCCCCATCCTGTGACAAGCAAGAGACTTTCCTTAGCTTCCGTCATCCCTCTCCCAAAATACCAGAACTAGGGGACATCCACTGAAATTGAGGGCTGGGAGAGTAAGAACAGACAAAAGAAAATATTTGTATCAGTTTCTTTATCTGCTCCAGTTTTGTTTTATTGGGATTTCTTTTTCTCACCAGAACTTTCCCAGCTAACTATAGGCTACATAATTAATTGGATTATTGAATTTCCCACTCAAGAAAACTGTCCTTTTGTTCAGCCCTCAGTGACATTTTTTCAAGCACCACACACTCACTCACTCACTCACTCACTCACTCACTCACACACACACACACACACACACACACACACACACACACACACACACACACACACACACTTTGTCTTAATTTTAATTTTAATTTTAATTTCCATGCCTCAGTATCCTGATATCTGAGATCCTTGGTGCAACACACAAAACAGTCCCAAATCTGGAAGTGCACACCTAATAGGAAAGCTTACTGTTTTGTGTTTTTAATATATCTGTCATAAGTGACTTTTGATAGTGATGAGGCCAGAGCATAGATAGGTAACAGGCATTTTGCAAGAGAAAACTCAGTATTGGATCTGGAAGGCCATTAATTCCCAGACTGCTAAGTGCACCTATATTTAGCAGAAGACTGTAAGGTGACATTAGTTCTCTAATATCGTATCCTACATGTGGGAGTAAGCGCTCAGTGAGATTTATTTCATTGTAGTCAGGTACTGTATGAAACAAATAATTTACATTTTTATAAAGATTTGCAATGTTTACAGAGAGGCTGAAATCCTGATGTGCAGTTAGAGAAACAGTACAACTTTTAGACATCAACTGCCATAAGTTAAGAAATCTTTGTAGGCATTCTCTGTTGCAAACCAAGTTGTGCAACTTGGTAACATCTATGGAGATTTCTTAACTCACGGCTATTCACATCTAAAAATTACAGCATTTATTTAAGTGGGCAGCAGGATTTCCACAAGCGAGTCTTTGGGAAAGGTGCTACAGTTTGAACAACTAAAACATAAAAAACCCCACACATTCCAATTCTGCGTAACAGCACCTGTCTGAAAATTAAAATACGACAGAACCAGTAAGAAAACTGTATTTGTTGAGCCAATGCAGGCAAACACATAAGACATTAAAGATTGTGGCTGGCAAGATCAAAGACAGGATGAACAGCCAGCGCAAAAATAGTGGAGATAATCTTGGACTTGAAGGAAGGCATTCAAATTCCCTGCTCAGGTCTGACACTATCTGAATGACTTCGGGGCACTGGCTAGGTGCCAGCATCACACCATGGATTACTGTGATGGGAACAAGCTATAGGAAGCTTCAAGCTTAGGTACCACCATCATCTTGAATGACATGAGAAGGAAACTTGACCCTTCTTGCTCTGGCTTCAGAGGACCATTGTTTCAGGTTCATAAATCCTTGTATGTGTCATCCCGGAGAAAGAATGAAAAGTTGAACACATTTCTTCATGGCTTACAGAGCAAGATTGGTTGGTTGGTTGGTTGGTTGGTTGATTACATTTCTATCCTGCCTATCTAGTGTCCAGGCACTACTCTGAGAAGATAATAGGAACAGAAAATGACTACCCCACCCCACCCCACCACCAATGCCTAAATGAGAAAACCCAAACAATAACAACAGCAACTAACAAATAACAAGAGCAAGAAGCAACGGAAAGTCTAAATCAGCATCCATCTCATGGAACCACAAGGATGCCAAAGGGTTAGGAGGTTTCTGAAGGCCCCTTCAAACAGTACAGGTTTTATTTGTTTCTTAAAGATCAGAAGGGAGGGGGCTAGTTTATATTAGAAGGCAACAAAGTTCAGAGTGTTGCAGTACCACTGAGAAGGCCCAGTTTCTGAAGGCAGTTTTTCAGACCTAACTTTGAGTGGACACCCACACTCTTGAAGCCTGAGTGGCCTGGGTGGACAGTTTTAGAGAGAGAGACTCCAACATGTAACAAGGCTCAAAACTGTTAAGGGCTTCTTGTATACTCTAGTAGCGCCTGTTTTTACACAATTTGTATAATTTGTACAAACTTTGCAAAACTGAAGTATGTGCTACACTACTGCATAGACTTCTAAAATTGGATTGGTTATTTTCATCTGTTTGAACAATTTGCCAATTCAATTGTGCTTGCTTTGGATATGACTTTTGCTTCTTCAGGACATGGGCACCAGTTTTATACAGATTGCCAGAAAGGCATTTTGGAAAAATTGCAGAAAACTTGATGGGGTAAAAACTCTTCTTGTTTCTTACTCATGTTGGAGCTGAAGCAATTTCCAAGACTTCAGGACAAGAACTAGGAATTTAGTCAGATTTAATTATTGCTAGTTTCAAAAACTAGCTTCTGAAAACATGATTTGTAATTGGTTTAGCTGAAATTACGCATAAGTAGTTGCTTCAAAACATCAAAAACAGCTTTAGACTCAAAACACTTCGTCTACCATGAGCCAGCTGCACGGGATTGAACCCCAGGTCATGAGCACAATTTTAGCTGCAGTACAGGCATTTAACCACTGTGCCACGAGGCTCCTAAAATGAAATCTTTAGTTGGCTGTTAGTTGCACTATGGCATGTGGAATAATGTGCCAATGACTCACTCAAAGATTTTAAATACAAAAGTGGAACAGGCGATACCTTTGTATTTGTCTTTTGTGATGGCTACATGGCTCCTTGAATTGTCAAAGATTTTAAGAGTATGTGAAAGCACTCTTATTGGTTTGCAATTGTTCCATTTGGCAGGGTTCCCCTTCTTTTTCCAGATTGGCACTATCGTGCTACTTTATCAATTGGTGGGTATCTTCTCCAACACAATCTGGTTAAACAGCTCCAACAGCCAGTCACAGGGATTCCAGTGTTGTTGTGACTTCCACAATTCTGTCACCACATCATCTGGTCCTGTGGGCTTGCCCGTTTTCATCTGCTTCATGGCCACAGCAACTTCATCAGATGTAATCACATGCACAGGCCCTAGAACTGGGGGAACATATGGGATCAGTAGGTGTAGGAACTCTTCTGTGTACACTTTCTCGAAGTAATCCCACCAACACTTTGTTACCTTGACACAATCATTTATCAGTTTTTCATTTTCGTCATTGACAACATGGAATCTCTTCATATCTTCAGTCCTTTTGTGGTGGGCTTTCACTAGCTGGTAAATGCCACATTCTCCTTTGTGCATATTGAGATTTTTATACAATTCCTCAAAGTGCTCAGATTTCATTTTAGAAAAAAATTATACCTCTTGTAATTGGCGGGATGATTGCAGATGTGAAAATAAGGAAGAGTTATATACCTAAATCTTGCAAGAAAGCAGTGACCCAGTGTGTTGTACATTCATTGTTTGTTGAGCACTGTGGTGCAGTAGTTAAATGCCTGTACTGCAGGTAAAGCTGTGATCAAGACCTGGAGTTCAATCCCAGGTAGCAGGCTCATGGTTGACTCAGCCTTCCATCCTTCCAAGGTTGGTAAAATGAGTACCCAGCTTGCTGGGGGAGTGGGGCAATGTGTAGCCTGCATTACTGTAATTAAAACTGTAAACCGCCCAGAGATTACTTGAAGTGGTATGGGGCGGTATATAAGCAGAACACTTTGCTTTTTGTTTTGTTTTTTGTTTTTAATGTTAGCAACAGGAAGTAGGCCGAAGATAGCCATTCAGCCTCCAAGGCAAGGCCTTGGTCCATGTGAGTGAAATATGAGTGTCTTTAGGTTATTTGTAGGTGGGGGTCTGTGGAATTTTTCCTTGGGAATTCTCAGAAAATTCAGTGTTGGAGTTTAAAAACATCCAAATGGTACATCCCTAGTCCAACTGATGTTTCCATTGCAAGGCCAAATCCCATGCATTGCAATGGAACAGAAATACTAATGTATTTTGGGGTCTTGTCATTTTTCTTCCTTTACAGGTGCCAGACTGACATCTGTCAATACCATTCAAAGCTAGTTTTCAGTCTAAATTTAGCTGCGCTGTAGGGTAAGCACTTTCCCTGACCACGAGATTACATGTGTTCTTAAAAAATACTGGACATGTGCTCTTTAAAACACTGGCTTTGACTTTTAAATGACTGCTGATCCAATGAGGTGGTGGACTTTTTGCTGGCCTGCAGAATTCAGGTGCACACTGTGATCAAGGAAGTGTCAGCAAATGATAAAATCTTGGTGCTTTGCAGTGCTCCTTTTCTAAAATAACCACAGTGATTTATTGCCCAACGGATGGAGTCTTATGGTGAGCCCTTGTGTGCCAAGTTGCATCTAGACGCCACTCTTCCAGCCAAGCTGTAAATCCTTCCAGAATGGGGGTTTCTCACTGCTACTCTGTAATACTTGTGGGTGCTGCTGGAATATTTATAATGTAGCATCCGAAATCATCGTTCAGATGGCGAAGATACATGAGGAGGCAGAAGAAGGTTTTGCATAGTCCAGAGAAATTGATTCAAGCAAAGGCGTCTTTATTAACTATTTAAGGACTATGCAATAAGTGAGCAGTAGTGAACCTAATGATGTTGGTTCAGGTCAGACCAAAAGGACTGTAGCTTCACAGAGAAAAATAGAAACTGGCCTATTTTGAGCCATTTGTCCCATGCTTGCATATTTTAAATAGCCCTCTTGTTGCTATTCCTCTCTTACCAGAGACTGGACAGCAGTATCACAGTGATGCAGCAACTCTAAACAATGACGTGTTTTTGTGCTTAAATGATTAGTCCACAAGTTCTTCAGATAATACGTTCAGATTAATGCACCTCCTTTATAATGTATTTTACCTTGAATGACCAGCTGTATGCAGCTCTGTTTTTTATTTCTCGTCATATGGTTACAATTTTCTAGCACCTGCAGTTTCTTGGACCTTTAAAGTATACCGTATCAGGTAAGCTCCTGAAATACTACCCTTTTAAAAAAAAAGAAGAGCCCACAATGTGTAGAGGAAAGTGATGATTAAGTAAACCAATACTTCAGACAGGACATGAAATTTCTTCTGCTTCTATATTATTTACCAGTACTTTTGTACAGTGGACCCTTGTATAACAAACAGTTTGTATAACAAAAAATCTGTACAAGTGTACAACATAAAAAATTCCAGAGATAGGGGAACTTTGTTAACAGTTTCGTTCGCCTATGGGGTGAATCTGTGCAACATAAAAATGGTTGTGACTGGGGATTCTGTTTTCAATGCATTCCTATGGGAAATTTGTATAAAGGAAAAATTGCTTAACATAATTTCACTTGGAACAAATTAATTCCTAAACAATGTACCACTGTATTTTATGTCTATTCTTTCTTCTTCTTCTTCTTCTTTTTCTTCTTCTTCTTCTTCTTCTTCTTCTTCTTCTTCTTCTTCTTCTTCTTCTTCTTCTTCTTCTTCTTCCTCTTCCTCTTCCTCTTCCTCTTCTTCTTCCTCTTTTATTTTTTAAACACATCATACCTTCCCAAACCTGAAACCTGACATTCTGAACAAAGAGAAGCCTCCTTTCCATTTATGCCTGGTGTCCCTTTCCAGAATTATAGCTGAGTGCTGGAAATGCAAAGCAGTAATTGCTGACCCTCTGATTTGTTGACTCCCCCCCCCCCACCTTTAATCTCAGGCTCAGAATTCATCTCATAAAAACCTATTCTCTTCTGGTTTAGACAACTCTTTGGTTTTCCCTATTTCTGAATCTTTGGACTCTAGGACTTCCCTTTTGTCATGTGACTGGAGGTGTGGCATAGATTGCTTTTTCTACAACATGCCCCTGTGAAAGTTCAACATAAATCACCCCATGCCCATTTGACAGTTTCTTTCTGCACTGAGAGCTAGGAAGGTAGTGAGGAAAATTCTTTTTCCATTTGCTGGATCATGAACAAATCACAAACTAGGAGAGCTTTCTGAGCTATCCAAAATGCTTCATTAGGCAAAAATAATATCATATTTGGGAGTAGGTCAGGAAGTCCAAAATCGGACAGCAAGATGTGATGCTGACTGTTCTTGAATGAACACTGCCGTTCAAAGCAGAGTTAGCAAATTCCGCTTCAAATAAAGGGGCTGAAATATCAGTTTACAGTCGTTCCTCTTTATGCAGACAGAAAGAGAACAGAGGCTGAAAGCAGATACCTTGTTGTGATCTGACTCAAGGTGAATCTGCAGATTCAATCTGGCTATGCCAGGCCAGCGGTCAGCCTTCAAGAACAATGCACCTCCCATCTGGAGCAATCTTTTGAACTTTGGACTCCTTTCTGACCTACTCCTAGTTTTAGATCATCTTTCCTGATGAAGAGTTCTAGAGAACCCACACATCTTACATTTTCCTATTTTTTTGTGATACCACTAGAGATGGGCACGACTCAGAAAAAAAACTTCGGTTTCGGTTTCGGTTTCGGCTAGGGTCCGTTTCGTTTCGTTTCCGTTTTTCGCGAAACTTCGCAAAAATTAGTCGGTTCGTTTTTTCGTTTTTTCGTTGTCGTTAGTACTGGTTTGGGGGGGGTAGCGGGCTCCTGGAGGCAGCTGCAGGAGTCAGCCAGAGCCACAAGTGACGGACTGGCAGACTCTTTGCACATGCTGCGTTTCACATACTTGTATGTAGTGTAATGCAAGTAGATCTGGCTTAGGATTAAGATGGGTTAGCAGTGCACAAGAGCTAGGGTTAGGCTAGTGACGGGTGAGGTTAGGGTGAGTATTGGGGTGCACCTCTGGGTGCCTCTCTGACCCACTTAGAAGGACAGTGTACTGGTGTATGGGTTAGGCTTAGGCTTAGGGTTCAGGTTCGGGCTACGATTAGTGGGCTGTTTATGCCCGATTGGCACATCCCAGAAGTCTCTGTGGTCAACCTGGCCAAGTGGCCTTGCGATTGGTGGAAAATTTGCATGTTGCACTCTCATGGGCGAGCCCATCATTGCGAATGCACAGGTGTAAAAAAATAAAATGAAATGAAATAAAATAAAATCAACGGAGACTTTTTTTGCAAGACAAACCCACTGCTGCTACTGTAAAAATTCAAGCATTTAAAATAGCTAATTTTCGCATGTTTCTGTGGTGCTTTGGTGGGGTTTTGGACCACGATTTAAAAAAAATATTGCGGCCGCCATTTTAGATCCCCCCGCACTGCATGGCAAATGGAGACGCCCTCCCAGCCTGGTTCAGTCAGCAAAACCTGGCCATGCGATTGGTGGAATGGCTCCAAGACTTTGCATGGTCCACTCCCATGGGCGAGCCCATCTTTGCAAATGCGCAGGTGTAAAAAAATAAAATAAAATGAAATAAAATAAAATCAACGGAGACGTTTTTTTGCAAGACAAACCCACTGCTGCTACTGTAAAAATTCAAGCATTTAAAATAGCTAATTTTCGCATGTTTCTGTGGTGCTTTGGTGGGGTTTTGGACCACGATTTAAAAAAAATATTGCGGTCGGCATTTTGGATCCCCCCGCCCGCACACCGCATGGCAAAGGCAGATGAGACGATCCCCCCCGCCTGGTACCAGCAGCCCAGCAGTAGCAGTAGCCAAGGAGAGGGGGGCGAGGAAACCCCCACCCCCCAAAAAAACCACCCTTCTGGCCTGGTAGGTGCCCTCAGACAGTTTTCGCCTGCTTTTAGGGCCGGGAATCGGGGTTTTTTTACTTTTAAAAACTTTTTTTCTGTGCCGCTTGGCATTGCGCGATCGCGTGACGTCACACAAGTAACGAGCACGACAAATCAGACCAAAATTGTTCGTTCGTCGGTTCGAGCTCGAAGTCTGGGGCAGTAATTCCCGTTACCGTTTCCGTAGAGTAACGGAACCGACTAACGGAAACGGAAACGGGAATACCGCTAAGTCGTGCCCATCTCTAGATACCACCCAGAACTTTGGCTCTGTGGATGGATCACAATGGCTAATTTCTTCCTATATCATTATATCAGCTGGAGAATGTTGGAAACTGTTTTTTCTAGCCCTTTGTGTAAATATTGCAGAAAAGCTCTTCCCACGGAATAAGATACATCTTAGAAAGAATGGCATTTAGGTATGGGGCACAGACATTTCTTTTCAGCAAACTCCATCATTTGCCATTTTAGAATGGTTAAGTCAGTCTTAGAGATGAGCATGACCAGGAATTTTTTTTTTCGAGTTGTCGTTTTTCGGGACGGGTCCGTTTTGGCTCGTTTCCGTTTTTTGTGAAATTTTTCATAAATTTGTCGTCTCGTTTGTCGTTTTTTCGTCTGTCATTAGGATTGGTTTAGGGGGGTAGCGGGCTCCTGGAGGCACCTCTGTGGGGTGGGTGCCTCCTCTGCCCGCTATGAAGGGAAAGTGGGCTCCTGGAGGCACCTCTGGGGTGGGTGGGTGCCTCCTCTCCTCACCCGCTAGGAAAGAAGGGAAAGCAGGCTCCTGGAGGCACCTCGTGGGTGCCTCCTCTCCTCGCCCGCTACAAAAGGGCATGCATAGCCATATGGATATGCATACCAAGTTGCAGACTTGCTTAGTGGACTGGCAGAGGCACCCCTCTTTGGGGTGCCTCCACTGCAGCAATCAGTCAGAGAATGCGGGCTCTCACTGTGTCTCACTAAGAAAGGAAGCATACTTGCGTGTAGTGCAATGCAAGTACACACTCACAGATCTGGCTTAGGGTTAGGGTTAGCGCAAGGGCTAGGGTTAGGCTAGTTACGGGTGAGGTTAGGGTGAGTAGTGGGGTGCACCTCTGGGTGCCTCTCTGACCCACTAAGAAGGACAGTGTACTGTGGCGTATGGGTAAGGGTTAGGGTTAGGAATAGGGCTAGGGCAGGGTTAGTGGGCTTTTTGTCACATCCCAGAAGTCTCAGTGGCCAAGTGGCCATGCGATTGGTGGAATGGCTCCAAAAATTTGCATGGTCCACTCCCATGGCCAGCCCATCATTGCGCAGGTGTAAAAAAATATAAATAAAATAAAATAAAATCAATGGAGAGGACCATGTAAAAATTCTGGCAGTTTTAAAATAGTAGCAGGCAGCAGCAATTTTCGCATGTTTCTGGGTGCTTTGGTGTGTTTTTGGACCACAATTTCAAAATAAATTGCGGTCGCCCCATTTTGGATTCCGCATGGCATGGCGAGTTGGCGAGACAACGAGGATGCCCCCCACCAGAGCAGCCCAGGACAGGAGAGGGGGGAGGCCGGGGACCCCTCCCCAGAAACCACCCCTCTAGGTGTACTCTCAGAGGCAGGCATATTTTCGCCTGCTTTTTTGGCTGGGAATCGGGGGTTTTTTACTTTAAAAAACTTTTTTTTCTGTGCCGCTTGAATGGCGGCGAGCCGGCGAGGCAGCAACTTTGGCGGGACGATGAGGATGCCATTGCCTGCCACCAGAGCAGCCCAGGAAGGACAGG
>JAHTLZ010000129.1:91545896-91595223 GCA_023846285.1 Phrynocephalus versicolor | reverse complement strand
CCCCAGAAACCACCCCTCTGGTCGGTGCACTCTCAGAGGCAGGCATATTTTCGCCTGCTTTTTTGGCCGGGAATCGGGTTTTTTTTAACTTTTAAAAACTTTTTTCTGTGCTGATTGGCATCGCGCGATCGCTGCGATGCCAGGAACGACAACGACAAATCAGACCCAATTATTCGTTCGTCAGTTCGAGTTCGGGTTCTGGCGGAGTAATTGTCGTTTCCTTTTCTGTTACGTAACAGAAACGAGGAACGGAAACGGAAACGGGAATTCCGCTAAGTCGTGCCCATGTCTAGTCAGTCTCCTTCTTCTCTGCTCTTGAGACACCATACTATATTTGTCGACATTACAGGAAGAAAAAAAAGTACCTTCCTTTAATTAATATCTGCTATCCCTATTCCCCGGCCCATTAAAATGTTCAAGTCTTCTTCTTTGATGCACACTATAATGGGGTTTGAGTGTGTCAATAAAGCTAAGAGCAATGAGGTCTGGTGACCAGACTCCATTACAAGCCTGGAGTCCTAGTAGATAACAAAAGGTAGAATGTTCACAGCTGAGACACCAGACAAAGATGCATCTGCCTTCTTCAGTTACATCAGCAGAAGAAAATGGATAGTTCTAATTGTGGTAGGAGTGGTAGCTAATGGGTGGTGGCAGCAGCTGAAGATGAAACTGGTGGAGGAGCTAACAGTGGTGACATTCAAACTAACTTCTGTTAGTACTGCACAGAAGGTGACAGTGCTAAACCACTAGTGAACTTTCCTTACCAATAAAGCCCTATGATGAGATAGTCCAAAATGAAGCAAGAGATTCAGGTGAGAAAGCACTCAGTCACCCAATGGGGAAGAATCAAGAAGTTCCAATAGCTCTGTCACTAATGACACAACTAGCCGAAAACTGAAAGGATGTCTAGTAGGTAACGTGCACAGCAGGGAAAGGACAGTCAAATGTTTCACAGCACATACAGCTGGAACATGGGATGGGGGAAATATGAATAAAAGTAAACTGGAAACTGTAAAGCACGAAAGAGAGTGTTTGGTGTGAGAGAACTGAAATGGACTGCAATGGGATTTTTTTTCAGTCAGAAAACTACAAAGTGTTTTACTTTGGAAATGACCAACTCAGTGACAAAATGGAGTGGCTCTAATACTGTGGCAAGATGTAGCACTGACAGTTATGAGTTATAGTGCAACATCTGATGGAATAATATCAATTAGACTGTGGAAAAACTATCACCATAACCATCTTTCAAGTTTATGCTCCAACTTTGCTTTCTATGCTCCTTGCTTTCTAAAGTAGCCTGTCATGTTATTATTGTGTTGCTCATTATCACTTACCTTCAATTATTTCAAGTAGGGATGTTGCCTCTATAATGGAAAATATGAGTGTCCTACTGCTTAGAAAAAACCATGTCTCTTCCTGCTATCAGTTACTTTTTAAATTCAATTTGTGAGATACTTCCTGTCTCTTAGGCCATGGTTAGATGAACTTTTCCAGCATGTACAAATTCTTTATTATTCTTGTCCCAGAGTAGGAATGCCATAATTTGTAGTTGTGATCTGTTAACCATTCCACTTGGTCACTTTACAACCCAATACCTTCAGCAGTTTCAGGAGATTCACCTTTCTGTCCATTCTGACCAGATATTTTTCTCTTTTATGTAAAATGCAATTCTGAAGAGAGGAAATTGGTCTGTTTCAAATGGGTATCTCTTCACTGTTTGCTAGTTACCATGGAGAACATGTGGTAGGGCACCATGGATGAATTTCCTGCATGTTGGTTCCTGATAGGCAACTGATTGGGCCATCTGAGAACAGAATGCTGGGTTAAACAGACATTTGATGTGATCATATATCCCTCCTGGGCACAGCAGCCTGAATTGATTGATTCCCCCTTCCCCTATCATCACTACACGATTACAGATCTGTTTATTTGCATCAGTAATGTTGGGCCTGAACCTGAGTCTTTGGCCCCTGGCCCCGAGACCCAACTCTCTATTAAAAACAAGCTCCCCCCCCTGCCGCCGCCCCAGAAAAAAAGTCTTGGGTCAAGTCCAAGTCATTGGAAAAATGAAAACTCAGGATGAGCCTGAGTCAAGTCACCAGTGTGACTTAAGTCCGGCTGAACATGCACCTGCTGGATCTTGAAATACTCACTGGCTATGGAGGCCGGCAAGAATACACACACACTTCATACTGCATGCCAGTTCTCATCATCTCCAGAAACATTATATGCCTCTGCCATGTCAGTGCAGTGTCAAAATCGATGTACTAATGGAGATTTCCATAGAGGAATTTCCAGGGTCTAGGTCAGTGAGGGTGAACCTTCGGCACTGCAGATGTTTTGGACCACAACTCCCACAGTCCTTTGTCATTGGCAATACAGGCTTGGAATTCTGGGAGTTGTGGTCCAAAACATCTGCAGTGCCGAAGGTTCACCACCACTTTTCTATGTGGTACTTGCTTGCTGCTTCCAGTCAGGACTTGGAAAAGTTGCTTTGTAAAAAACAAAAACAAAAAAACAAAAAAACAAAAACCTCCCAGTGCTTGGAGATCCAGAGAGTTTCAATCTCAGAAAATAACTTTCTAATCTTCTGTATCCAAAGTTATACTCAGAAGAAAGGAGGAGAAAGATAGTGCCTGTCTTGTGAACATTCCGGATCTGACCGTTGGAGCAAAGCGAAACTGTCAGAAAAAAAGAGGTCCAGGCAGTATAAACAAAGCTCCAACATAAACTCAAAGGCGGTTCTTTAGTCATACAGTAATTCTTTCATCTTACAGCCTGTTGATACAGTAATAGAAAGAAAAGAGAACAAACATTTCATTATTCTTTGACATTTATTAATACTGATCTAAAGGATTTGACATACATCAACTAAAAAGAGGGGCACTTAGATAGGGTTGCTGTGAAAGCACCAGCAGTTTGTTGATTCCTGCTTTACTTAACTGTTGGCACCTAATGTAAACAGAGGGGGATTGCTTTGTCTCAGGGTTCAGCCATGGCATCTGTTTTTTAACACCAGGGCTTAATCTGGGGGGTGTTTTAAGGTACAAAGTGTATTTCTTCCCCCACTGAAAAAAATGTGTTTGTGTGTTGTGTCATTGTAGTCGTGACCAACTGTTCGTGACTCCATGTCCATGGAGTTTTCTTGGCAAGAATACTGGAGTAGTTTGCCAGTTCCTACTCCAAGCACCTACAGTACCTGGTATTGCCTGGTGGTCTCCCAACCAAGTACTAACCAGGGCCACCCCTGCTTAGCTTCCGAAATCAGGCAAGATGAGATGTGCTTAGGGCATTGTCCTTGACTATGTTGGGAATTGGGAGGAAAAGCTTCCAGATCAAAGAAGATAACATTAACATTAAGATTTCAACCACAGTCAGGTTTGGGGGCCTCTGTACAGTTCTGGGCTTCAAATTCCATGAACCCCCCCCCCCATTATTAGTTAAAAATGGTTCTGTTCTGGATGAAGGGCTATAATAGCATGCTGAGATGACATGCTTTCCACATAAGGTTATGAATAACTTTTAAAAAAAACTTTTAAAAAAAATTGGGCTGATCTGGCTCCCTTAACCTGTTGCAGAAAAACAGAACAGACTTGTGGCTGAGAAAGTTCAAAACATTCTTTTTCAACTCATTTATTATGTTGGTGGAAAATCAGGTCCCTTCATCAGATGCATCTGATGTGGGACATTTGTGGTGAATGTATCAATCTTATTTCCAGGTGGTTTGGGGAGGTTATGTGTGTGCCTTCTCACTTGCTATGGTTGTCACCCTACATCCGAAATGTCCAAACTTTGGCCCTCCTGATGTTTTGGACCACAACTCCCAGAATTCTAAGCTTAGATTGCCAATGACCAAGGACTGTGGGAGTTGTGGTCCAAAACATCTGGAGGGCTGAAGTTTGTACATGCCTGTCCTACATGCTTTGGGGCTTAAGGACACATTGAGACTTTGTTGTTCTTATGTGCCCTTAATTCCCCTTGACTTATGGCAACCCTATGAATGACCAATCTCCAAAATATTCTGTCCACAACAACCTTGCTCAGCTGTGACCGACGGGCCTGTGGCTTCCTATAGGGATGATTCCTCCTGCTCTTCCACATTTCAACCACATGGGTCCAGAAAAGGACGACTAGGATGGTTAAAGGTCTGGAAGAAATGTCTTACGAGGAGTGGCTTAGGGAGCTGGGAATGCTTAGCTTTACAAAAAGAAGGCTGAGAGGGGAATATGATAGCCATGTTTAAATATTTGAAAGGATGTCATATTGAAGAGGGAACAGGTTTGTTTTCCATGGCTTCAGAGAGTAGGACTCGGGGCAATGGTTTCAAACTACAGGAAAAGAGATTCCATTTGAACATTAGGAAGAACTTCATGACAGTTAGAGCTGTTCGGCAATGGAATATGCTGCCACAAAGGGTGGTGGAGTCTCCTTCTTTGGAGGTTTTTAAGCAGAGGCTGGGTGGCCATCTGACGGAAATATTCTGATGGGGTTCCTGCATGGCAGGGGGTTGGACTAGATGGCCCTTGAGGTCTCTTCCAACTCTGTGATTCCATGATTCTTTGATTTCCTGGGGCCTTCAACCTTTCCCAGAATTTTCCAGAGATTTCTGTCTTCTCACAATGTGCCCAAAGTAGGGCAGCCTCAGTTTCAACATTTTTGCCTCCTGCAATAGTTTAGGCTTGATCTGGGGCCTCCTTGTTCACCTTTCTGGTAGCCCAAGGTATGGTATATCACTTCATATAGTAAGGCCTAGCACTGTGAATCCTTAATTTGGTTTGAATCTTAGTGTGGTGCTGAAACGCCCCAACTCAGTTTTTCTAATAAACTTCTCAGAGGTAACAAGAACGCCAACACATTCTCAGCATGGTCCTTTCCCTGGTTGAAACAGATAAACATTTTGAATTGGCCAGTGAAGATGACGGAGAATTTTATTTTGGTTTATTTTTGAGAGACACCATAAATTTGCATATGGGCTGAACATTCATCTGCTGTCTAGAGCATCCATCTGGGATATATTGCAATTAGACAGCACAGAATTCTTTATTACGCTCCGGAGCATTTACCTCAGACTGAAAATTCATCTGGGATCTCACTGCTGTTCACTTGAGGATGCCTCCATTATGCCACCAAATTCAATAGATTTAGAGGTAACTCTCCAAGCTCTTGATCTTTGCTGGAAATGCTTTGGAGGCTCAAGAAAGACATAGTGGAACTGGAAAAGCTGCAAAAGAGAGCGACTAAAATGATTACTGGGCTGGGGCACCTCCCTTATGTGGAAAGGCTAAAACATTTGGGGCTCTTTCGTCTGGAAAAAAGGCACCTCAGGGGGGATATGATTGAGACGTACAAAATAATGCAGGGCATGAGTAAAGTGGATAGAGGGATGCTCTCCTCCCTCTCACAAAATACCAGAACAAGGGGACATACACTCAAATTGAGGGCTGGGAGAGTGAGAACTGACAAAAGAAAATATTTTTTCACCCAGCGTGTTGTTAGTCTGTGGAACTCCCTGCCACAGGATGTGGTGATGGCATCTGTCCTGGATGCCTTCAAAAGGGGACAGATTCCTGGAGGAAAAGTCCATCACAGGTTACAAACCATGATGGAGATGTGTAATCTCCAGGCTTAAAACCAGGGTACTTCAAGAGCCAGATGCAGGGGAGTGGTATCAGGAGACAGATATCTACTCTCATACGCTCCCAGGCGCATCTGGTGGGGCCACTGTGAGATACAGGAAGCTGGACTAGATGGGCCTTTGGCCTGATCTAGCATGGCTCTTCTTATGTTCTTATGAGGTTCCAGGAAGAGGTAAAAAGAGGCATGCCAAAGGCCAGCCAGCAAGGAACACGTGTCTTTTTATCCTGTTCTGATGCCAGAGTTCCAGTGTCATAAGAAAGCTACCCTGGATATGGATCAAAAAGATCCATACCTGTTCTGGACTCTGGGCATGCAACCATTTGTGCATTAATCAGCACTAAATTTGGAAGTCCCCTGTGTGCATTTGGGGAGACAGAGGTGAAGCTGAAATACAGCTCCTTTCACTTTTCTTCCTGGCTCAGTTTGCACTAGCACAGCTTGGGGCATCGGTAAAACACTCTGAAACCAGAGCTCTCCACAATGGTCTTGCTATATATACACAGGGGGACGCATGACTATAGGAAGCTGTATTGGTGGGCAACCCCTCACACGAACTTTTGCAATCAAAGCTTGCTTTTCGTGTGAATATCTACTTGAATTACAGTTAGGAAGCAACACATCGCCCTGTCATTCACCCCTCACTCTTAATGGAATCTAATCTAAACCGTGCCAGGCTGCCTTAATCATTCATTCATCTCCTTGTTAATTCATTCATCTTTATTCCGCCATTTAGCTAATGAGGATAATAGGAAGCATCAACTCCTAATGGCTGATCTTCTCCTTTTAACATGCAGCATCTGATAATAATTAATTAATAATAGAAGACAACAATAGCGTTCATTTTACAGGTATTTCCCCTGTCCCACCCTCTTCTGCCCTGGAGAGTTTGTATTTTAATTAATAGGTGCCATGAAGGCAAATTAACTTGCCTGGATTTTTAAAAGACCTGCGGTGAGTAACATCATGGGGCAAGGAGTAGTAGAAACTGTCCTGTAGCAAAAAATAATCAGAATGCCCCCCCTTTCCTTTTTAGGCAGTCTTATAAATGTCAGAGATGAAGAGCAGATAAATACTGCTGACGATATTTGGCATGACATCGGTAATACTCAAGAGGGACTCCGCGGTGTAGTGTGCCAGGCTAGATGTTCTTTGCTTTTATGAAGGTGACAGACTTGACCTGTCATGTACTAGTTACACCCTGGACAGACAAGAAATGTCGCACACGCTGCTCACAGTTGCTACTTAAAATGAGGAAAAAAGGTTTTGCTGGGGAAAAAGGTGTCTTAACAAAAATGTGGTTTCAATGGCTAAACCTCTTCCCACCCAGTTACTGCCTGGATCCCAAAATAAGGCACACCTGTTCTGTTTTGCTGCCAAAGGCAGAGCAGACAGTGGCAATTCCTTCCACCCACCCAGGTCTAGGCAATAGCGCCTGTGACCAGGGGTGCAGTGATATATTAGGAAGCTCATCATGATAGTCCTGAAAGAACCATAGATTCCAATCTTGAGTTGGAAGGGGGGCTCTCGAAGGCCACTGAGTCCAATCCTTGTTCATGGAAGGAATCCATATCAAAGCAGATCTGGCAGATGGTTGCATATTTTCCATTGAATGCCTCCAGCGTTTGAGCGCTCCACCACCACCTCTCGAGGTCACTGGCTCCACTATGATACTGCTCTAGCAATTAAGGAGTTTTTTCTTGATAATTAGCCTAAATCTGGCTCCCTGTAGCTTGAACCCATTTGTACATGTCCTGAACATAAGAGCATAAGAACAGCCATGCTGGATCAGGCCAAAGGCCGTTCTAGGCCAGCTTCCTGTACCTCATAGTGGCCCCACCACAGGAGAACATGAGACTAGATATCTCCCTCCTGATACCACACACCTGCATCTGGCTCTTGAAGTACCCTGGTTTTAAGCCTGGAGATTATACATCTCCCTCATGGTTTGTAACCTGTGATGGACTTTTCCTCCAGGAATCTGTCCAATCCCCTTTGAAGGCATCCAGGCCAGATGCCATCACCACATCCTGTGGCAGGGAGTTCCACAGACTAACAACACACTGGGTAAAAAAAATATTTTCTTTTGTCTGTCCTCACTCCCCCAAGCCCCAGTTTGAGTAGATATCCCCTAGTTCTGGTATTTTGTGAGAGGGAGAAGAGCGTCCCTCTATCCACTTTACTTATGCCCTGCATTATTTTGCTTTCTGAGGTGATCGAAAACAGATCCTAGCCCTCCTCCACACAACAACCTTCTCAGCATGCCTAATTCTTTCAGCCTTTCCTCATGAAGGTTTGTTTTCAGTCCCCTGAGTATCTTTGTTGCCCTTCTCTGATCTTGCTGTAGTTTGTTGGCATCCTTCTTGAAATGTGGTGTCCACAACTGGTCTAACCAGACCCAAACAGAGGAGGACTAGTGCCTCATGGAAGTTGGAGGCTATACTTAATGTCAATGCTGTTAATGTATCCTTAGGGTTAAGGCATCCCTTTGCACTTTTTGCACCCACATTGCACTATTGGTTCATATTCAGCACCCTCCAAAAGAGATTGAAAATGCAGGTAGTTGCATTGATCTACCTCAGCAAAGGATAGCCAGTTTTGGTGCTACCAGGAACTGATCTTGTATGAAATCTATGGATTTTGATTGCTCGCCTAACATTAGAGTGCCCTCAAACATTTTGCATTGCAACAGGAATACAGGTAACTAGCAAAAAATATGATACTCCTAGGAAAATCTGTGTTTGCCCCAGGCACTGTGAGGATTGCTGCTAAAGCAGAGGTAAGCTTCATAAGAAGGGGATGGCACAATGGCCCTTGATTCTGAGCCCTGGATCCATAACATGACTATGTCATAGCAACTAAACTGATTTTGCACATGAGTAAGAAAATGCTTTGACTGCTGTTATTCTCCATTTGCACCCATTTAACAAAAAGTGGTTGAAAAGCTTATTTTTCTAGACTCTCCCAGCCACCATGAAGAGAAGTGAAGCTGGATGAAGGATTCTGGGAGTTGTGGTCCATAAAAAGTAACTTCCTCAAGTTCTCTTCCCAACTATCTGAGGCTATAGGGAAGTGATGGCAAATCTTTTAGACACCGAGTGCCCAAACTGCGATTCAAAACTCACTATTTTTTGCACAATGTGTCAATACAGCAATTTAACCTGTATACAGGTGGGTGTGAAGGAGCGATGTCGGGTGTCCACAGAAAGCTTGACACTGCTATAGGGCCTTTCTAGACACACAGAGAAATTGTGTACATCACAGAAGCCTAGCACATTAATTTAAGGTGACAACTTTAAAAGCAAAGTGTTCTATACTGCCCCATACCACTTCAAGGAGTCTCTGGGCGGTTTACAGTGTAATTGCAGTATGCAGGCTACACATTGCACCTCCACCCCCAGCAAGCTGGGTGCTCATTTTACTGACCTTGGAAGGATGGAAGGCTGAGTCACCCTTGAGCCTGCTACCTGGGATTGAACCCCAGGTTGTGAGCACAGTTTTACCTACAGCAATGGCATTTAACCACTGTGACATGGGGCTCCTTAATTAAGCATTAAAATGCTTAATGTTAAAATCCTTTCTTTCCCACACAACATGAAGAATACACCTAGTCTTGAGAAAATGTTTGCAATCTAATAAGACAGCACTAAAATGGTTATTGTTAAATGTAGCTCTCTAGATGCATGAACTGGCTCGTCTTCCTGTTTAATGCAAAAGAGCCAGATGGAAAGTTAACATGTTCAACTACCATGATATTTCCAAACTCTCCTACCCCCTTACTCTGCAAAGCAATGCAATCAAAAACTTTGGGAAGAGGCATAGCCAAGTGGCACAGCTCACCACATATAGCACACCCTTAGATATCTCTTCCTGATACCTGCAGATAAGGGTGGGGAATGTCCCTTCTCAGAAATCCTAGTCAGCTTTCTCTAACTAAGGGCCTTTTCACACGACCCCTAAGATCCGCTGGCCACTTAAATTCAGACCAGAGATCTTAGGGGTTTGTTGCTCTTCCTTCCTCCCCACCACTCCACACTTCCTTGCTCCTGTCTGCGTGAGGGGAGGGAGGAAGAAAGAGAGGGAAAAAATGCAGGCTCACCTCTGGAGCTCCGTCGTGTTGATTCCTTCTCTTCTGTTTGCTTTTTTTTCCTCCCGCCCCTTCTCTTAAAGGGGTGGGAGGCAAAAAAAAAAAAAAAAAAACAGAAGCGAGGAGAGCCCCGCACTCACCAGATTAAATCTGGACCTGGGAATTTTCACCATCCTCGAGCAGGTACAAGAAAAGTGTTCTGGAACATGCTTAGGTGGGCGTGGTCGCATTTAATTTCCTGCAAACTCCGGAGCTGGTGGGGAAACAATTGTAAGCTCCGGAGCTTGCAGCCATTTGCTGCGGAGTTTAGGGTTCGTGCACAACGGTTCTTAGTATACTGGTGTTGTTCAACTACAACTTAGCCTGTTGGAAGTGTAATATTTGACAGCTTAGTCCAACATACCTGGAGACTGAAGAAGGCTTCTGTAGAGCTCTATTACCAGATAGTCACAGTGTTGATAATAATTGGAGCAATGGTCTGATGGTCTGATGCTGATCCCTACCCTTTATATTTCACTCTTCACTGTTATCTTTGGGCATGGTAGGCCTGACCTTCTAGGGAACATCCACTCAAACTGAGGTTTGGGAGAATGAGAACAACGAAAATATTTTTTTAACCAGTGTGTTGTTAATCTGTGGAACTCCCTGCCACCGGATGTGGTGATGGCATCTGGCCTGGATGCCTTCAAAAGGGGATTGGACAGATTCCTGGAGGAAAAGTCCATCACAGGTTACAAACCATGAGGGAGATGTGTAATCTCCAGGCTTAAAACCAGATGACTTCAAGGACCAGATGCAGGGGAGTGGTATCGGGAGACAGATATCTAGTCTTGTGTGCTCCCAGACATATCTGATGGAGCCACTGTGAGATACATGGAGCTGGACTAGATGGGCCTTTGGCCTTATCCAGCATGGCTCTTCTTATGCCCTTATGTCCTTATGTCCTTACATTCTTATGCTCTACATTCTTCAGTCTCCCAAAGACACCTCCTATTTCCAAAGCTTGTAAAAAAATCACACTGAGATGAAAATTCCTTTCACTGGTGAAATTGTTTTCCCTTTCACTGGTGAAATTGCTCATCAGGTTTGTACTGTATAGATTGTTATTGTCATGTGCAATTCACACTGGACTTTCATCAAGATATGTGAAGTATATAAGGGGTGTTTTTTTCTGGTGCAGTCCCTCAGTGAGTTGGACCCAGATCTCCTGAATCTTAGTCCTTTACTCCATTTACTACGTCACACTGACTTTCGGTCAATTTGTCTGTGGAGTGAGCTGTAGGGTTAAAATCCAGATTTTTCAAATTATGCCTTGCTTCACTCTTTAACTTTATACTCTTCTGATGGCATCAACAGTCCCTCAAGCAGTGTCCATCCTGTTAATGGGGATGTCACAAAAATACCTTGATGCCTGAATGTATATCTATAGTATTTCTTTCTTTTTCCACTGGCCTGGGGAATATTCTCATATGCCATGTTCAAATTGCATGGCTTCCTTTCAGAAGAAAAGCACTTTGTCTGTTCGTAAAACATTCTATTATCACACTTCATGATGAATGAGATGTGTTTATTTGTTTCCTTTCCAGCTGTCTTTATAGGATGATCTAAGGTTAATGGTGGAAATGCTACCATAATAAATGGTTTCAGGTAGTCAAATCTTTCATCGGAGTGCTTCCCCAACCCCCAGCAAAAGCCGGAGGGAAAACAAATGGATATCTGCGGACAGTTGGAACAGATTCCTTTAACAGTGGCTGTGAGAAAGGAAACTTCCATGAAAACGAAAAACTTCCTTGGATTTGTATTGGTTTTCTCTCGTTATTTATCACAATCTCCCGCTTTCATCAAGTACAATATCAACATTGTAGATTCGGAGTCCAATCCAACAGGACCTGTACGATCCTGAACTGGGCCATCAAAAAGAAAAATGACTTATACAAGAGCCCTTCCTCAAAATACTGTTACAAAGCTGTATTTTTCTGCTTACTTGTACAGTGGACCCTCATATAACAGTTTGTATAACATAAAATCTGTACAACATAAAAAAATCCGGAAATAGGGGAAATTTGCTTAACAGAATTGCATATGACGCGAATCTGTACAACATAAAAATGGTTGTGATTAGGGATTACTCTATTTTCAATGCATTCCTGTGGGAAATTTGTATAAAGGAAAATTTACTCAACATAATTTCATTTGGAACAAATTAATTCCTTTCTACAAGGTAGCACTGTATGTTCAAACTATTTAATTTCTAATGGGATTTTTTGGTGGTACCCAAGGCAAATAACAACATTTGCAGTCTCTGAAATAGAGATGGGCACGACTAGGGAAAATGACGTTTTCGAATTGTCGTGTGTCGGAGGCAGCCTGTTTCGGCTTGTTTCCGTTTTTTGCGAAAATTCGCAAAAATTAGTCAGTTCGTTTTTTCGTTTTTTCGTTGTCGTAAGTACTGGTTGGGGGGGTAGCGGGCTCCTAGAGGCAGCTGCAGGAGTCAGCCAGAGCTACAAGTGACGGACTGGCAGACTCTTTGCACGTGCTGCGTTTCACGTACTTGCATTTAGTGCAATGCAAGTAGATCTGGCTTAGGGTTAAGATGGGTTAGCGCAAGGGCTAGGGTTAGGCTAGTGACGGGTGAGGTTAGGGTGAGTATTGGGGTGCACCTCTGGGTGCCTCTCTGACCCACTTAGAAGGACAGTGTACTGGCGTATGGGTTAGGCTTAGGCTTAGGGTTCAGGTTCGGGCTACGATTAGTGGGCTGTTTATGCCCGATTGGCACATCCCAGAAGTCTCTGCGGTCAACCTGGCCAAGTGGCCTTGCGATTGGTGGAAAATTTGCATGGTCCACTCTCATGGGCGAGCCCATCATTACGAATGCACAGGTGTAAAAAAATAAAGTAAAATAAAATAAAATAAAATCAACTGAGACTTTTTTTGCAAGACAAACCCACTGCTGCTACTGTAAAAATTCAAGCATTTAAAATAGCTAATTTTCACATGTTTCTGTGGTGCTTTGGTGGGGTTTTGGACCACGATTTAAAAATAATATTGCGGTCGGCATTTTGGATCCCCCCGCACAGCATGGCAAATGGAGACGCCCTCCCAGCCTGGTTCAGTCAGCAAAACCTGGCCATGCGATTGGTGGAATGGCTCCAAGACTTTGCATGGTCCACTCCCATTGGCGAGCCCATCTTTGCAAATGCGCAGGTGTAAAAAAATAAAATAAAATGAAATAAAATAAAATCAACGGAGATGTTTTTTGCAAGACAAACCCACTGCTGCTACTGTAAAAATTCAAGCATTTAAAATAGCTAATTTTCACATGTTTCTGTGGTGCTTTGGTGGGGTTTTGGACCACGATTTAAAAAAAATATTGCGGTCGGCATTTTGGATCCCCCCGCCCGCACACCGCATGGCAAAGGCAGACGAGACGATTCCCCCCCGCCTGGTACCAGCAGCGCAGCAGTAGCAGTAGCCAAGGAGAGGGGGGCGAGGAAATCCCCACCCCCCAAAAAAACACCCTTCTGGCCTGGTAGGTGCCCTCAGACAGTTTTTGCCTGCTTTTAGGGCCGGGAATCGGGGGTTTTTTAGTTTTAAAAACTTTTTTTCTGTGCCGCTTGGCATCGCGCGATCGCGCGACGCAAGTAACGAGCACGACAAATCAGACCAAAATTGTTCGTTCGTCGGTTCGAGCTCGAAGTCTGGGGCAGTAATTCCCGTTACCGTTTCCGTAGAGTAACGGAACCGAGTAACGGAACCGGAAACGGGAATACCGCTAAGTCGTGCCCATCTCTACTCTGAAACAATGTACAGTAAATATTAGAAGGCAGTCCTTTGACATATGAATAACATAGTGATCCATGATTCCATTGATATGCTTGACCCTTTAGTATTGCTGTCTGCCACTATTTTTCACTGTTGTTGTGTTCACACTTGTTAGGGCCAATTCATCACCTAGCGGCTTACCTTCTGAAGATGAGGCTGACTGAACTTAGGTTGGTCTTACCATACTGATAGAACCTTCTGTTCTTCTGGCAGTCTTTGAGGCCTGGGGGCATCTCCATGTGAGTTTGAAGCAGCAAACAGGAATTTGTGGAGGCCAAAAGGATGTAACTTCATTCAGATGTACAGTGGTACCCTGACTTAAGAGCAGCTTGACTTACAGTAAGAGCAATTCAACTTAAGAGTGCAAAACTGTTGGCATTTTAACTTCCGCCTTACAAATTTTAGATATGGTCTGCTCAACTTACAAATATTTTTTCCATTTTTAATTTTTAACTATTTTTTCATTTTTTTAAAGATAGGTATCCCAACTTAAGAGTAGTTCGACTTAAGAGCATGCATTCGGAACAGATTAAATTTGTAAGTTGGGGTACCACTGCATTAGCAGCTGCACTAGAAGCCAAAACAAATGTTTGAGGTCATATTTTGAAGAAACACTGGCAGGAGGATAGATCTTACATGTGGGGAAGCCCCCATGGATTTTTTACTTTCAGGGCATGTAACCCCACTGGTGCCCTGGTGGCCCATTCTACCAGAGATGAAGGCCACCAGAGGGAAAGGAAGTAGCTTTCAGGCACTGTACTGTCATGTTTCAATACACTAGCAGTGGAGAACTGCACATTCCCCATTTGGCAGCAGTGTTGACCTGTTACCATTTGCCAGAGGTGAGGCTACCAGAGAGAGAAGAGTCAGTAGTTTATTAATTTTACATTATGCTTGAATTCAGCTCCTGTTGAGAGCACCTCCTTTTTCCAGCTAATAATTACTGCTAAGGCTGTTAGTGTGAAGAGCAATAATAGGTCTGTTCTTAGAATCATGACCTGGTTCTAAGCTTTAGGGCTTTGGAAAATGAAGAGTCAAGAAAGACTGAAGCAGTGGTGGTGAACCTATGGCACTCCAGATGTTTTGGACCACAAAATTCCCAGAATTCCAAACCTGGATTGCCAATGACAAAGGACTGTGGGAGTTGTGGCCCAAAACATCTGGAGTGCTGAAAGTTCTCCACCACCGGCCTAAACCTTACTTGAAAGGAAACACTATGTTGTTGGCAGACCAATGCTTTACTGCAGCAGTGGGGAACCTTACATTAACATACCCTTAGGAGCCCCATAGTGCAGTGGTTAAATGCCTGTACTGCAGGTAAAAATGTGCTCATGACCTGGAGTTCAATCCCAGGTAGCAGGCTCATAGTTGACTCAGCCTTCCATCCTTCCAAGGTTGGTAAAATGAGTACAGTAACCCCCCATTGCAGGAGTTAGGCACCCAACCCAACCCACAATAACTGAAAATCCGCAATATGCGGAAGCTGGGTCAGGTTGGGACTGGGCAGGCTCTTTGGGGGCTCTTGTACTTACCCGAGGCCTAGCGCTGCCCCAAACAGTCGTTCAAGGGGCTTTCCAGTCCCCCAGAGGCCCCAAAAGTGCTTTCTAGTGATCTGGAGGTCACTTATGGTTTACTGGAAGTCACTTCCAGTTTGCGGGGGAGCCCGTTTCAGCCCTCCAATTGGCCTGGGAAGGCCTTTCCTCCTTATCCCAGGGGGCCATTTTTTCATATATTGTGGACCCACGATATACCAGGACCGCAGTATATGAACCGCAAAAAGGCGGTGGACAACTGTACCCAGCTTGCTGGGGGGGGATGTGTAGCCTGCATACTGTAATTAAAAACTGTAAACCACCTAGAGACTACTTGAAGTCATGTGGGGCAGTATATAAGCAGAACACTTTGCTTTACCATGAGCCATTTTGTCCCATCTCTGTAATATGATTTATAATGAAGTACTCTCAATCCCCATATTAACATTTTTAATATTAGATAATGCCTGTATTGTTGTATAGGTAAGGTAATAGAGAAGCAAATAAAGAATATGTTAACAACCCAGAGGCTGTTTAAAACCTTCAGCCCACTAGTTAAAACATCAGAGACTAAGATGCGTTTAAGAGCCAATTGCAAAATCAAGCCCATAGAAAGTGGGGCTTAAAAAGCTTTATTCATTACATTTGTACCCTGCTCATCTAGTGCCTAAGCTTGCAGATGCAGGCTTTGCCAGCTGTGTATCATGAATTAAAATATTCATATCTCATACCCTAACCTGAAAATTAACAATCCCCATGTTGTGATCACGGTTTGCAGTGATTTCTCTGGAAAATAGCTTCTAGTTAGAAGACTTTGTTTTTAATAGAAGGTAGATTCCAATTGGCTCCTGTCTGATAATTTTCCCAGGAAGATTTTCTTATCTGTCTGCCTTTGGTTTTAAATTTCACACAAATATCTGTTATTTCAAGAGTTCTGACACAGATCAGACTCTGAATTGCTACAGCTTAGACAGCATTCATTAAGCTCATGGAGTATCTGGATTATTTTCCATTTTATAAGAGTTCAGAGCAGCCAAGACAGGATGTAGAATATTGAGGCCTACAATTTCCAGAAATGCGGAGTCTGCAACCTTTCACACAGGGTGCTCACATCTCACTGACTCCTGCGGGATGACAGAAGCCTTCCTGAAGCTGATGCAAATGAAGTTTAAATGCACATAATTGTCACAGCTCACATATTTAGCATTTTATATATGCCTCCTGAAAACTTGGCCCTTATCCCTGGGGAAGTTCAAACATAATGCCACTGTGTTATATGCTCCAAAATATCGTATCTAAAGTGTGTGTGTGTGTGTGAGAGAGAGAGAGTGAGAGTGAGAGTGAGTGTGACTGTATGAGTGAGTGAGTGAGTGAGAGAGTGACTGTATGAGTGAGTGAGTGAGTGAGAGAGAGAGTGACTGTATGAGTGAGTGAGTGAGTGAGTGAGTGAGTGAATGAGAGACAGAGAGAGACAGAGAGAGAGTGAGAGAGACACACAGAGAGAGAGAGACAGAGAGATGGAATATACATGCTTAGACTGCTGTGGGAGCCTAGGTGGATCGCGCGATGCCAAGCAGCACAGAAAAATAGTTTTAAAAATTAAAAAAAAAAACCAATTCTCGGCCAAAAAAGCAGGCGAAAATATGCCTGCCTGAGTGAGGGCACCTACCAGAGAGGGGTGGTTTTTTGGGGGGGGGGTCCCCGGCCTTCCCCCCTCTCCTGTCCTGGGCTGCTGGTACCAGGCTGGGGGGGCATCCTCGTCGTCTCCATTTGCCATGCGGTGGGGGGGGGATCCAAAATGGCGACCACAATATTTATTTTTAAATCGTGGTCCAAAAATCCACCAAAGCACAACAGAAACATTTGAAAATTAGGTATTTTAAATGCCTGATTTTTTATAGTAGCAGCAGTGGGTTTTTCTTGCAATAAAACGTCTCCATTGATTTGATTCAATTTTATTTTTATTTTTTATTTTTTACACCTGCGCAATGATGGGCTGGCCATGGGATGGGACCATGCAATTTTTTTGACCCATTCCACCAATCGCATGGCCAGGTTTTGACTGAGACTTCTGGATGTGCCAGAGGGCATAAAAAGCCCACTAGCCCTAGCCCTAGCCCTAGCCCTAACCCTAACCCACACGCCAGTACACTGTCCTTCTTAGTGGGTTAGAGGCACCCAGAGGTGCAGCCCACTAACCCACCCTAACCTTAACCGTAACCCTAAGCCTAGCCCTTACCCTAACCCCAACCCTAACCCAGATCCGTATGCAAGTACGCTTCCCTTCTTAGTGGGTCAGAGTAGAGGCACCCAGAGAGGTGCCTCCCACTCCAGAGCCCACTACCCCTATCCCTACCCCTAATCTGTACGCCAGTACGCAAGTACGCTTCCCTTAGTGAGTCAGAGGCACCCACACCCAGAGAGGTGCCTCTGCCACTTACCCCCCAGCCCTAACATAATGTAATTATGGTATGCGGCTAATTGCTAAACCCTTCCCTTCTTAGTGGGTCAACTCAGAGGCACCCAGAGAGGTGCCTCCCAGAGCCCACTTACCCCAACCCCAACCCCAACCCAAACGACAAACGACAAATGGAAATGACAAATTTTTGAAAATTATCGTGACAAACGGAAACGACCCAAAACGGACCCATCCCGACAAACGACAACTCAAAACGTCATTTTTTCTTGTCGTGCCCATCTCTACTTGGTGGGTATACAGAAGAGGGACGTCTGCTCCCAGACTTTCAAACTCCCTCCCACAAGAGGCTGGCTTGTCCCCATCCTTAATGTCCTTCCACAAACAGGCAAGCATCTTTCTCTTCAAGCAAGCTGTGCCTTGGCTGTCTGACGGAGGTTTAAAATGCATTGTTGAACCTTATTGGTATAAATGTTTTTGGTTATGTTTATTTAGTATGTTATTTGTTTAATCCTTTTTGTATATGTATATTCACCATGTGTTAGCTTCAGATACTGTCTTGTAATGATGATCTTGGGTCCTTTTTAAAGAAGAAAGGTGGGGTGGGTAAATAAATAAATAAATAAACAAATAAATAAATTCAACTGTGACTAACTGCAATTATCTCCCTCATAACACAGTGGCCTTCCTTGCAGTTGGGGATACAGCTTTAACCAAAATTCATTACTTTAAACTGGACTTTCTCTCTCTCTCTCTTTGGGAAGGGCTAAACCTTGTCAGAACTATACCACTAGTCCTGTCTTTCTTCCATTCTGCCCTTCTCTGCTGTTGCAATTTTAGCCTTAAATAAGCAAGAATATCTATTTCTCCAAGTTGCTGCTTGGATTTATAAATACACACACACACACCGCCCAGTTTTCTTGGGACCAGTATATCCAAAAAACTTCATTCTCTTATACCAGATTACCTGAAAACTGAGGCCTCTGTCAGAGACTCGGTCATGTATTCTGTTGCCTTCATAAGTTTAGATATTGAGCAGGTTTTGCCAGCAACATCACTTCATCTGTGGGGCTCCTCCTCCAATGTAAATCAAACCAGTTCCACCCACTGTTGAAGGTGGTTGAAGATGTATTATTTATTATTTAGTTATTTTGTTTACTTCGTATACTGGCCAACTAGTGCCAGGCACTAGAGATGGGCACGGAATGGAAATAGTGTATAGTGTTTTTCCCCCATTTCATTTTGTTTCAGTCTGCATTTCATATTGTTTTGTTAATAATGGATTTTTAAAAGAAATTCCCATCATGAAACAAAATGATTCGTAAGGCTATAAATAATGGAGAGCTTTCTTTTTATAGTTAACAGGCAGCCCACTGCCCTAAATCAAAGACCCTCTGTAAACCTTTCAATCAATTTGCTTTCAAACAAAGAACCCTCTGTAAACAAGCAGGAAACCTCATAGCTAGCTGCTGCACCTCTGATCAAGAAAATCAGTGAGATAAGCTCAACAGCTGATCGGTGCAGGGAGGGAGGAAAATATATAAAAAATAATTCTCCACAGTCCTACCTAATCAGGAAAGGAAAAACAATCAGTTCAAACTTCAAATCAACCTGCAGACCCAGGCACAGCCAGCAGGGAAGGGGAGGGAAAAGCTCAGCTCCTGGCTAGCTGCAGGCTGATCAAGATTGGAGATAAGCTAGCTCAACAGCTGAGGCATGGGAGGGAGGGAAGGAACACAAATTAATCAGTTTAAAAATAAACCTCCTGTTCTCAAGACGGCTGGATCAAGAGGCTTCTCGCCACTAGGACAACTTGTTTCATTTCCAAAACAAACAAAAAAAGGTGTTTCGTTTCATTGCTTGACGACATGCTGTTTGCTGTTTCATTTCATTTCATAATGTTTTATAAGCTTATGAAATGACGAAACAGCATGCCATTTTTCGTAAGGCGCCCATCCCTACCAAGCAGTATTCTGGCCACTTTAAAATTAATAAGAGGGTCAAACTATATTTATTTTTAATTTTCTCATTCATATTTATTTGAAGAATATTTCACCAGATGTTAGAAGTACCTAGTTACAACAGCCAACATAGTTACCTGCAACAAGTTACTAATGAGAGTGTAATATTGTTGTTCCATTCTGGAAGCAATGGGATGAGTGATAATAATATTAAGTTATTGATTTAGTATGTAACATTTTTGCATTGCTTTTGAAGAATGGTTCAGAAGGATTTTGGCTAGAATCTTCTATGTGTTGTACCATTTACCTGTTTGCCCTAAGTTTATAAAAAGAAATTATAGGGAAACAATGCAAATGTAATGAAACAAATTAATTTTCAAACATCTTAAAAAAGAATAAGAAAATACTAATTATTTAGTATTTTGAAATACTTAAGTCACCAATGGGAACATATTATTATTATTTTTTAAATAATCAAGTCGTGTTCTTCATGAAATTTATTGGGCTAAGGGGGATAGCAGAAAAATGATGACGAAAAGCCTCCAATAAATAATTAATGTCAGGAGATGCATTATTTTAATTGTCTCTATGTTTCTCTACTTCCATCCTTTACCTGCCTTTTATTGCTGTTGAAACTGAGATTAAAGATTTGTGAAGACATGTTTATTGTTGTGGTTTCAGTTTATATACAGTATTGCCCTATAGTGCTACAACATTCTTTGTGTGATTTTCAACATAACTATGGAAACAAGCAAGCTGACTACCTATTTTACTGATCCCGGAAGGTTGGATGGCTGATTCAACCTTGAGCCAGCTACCTGAACCCATTGGAGTAGAATTCAGGACATGCAATGATGATCTAATATTAATGACCACTATCATCACCTCTCCACCCCTTTTGATTCTGATTTGGATGATTGGTGGTTTTCTAATTTTACATACAGTATTTCATTTTAAGAGCCCGTTATTTAAAATGTGTGCCTCTTGTTGTATCCGGTCTTATTTGATCATTGTTTTTCTTTTTAATTAAATTGCTTGCCCTGTTATATTATTATTCTTTAAACCACCCAGAATAGTGTTTCATACTAGTGGGTGGTATACAAATTGAATTCAATGAATTGAATTGAATTAATTTTGATTTTAATTAATTAAAAGTCCATGACTAAATCTGAGGGTGAAGAAGATGAAATGATATATCAAATTTGCATTAGCTGAAGTTTTATGCCAAAGATGGTCAACTCGTGGCCCCTCCACAAGTTATTGGGCTCCATCTCCCAACATCTCTTGCCATTGACTATATTGGCTAAGGCTCATGGGAATTGCAGTTCAATCTCATCTAGAAAGCTGCAAGTTGTCCAGCCTCCCTTCAGGCAACAGAGGAGCTTCAAAGGACACTCACTTTTCTCCTCTCCTCCTCGAGATGTGGATATTTCTGACACCAACTCATTTCTAATTCATACTTCATTGCTATGATTTACACTGTTTATTCCTAAGATACATTTTTAATAGTATGGTTTTTGATCTCTCTGAGACTTCCTGGCACTGCCAGGAGCCATTTCTGTTTGCCTCTACTGGGAGATAGGTAACATCCCGTCAATATTCTCGTGTGGTCTCTTTATTTCTGGGGATATCGGCATTTCTCTGGCTGCACTGCATTTATTTATTTCTAATCTTTGGCTTGTGATGCGGAGGGGAGGGGGGAGGGACTAGAACAGTATTGTTGTGCTGAGGAGATTACAGACCATTGTCTCTGCACGCTGCAGTACAGTATAGGATTTTAATGTTCTCTCACTGCCTCCACAGTTTGTCTGAGACAATTGTGCAACAGACAACCATCAAAAACAGATGTTTAAATATTAATTTCCATTACTGCCATGGATAAGCGCAAACCTTCCCATTAAAGAAGGTTATTTTGAATAATAATTACAGCTATTGCTTAACAATAATGTGTCAGAAATCATGGCTGAATACTGGGGCTTATCACCTTAATCCTCTTTACTAAGGTAAGTCTAGATGTGAGGGCTCCTTTGGCTTTCCCTTTATTATGCAATGGATAAAAAAAAAAACTGCCCAGAAGTATTTGCCACTCTATCAGTCTGGAAGTGTCAAGGTAAAAAGGTGAGTGTGAATAAAGAAGTAGTTTGGACACTATAATCTTGTCAGTGGTAACCAAACAGATAATATTAAAAAATGCTATACTCTTTCTCCAGGTATCTACATCTTTCCTTATAGCACTAAAATGAATATCTTGCTGTGAACCTGAGATCGGCATAAACCAAACTGAACCAGAAAATCTGACGAACTGGGCTTGTTCATGGTTCGGTTCATGACCTGGTTTGGTGATCTCAATTTACTGAAGATCTTTACTATGGCAACATGAGATGCCGTTTTCCCACTATCCCCATCACCTCCCTAAATGCTCTGGTCATTGCCTCCTCCTCTTTCTGTAAATTAGCCAGGACATGAAGCTGCACTCCTTCTAACTGCAAAGGTAAACACTGTCCCCCCAGTCCCGAAATAATGAGACCACATAGGAACGTTGGGTTTTAAATCGGGCCACAACTTTATTAATAACTTTATGAATAACTTTATTAACTGCTATAACTGTCCCTAAAGTTGTAGCCAAAAGGATGGGCCTGCCGTAGTGCAACTTATATTTCAGCTCTCAGATGTTATTTTAATTTATTGTGACGCCATAATGTGACCCAGTACAGGAGTGCTGTTCCATGAAAGCAGCCCTCCCCGCCAAAACTAGGTCAGGGTATTACTTGGGGCAGCCGTACGAACTCCTAGCCTGTATGATGTTTAATTTACTTTCCTACTGGGTTGTTTTACCTATCAATTGGTCCTATGTTATTATCTATTGTACAGCTGCCCTGAGCCCTATTCAAGATGCCTTTACCGTTCTGACGTCACAGTCCTGGCCCCTTTTTAGTTGCACTACCCGCCAGGACACACAGGAGACCCTGCCTAACAGTCAATGAGAATGGAATGGGTGAAAACACACTGGCACCACGAAGCCAATAGTGGTACCAGTCAAAAATTCCAATTCGGCCCCGAAGCGACCAGATAATCTCATTTTCACAGCCACTAAGGGTGGGAGGGCGGGGTGCTGCTCGCGGCGAAAGAGGAGGATGGGTGTGCGGGCGGCCCTTTTAAGGACCTTGATCCCCGCACACCCTGGGAGTCACGTGGCCTCCCTCTTTCGCGCCGAATAAATGGCTACCGGGGCGACAAAGCGGCCCCAATCCGGGACAAGCCCGGCAGGAGCCTACAAAATACTTGGGTTACACCAAAAGAAAGAGGGAGGTTATCCTTTGCTAACCTAGATCAGTGTTGGCGAACCTGTGGCACGGGTGCCAAAGGTGGCACTCAGAGCCCTTTCTGTAGGCACCCGACATCGCCCCTTCACAGCCACCTGTATTCAGGTTAAATTGCTGTATTGGCACTTTGTGAATAATTACTGGGTTTTGAATCGCAGCTTGGGCACTTGGTCTCTAAAACATTCACCATCACTGACCTAGATTGTAATTTATTTACAAACTAGTAATTGTAAAAAAAGTGGCTATTGCAAAATGAATTAATTACAAGTAATTCATCAATTCTTGACAGTTGTTTGAAGTGATTCTGGGAAATCCAATTCGAGTTTTCTGATGTTCAGACCTGAAGGCAGAGGAATCATTTAGGCAGAGAAGCAGGCAGGATAAAATCTGGCTGAGGATCTGAAGGGTGGAACACAGAATAATGAAGAATGCTACTTCACTAGGTGTCTATACCAATACTCTTTGTTTATCCATTTTTATGACCCATCTCTATGATGCCATAATTAAATAAATCATTCTTGTTCTGCCTTATCACTATAGTTCTTCCATGCATTGTGGGGGCAGAACCCCCCCCCAGAACGTCTTTTCTTTTTGGGAAGGGTATTTCCCCCAATGGTAGGAATGAACATCTGAGAAATCTGTACAGATACAAAGGATTCTAGCTATCTTCTCATTCTAAAATAGCCACAGTTTTTATATGCTTTTGGAAAGTTAAGCCTTATTCTTATGCCTGTTAACAAGGCTCTTCTTTTTATTAATACCATATGTTTTCTAAAGAAAAGAAAAATTGTTGTTTACATTAATGCACTTTTTCATGTATGTCTTAAAAAATAAAAACATTTGCACCAAAGCACATACATTGGGGTGGGGGGACCCCAGTGTGAATTCATACAATGGAAATATTGATAAAAAAATAAACTTGCTGCTGAAATAACACTCTTACACAGGTCATTGTTCCAAGCCTCACTGACGCTGCTTTGTTAGGCACTAGTTTGAAGTACAATGGTACCCCAACTTAAGAGCAGCTCAACTTAAGAGCAATTCGACTTAAGAGTGGAGAACTGTTGGTGTTTTAACTGCCGCCTTACAAATTTTAGATATGCTCTGCTCGACTCACAATTTTCCCCCATTTTTTAAGTTTTGCAACTCACCCCCCCCCAAGTTTTTAGATAGGTACCCTGACTTAAGAGTAGCTCGACTTAAGAGCATGCATTTGGAATGGATTAATTTCGTAGCTGCGGTACCACTGTATATGGAAGAGACTAGTAGACTGAGCATAGCATGGATATACCGGTATTTAGGCAGTCAGAGACATATTCACAGTAAGGATGTGCACATCAGTATAAATGTTTGGGGGCATCCTTCTCCTACCTCTATATGTAGTTTATGTGTGATTCAGTTCAGAAATTCTTTTTTAAAAGGACAATATTCATGTCTTTTTGCATGTTTCTCCTCCCAACTGAAGTTTCATACATAGTTTTAAATTGTATGGATTGCTTAAATGTGTCCAACCTCATTCATTAATGTGTGTTTGAGGGCTCCTAGCAATTAATTACATTTTGAAAGTAAATATTTGAAAACTGCAAATGTTCTTACCAAGGTGAAATATTTCAAATGTGTGCACATTTCTCTCTCTCTCTCTTTCTCTCTCTGTGTGTTTTAATGACTCCATAGCCTGTCTTCCTCTTACTAGAGTGTGTTGAAGTCAGTTGTTGAAAGTAGTCATGCTTGACAATTTGCTGTTTGATCTTTTCCGTTGTAAATAGTGAAACCTCTTAGTGAACCTCGTGGTGCAGTGGTTAGATGCCTGTACTGCAGGAAAAACTGTGCTCACGACCTGGGGTTCAATCCCCGGTAGTCGGCTCATGGTTGACTCAGCCTTCCATCCTTCCGAGGTTGGTAAAATGAGTACCCAGCTTGCTGAGGGGGGATGTGTAGCCTGCATGCTGTAATTTTAAACTGTAAACTGCCCAGAGACTACTTGAAGTAGTATGGGGTGGCATATAAGCAGAACACTTCACAGAACACACTCTTAATTTCTTTCCTACTCATGTCTAAGAGTGACTTACTGGGGACAGTAAGTGCCAGTAAATGAATAAAAGGGATAAACTACTTTGGCGAAGCTATTCTGCTGTGCACAACCCCGCACTTCTTATTTAACCAAACATTCAAAACTTTGGAACACAACCATCTATCCATGTGCACAGATGCTTTCTCACACACCCCCAGTGAGTCTGGAAAGCAGAGGAAGTATGTAGACCACACAAAAGGTCTGGCTCGGTGGGTTGATGATACTTATGCAATGTGCTGTACTGACAATTCTCTATATAGCAAGAACATACTGAAAGAGTGGGTAGTCTTAAAAGGCCAGAAGCACAGGTGCTTCTCTCTTTCTGTGACAAGTTGCCTAAACCGAGAGAAGACGGTAGTTATAGGGTTCGGTCACATGTCCCTTTAAAGAGAGTTTAAATTACTAAATAAATCGTGCCCAAAAATACCGTCCTCATGGCCACCCCGCTTTTTGAAAAAAAAGGAAAAAGAAAACCCAGTAAAGCTCCCTTAAGCGAGGTTTCTGTGACCTACCTTCCAGGCTTGGGAATTTTTGCCTCCCTTTTGAAATCCGGCTTTTAAGGAGGCAGACGCCATGGGACCACGCTGATGATCCGGGTTTCTTTCTTTCTTTTTTTTGCATAGCACCCACCGGCTGTTCCTGGGGCCGATCGGTGCTGTTTTTTTAATTTGGCTCCATATCGGAGTAACAGGAAGTCCGACACAGAATTAAATTCCCCCAGAAAAGTCTTCCGTTTTTTTCAAGTGCTAGCGCCACCTGCTGGCCAAGGGGGCTGAACTGCACTTTAAAATTGAAAAACCAGATTTTGACGTGAGACCTCTTCTCCCACATTTAAATCACGTGATGGGAAGAAGAGGAAAAGCCGGACCTTCAGAAGATCAGGATCGTAACCCAGGTGTGACCACAGCCCAAGTGATGCAGAAAGTTCCCGGTCGAGGAAAGAGGGGGAATCTATGGCCTTAATTTCAGCTTCAAGGGCAGACATCTTGAATAATTGGGACTTACATAATTTTTATTTCACCTTTCAGTAATTGATTCAGTGGATCTATTCTAGATGGGAGAAGAAATTAGATGAGTTTACCAGTTTCAATGCCAAAGAAGACTCCAAGCAGTTGAGTTTGTGCAATTTTGAAACCTTGCCACAACTATATGAATATACAGTGGACCCTTGTATAACTAATGGTTTGTATAACATAAAATCTGTACAACATAAAACATTCCAGAGATAGGGGAAATTTGCTTAACAGAATCGCCTGTGGGGCGAATCCGTACAACATAAAAATGGTCACGATTAGGGATTACTCTGTTTTCAATGCATTCCTATGGGAAATTTGTATAAAGGAAAATTTGCTTAACATAATTTCATTTGGAATGAATTAATTCCTTTATACAAGGTACCACTGTATATCAGTGTGCATGCCAGAGGAGGGATGCCTGCAGACATTCCTTGTCCCAACCAAAGCCATTCATAGGAAACATCATTCTCTTTTCCAAATTCCATCGCTGGAAGCTGTCATATCACTGAATAGTAAGGATTCCTTTCTCAGCTTCATTCCTCCTTCTGGATTCTCCTGAGGATAAATACTGGGGCAAATGCCCTGGAATATTCTTGAGCAGGTCTTATATATTGACTCTCCACCTTTGCATGGCTATCATACTTTTGACTGCATTCTCCATTTTCACATTACAGCCTACTTGAGTGTTTAAATTTCTGTCTCAACCCCAGAGGACTCAGAGAACTAACCACCAAGAACCTTCAAAATTTAAAATAAAATACAACAAAAAGAGGCCTGTGTGATCCCTCTCCCCTTCTGCAAGAAGCCATTAACATTGCAAAACAAATGCAGAAGATGTTAAATCTTTGCTTCCCACCCAAGGTTGACAGATACTATACTGCAATCTGGTCTTGGTATAATGAGCTCCTTTTGTTATATTTATATGCTATCATACTATCCTATATACAGCAAAGTGTTGGGGCTGTGTGAGATTAACAATGCGCCGCCACTAAAACATCAGGCAACTCTTTAAAAACACTAATTATTATTATTAGCGTTTTTGCACTAACAAAAAGTGTCAAATGGAACCCTGCAAACAAATAACTACCTGTCACGTAAGTGAGTGAAAAGCAATCTTTGCAAAGTGAATTAAAACCCAAACAACAGAAAACTCAACAGGCAAGTGCGCTACCAGGGTGGCTTGGCCACAGTATAGGTGCTGCTCCCATCAGACAAAGAGCAGAGTGTCCTTGGGTTGACAGGCCCAATCGCCTCGTTCCTCCCACTGACACGCTGCAGCACCTGGTTGGTGGGAGGTGTGTGGGGTGATTTAGGCTCGAAAGACACTTAGTCAAAAAAGGCTTATCGGTGTAAAATTAAAGTTGGACAGCTGAGCATGTATTTGTTTCCCATGACATATTTCCTCTCAAGTGTTTCAAAGTGCTTCTAAACATGTCTCCCAAAGTCTGCCTTTATTCTTGCTTTTTTCTTTTTATAAATGCTACATTTTATTTCTTCGTCTTTCATTTATCTTTGATATCTGATTGACATTTTCAGGACACAGTAATCATTTTCTGCTGAAGGAGGTTCTGACAGCAGCAAAAAAAAACGGCAGGCAGGCGGCTTCAGAGGGCTCTTTGTAGCTGGGTTGTTATGACAGAGATGCAGCCTAGGTCTTAAATGGAAGAAAGCAGTGAGGTCTGGGAGACGGGCAGCGAATGTTTCCACAGTTCACGGGAAGATGTTGCGGGATATCCACTTGCATGCGCTGCTGGGGAGAGAACTTGCAACAACGTGAGATGAAGATCAGATGGAAGCTCACCCTACAGTCTGTGGCAGCCAGAGGTGGCTGGGCCGAGGCATTATTCCTGATTCACAGGAAAAAATACAAAGATCTGCTCAGCTCTTCAAGGGAAAAGTGCTGGTGATCAGGCTGTTAGGAAAAAGGAACAGATATGGATGAAGTATAGATGTATTTCTTCCCAATAAACGAGGAAAGAGTTAATGAAAAATGTGGTCATTGGCAGGTAAAGTGATAAAGACTCAGAACTGAGACCTGTGGATCTGAACCAGGTGCAAGGGAAAGTTATCCCCGGTAGGGCCAAAGATTGGGAGTGAGTTGCAGAGCTTGCTAAAAACATGAGTCCATCTGATCCTCTTTGCTGCCGTTCAGAAGGACTGCTTGCACCAGAGCAACTCTAGGTAACTGCGTTCCATTCCCAGTCCAGCAGATAGGTAAAAGGTAAAGGTAAAGGTCCTCCCCCCGCACATGCGTGCTAGTCATGTCCGACTCTAGGGATGGTGCTCATCTCCGTATTCAAGCCGAAGAGCTAGTGTTGTGCAAGTCTGTGGCCATGTGGTCAGCATGGCTGCAAGGAAACACTGTTTTACCTTCCCACTTTTCATGGAGGTACCTATTTATGTACTTGCATTTTACATGCTTTTGAACTGCTAAGTTGGCAGGAGCTGGGGTTAACAGCAGGAGCTCGCTCCGCTAAATGGCAACCGGGATTCAAACCACTGAGCTACTGACTTTGCTCTAGCCTGCTGAGCCACCACACCCAATGAGAGTGCAAATTAAGGAGCAGTGGCTGGTCATATGTCTATCAACAGCCAATCAGTAGGTGGAGGAGAACATTACTAGTGAGCCTATGTATAAATACCTGTAGTTGGACAAGGACAAGGCACTGAGTGACAAGCATAGGACACCTAGCTTTAAGAATGCAAAGTATACCCATGCAATAGCCCTCTCTCAAATGGTCCTGAATTCTGGATTAGTTCACTTGTTTTGACATTTCATGAGCATATATTGTGTACCCCTCCCCAATGTAACTGAGCACCTCATTTTTAATTGTTTTTCAGCACAAACTCAAGAGAATAGTACAGCTCATGTTTGGGATCCTCTGGAGTTGTTCCTGTTTTTTTTAATTTTTTTTTTGTTTCTGGTCTCTGTTAATAATGTTAGTCTTGTCAAGAATGACAACATGTTCAAACAATCTAGAGATTATCTCTTGTGACAGTTCATTTCACAGTTCTAATGTGCATTATATAAGAAAGAATATCCTTTTGCACATGTTGGGTTTATCTGCCTGTCAACTTCATCACATGACCACGATTTCTAGGATTCCGAGAAAGCATCCACATGATGCATTATTTGATTCCATTCATAAAGAATCTTTTGGTGTAGCCTATTAAGGTATGCCCATATTCAGAAACTCCAAAGTCCTTGAAAACTGCAGTTTGTAATCCTTTGCAGGCACTTTATTTTATATAATATTGTTGTGGTGTGCTTTTTTGTGCTGTGGTTAGTTCCCATCTTATTACTGAAGATGTAAAGATTGTCCACTAAATTGTTTATCCTTGTAAGTTTTGGATGCAACAATACCACAAGAAGACTTTGATGAGGATTTTAACATTCTTATGGGACATCTGGTCTCCTGCTGAGACTGAGATAAACAGCTTCATTAAGGACTCTGTAAGCAGCTGCAGCAACCACAGTGGGACTGGTTTACTGTTAAAGCAAAGCAAAGCAAAGTGTTCTGCTTATATACCGCCCCATACCACTTCAAGTAATCTCTGGGCGGTTTACAGTTTTTAATTAAAGCATGCCGGCTACACATTGCCCCCCCCCAGCAAGCTGGGTACTCATTTCACCAACCTCAGAAGGATGGAAGGCTGAGTAAATCATGAGCCGGCTACCTGGAACTGAACCCCAGGTTGTGAGCGCAGTTTTACCTGCAGTACAGTCATTTAACCACTGCACCATGGAGCAGTGGTTTTGTATCTAAGAAATATTTTTAAAAACCATCTGCAGCTTAAAGCTGACAAATGTTCATGAAACAAATATCCTGGTTTGTTTTGTTTTCATTCCTCTACTCACATCTTCTGATTTTATTGATTTTCTTATTAACTTATTTTGCTGTCATAATTGCAATTGCAAATGCAAGACATGATTTTAAAGGATAATTAAATATCAGGCACTCTTCACAGGTTGGAGTGTATAATTCCTCATCCTTGCCTGTTTAGCAGAGACAAGCAAGGATTCACATCCTTTTTATTACTACTTTGAGGGAGGATCCTGACTGAGTCCAGTTTGTCCGACCTGCGGAGCGATTATCATGATGATGATCATCGCCCCTTGCCATTCGGGTTTTAATACATATCATTTACATTCCACAGTATGCACAGAATCAGTGATTGGTTAAAAGGGAAACATTGCATACGTAACCTATGCTGGTTGGCTAGGATGCTGTATAGAAGATTGCCTCGTGATTGCCTCGTGAACAGAGCATGCCTTGCCCAGTTATTGATTGCCATAACACATGTCCTTGCTGTTTGCACCTGGAGGTGAGTTAATGACACAGAAGAAGGTGAGTTAATTAGAAGGAGACAATAGATGAAGAGAAGACGAAAATAGGTAAGGGGGAAGGAAAGCAAATAGGAATTATCCCAGTGACCAGGAGTAAATAAGTGGAGATGAACAGGCAGTGCCAAGTCAGGGATAAACAAGCTGACTAAATTAAAGGCAAATAATAGCTAACCCAGGCTGGGTTAGATTCCGAGGTCTGGAGTCTGGAGCATGTGGATTTAGGCCAGAGGATTACCATCAGGTGGGCTTTCCCACTCATGAAATGGAAATGCCTCCTAGGCTGAACCCCAACTATCAGACTCCCACACTACTTAAGGTGGGTCAATGATTGTCAATGTCAGCAGTGTGGCAGACCTATGTTCCAGGTTTGTCTGTTCACTAGAACGAGCACATGCGGTCTGTGAACATGACATTACTGTGCTCCTGGAAATACTATTCTACACTGTAACTAGCCAACTACTTCTCAAACTGACCTCTGATTATAATGGTTCACTTAATCCGTCTCTGACACAGGGCCATGGGTCTGGCCTTAAGATAAATGTAATCAGGTTTCCTCTTATACATCTCTTCTATGAACTAAAAAGTCCATTAAGCTGTAACCTTTTCTTGCAGTGAAGTTGCTTCAGCCCCTTTGCTACTTTGTGTGCTTTCTTCTATCTTCCTCACATTGCCAACATTGTCCTTGAAATAATGATATTTTTGAGACTTGTATATCCAGCCTCTGGATTTCACTAGTCACTAGAAGGTGACAGCAGCCAAAGGATATACTTCTCATATCGTACTAGTTGGCCACTGTGGAACACAGAGAATACATGAGCCTTTGGTCTGCTCCAGAAAAACTCTGCATATAATATTATGTTTACACTTCTGGTGTATATATTAAATGCAAACTATGCCTTGACAGTTTAGGTGTAACAGTAAACTACAGTTTGCACTTAGCTAGAAGAAACTAACTGGATATGAGCACACAAGGCAGAACTAAGCCCAAGTGGTTCTTGGGGAGGCTGGCATTATCAATTCAAGAAGACAGGAAATCAGGTGCTATATATGGCGTTGAGACTTGGAAATAAGTTAAATGCTGTTCTAAAAATAGCACTACTGATTAATTTAAACTAGAGATGGGCTTTTTGTTTTGGAAGTGGTCAGCTTTTGAAATGGAGTGCGGGAGCCCAGCAGGCGTACGGAATCAGAGGAACACAATTACCTTGCTCTGGGCTCATGGGGGCTAAACTCCAACGAGGAAGAAGCCTCTGATGCATCATCTTTCCTTTTTCATGGCACTGGCCAATCAGACAGGGAGGCAGGATGATGCATTTCCCTGCACAGCCCCTGATTGGCCAGTGCAAGGGAGAAGGAAAGATGACACATTGGAGGCTTCTTCCTCATTGGAGTTTAGCCCTGCATGAGCCCAGAGCAAGGTAAGGGATTGGCTGATTGCATTCCTGCGGTTCCAAACTCCAGCTGGGCTCCAGCGTTCCATTTCAAAAGCTGACCACTTCTGGTCCCACTACCCCACTGTTACATAGAGGTGGAAAATGAACATAAACATAATGCCATATCCTCATAGTGGAGGAGAATGAAGAGGTGTTTCAGGCCTGCTGAATCTGTTTTCAAATTAATGCCTGTAGATGTGCAACTTTTTGATTTCCCCTTTTCTCATTCTTTACTTGGGATTTGGATGGAATAGCCTTTCCAGCAGAGGACACCTTCAAAGAGTAAGGTAAAGGTAAACGTCCCCCCCCACTTGCATGCTAGTCGTGTCCGACTCTAGGGGCAGTGCTCATCTCTGTTTCCAAGCCAAAGAGTCAGTGTTGTGCAAGTCCATGGCCATGTGGCCAGCATGGCTGAACACATTTCTGTACACACAACAGTTTACCTTCCCATTTTTTACAGCAGTACCTATTTATCTACTTGCATTTACATGATTTCAGACTGCTAGGCTTAACAGCAGGAACTCAATCCACTGTGCAGCACCCAGGATTTGAACCGCCGAGGTACTGACTTTGCAGCCGACATTTCAGCACTCTAGCCCGCTGAGCGACCATGCCCCTGTCGATAGTGTAGGGTGCCCCAATTGCTAGCAATATACAGCAATATTAAGCAAAGTATTTTCTATTGATGTGCTATAATATTGGATTGAATTTGACGTAGTCTCCTATTAGGTTGCCTCCTTATTCAGTTTCTATTGACAGTTGTCTACTTTACCTGTTTTCACCACTGTTCCCTTCATGTTGATGGCAACTGGATTTTTAACCCCTGTTGTATTTTTGCCTCCCAAGATTTATTGCAAAATTATTTATTTATTTATTTATTATTTTATTTGTTGCATTTATACCCTGCTTATCTTCATTGTGAACTCTAAGCGGCTTACAAGGCTACAATAGCCACACAAATTACAGTAAGTACACAAAACATGACAAAATTAAAATAACAATAATCAAGAAGTTAAAACCTTATGGCACCTCAATAACTAGGCTACGAAGCCTAAACTCCCCCAGCCAATGACAGGTAGGGTGAGGGAGGCAATGTCCAGAAGAATGACTTTTCCAAGTTCTATGGTTTTTCTTTTAAAACATCACATTTATATTTGAATTGGTTTTATGTTAAATTTGCCTGGAGCTTTTTTTGTTCTTTAGCTTACAAAGAGCAGTGAACACTATTACTAGAAAGTGGATTATTAGAGCAACTAGACATTGCCTCCTCTTTTTAAACTTGGGTCAATGAAGCTGGGCAGGAAAGAGGGTCCCTGTTTATGGGACATACTTTTTCACTCTGCAGGAAATCAATTGAGAAGCCCAGGTAAAAATTCTTAGACATCTTCTTCTCAAAATAGTTGAGTGTCTATTTGGTGTTCACCTAAGGAATGATGGGCGGACCTGGTTAAAGAGAGCTGTGCAAAAAGCTTGAGTCCCCCGTTGCAGAGTTCAGGAGGCTAAGGGGTGGTGGAGGAGGAGGATTTGAACTCATAGCAGTTGATTTGGGTTCATGAAGCCCTTAGTTCAGTCAAGAGGCAGAAAATTATTCAAAGAAAAGGAGTGTGTGGGGGGGTTTGCAGCTCAGAAAATAGTTTTGTTGTTTGGGGTATTCTGGGACTCATAGTCATCCACCACCAATAACAGAGAGCAACATTTTCCACATTGATGGTTGGTATCTCTAGTTTAAAGGGTCATTTGCAGGGTGTAAGAAAGAGCCATGATTAAGTTACTGGGCAAAACAGGACGGAACTGGAGAAACAAATAGCTTGGCCTCATAATCTGGTTTCCTTAGTGACTTGGAGGGGTTAGTAGGGTGGATGAAGTGGATGGGATGGGGTGGGTAGGGAGGGGAACTGGGCACATTAGATGCCATTCTCTGGGCATTGTTCCCAGTGCTGGTACCACTCCACTGCAACGACATTTGCAGTACTTTCAGCATCCAAAGGAGTTTGCTTCCCCACATCTATGTGAAGGGAAATGACTTCTCTGAATTGATTGGTACAAATGTATATGCACCCAACATCTCAATCCCTCTAGAAATAAACTTGCCAATTTAGATTGTTATGGTGCTATGGAAATAGGTGGCATTTCTTGGACAAGATTCCTCCTTCTCAAAGGGCAAACCAAAACAACCTGCAGCCAGGCTAGGTGTAAATAGCACAGTTGGTGGACAATTTTGTAGGGGACTTTCACTTATTTTATTATGCATCCCTTCCTGCCTTATTTCATCTACTGCTTGTTCATCACAGGTTTTTAAAGAAAAGAATCACGTTCACAATGGGATCATGACGGCAGCGATCTGTGTTATGATTTATCTTCAGTACTTGCCCAATCATTCTTGGTAGGCCTGTCTCCTCTGGATGTGAATAATAGAAGCCATCTACCATTCATCTTGGGATGAAAGCGTGTGGATGGCTGTATTCAAATTTCCTTTCTCTCCAAAAACTCCTCTTTTATTTTTGTTTCAGTCCCTCAGTTGAAATGCTCATTTCTTGAATACCCAAATAAGAGGGGTGCCACTCAGTCTCTCTCTCTCTCTTTCCTCTCTCTAATCTATCTCCATGAGACTGTTTGTATGGGACTCGATATACATGCATGTATTTATTTAAAATTAAAATGTAGGGATTATTAATTCATTTATAAATACTTGTGATTATTATGTGCTAGCAAATGATTTCCAAGTAATGGCAACTTCAATATTTGGAAGTATATGATATATTCACAGAGTGGAATATCAATGCCACTCATGCCACTGAGTTTCCATGGCCAAATGAACTCAGGTCTTCGGAGTCCTAGTTGAACATTGTATCCAATACATCATGCCAGTTGTCAGTGAGGCTGATTAAAACACACACACATACACACATGCACACACATATATTCTTCAAATAAATAATTTAGTTAAGCCAAACAAACTGAAAACAGAAATCCAAAGAAAGCCAAGAAAACACAACACATGTATAACCCAAACTGAATACAGTACTGTTATTAATTAAGGCAGATATTCACAGAATTAACAGTCAGGCAGAATTCATAGAATAATCACATCCTTCCAAAAATATGTGTTGACTTGAGAAATGCAGCACTGCATAATTACTGTCTGTATATTTGGGGGGGGGGGTATCTATCAAGAAAGAAGGAAACCAAGAAACGAGAGTCTGATTTTGTGCATTCATTTCTGCCCATGAACAATCCACATACATGTTTCTTCCAACAACAAATGATTAACAAGGCAGTCCTAATCTGTATTGTGGATGACTCCCCGAGAATAAAAACTCATGTGTTGAACAGCCCATCAGTAAAAGATGATATACAGGCATAATTCTACCAGGTCACTGTATCGTAATAATAGTACAATACAGTACTTCTAAATGAGGTCTGTGCCTGCCTTTTGTTCACAAGTCACAAAACTGAACAAGCTGATATGGGAGGTTCTAAAAGGGTGTGTTATGTGACAATCAGACAATGTTCAACAGGTACACAATTTGATTTTTATGATGATGAATTATCTGCAATGCCTATCCAAAGCCTGTCCAGCTTATGACAGAGGCATACAAAGTACCTGTGGGCCAAGAGAACCTGCATGCAACATCTCCTAATGTACCTCTTTTTCATACTGCTTCTTATCACTCTTCTGACTGTTGGGAGTAGAAGCTATGGATGGGGTGGGAAATCTGACACTAAATCTTCTCCTGAAAAGCACATCAATCCCTCCCTCACCAGAAAGAGGAACGTATGGTAACTGTGATATAGGCCAAGCATATGCCTATGTTCATAAAAAAATTCCATCTAATCATAATTCCTAATTCAGATTTCAATCATGGGTGACAATTCAACTCATATGCCTAACTGAAGTTGTGTCCATTGAATGAGCTGCTGAAGGGTGAGTCAAAGTTCTGTGGGCTGCATTTATACAATAGGTCAAATTATAAATTAAAATTAGACCATGGTGAATAATTATATTTTGCTTTTCTAGTTGTTTTTAGCTGGTTCTGATAGCTCTGTGGTTTAGAATCTGGCTGCAGAACCTAAAGAGCACCCAGAACGTGGGTGTTTGATTCTCTGCTGTGCCTTCAATCAGGGCAGCCAAGTCCAGCTGGTCTTGGGCAATCAGCACAGTCCAAAGGTGCCCCCCCCAAAAGCAGGAAATAGTTTTGAGTATTTTCTACATAGAAAACTCTGGAAAGGGTCACACAAATTCAAGATTGACTTGGCGACATGCAATCATTAATTATCCCTCTACTGTCTGCTTTGCACTGGCTTCCGATATGTTACCGCATGGACTTCACCCACTTGACCCAGGCTGGGAATTTGGGGTTGCCAACTCTGAGGCAGGCCTGGAAAGTGATGACATGGAGCTGGGCCTTCTCGGTGGTCACCCCCCTCCACTTATAGAATCAGCTCCCTCAGAAAATTCACCGGGCTTTCTCACTTCAGACCTTTAAATGCCAAGTGAATAGAGATGGGCACGAAACGAACAATTTTTCATTTCCGTTTTTATTTTTTGTTTCATTACGCAACAAAACGACAAACGAATTTTGTCTCTAAAATGAAACGAAACGAACAGAAACACCAGAAATTTTGTCGTCCGTTTCATTTTCGTTTTTGTTACATTGAACTGCTTTAAAAGCTAAAAAAAATCACAAAAATTGAAATAAATGGTAACGAAATGGTAACAAATGAACGAAAATGAAAACAATTTTTTTGCAAAAATTCACAAAAAATGGAAATGAACCGAAACGGACCCCCTAAATGACAAACGACAAATGAAACACCATTTTTTTTTATTCGTGCCCATCTCTACAAGTGAAACTTGGCTGTATAAGTTGCCCTTCCCCGATTTCTCAGTAACCAATTAACGAAGCCTGAAATTTTTTCTCTGCCAACTCTATGTGATTTCCTCTTATCCTTGCAGGCATTATTTAATATGATGATTTTCCTGCTTGTTATATTTTCTTTCTTATTCTAAGATCTTTTATAATTTATATTGTATTTGTTATTTGATTTATGTCTTTTTTGATATATTTTGTTTATTTGAAAGTGTATATTTTTGTATTATAACATAGTGTGCACTGCCCAGAGCAGCCCTGGGCTAGATAGCTATACAAGTAAAACAAACAAACAAACAAACATTCCTGGTTGATTAAAATGATAGAATGAAATAATGAAATATTGTAAATTAAATAATAATAAAAGATACTATATGTTTTAAAATGAACAAATAAAAAAATCATTGAGAAAATACAGTACTCACACTAGGATAATCCCAGGATTTTTGGTCCAAAGGCAAATAGGTCCTGAAGACATTGTGAAAAATAAATTAAGGAACAAGATAGCTATCCTGATTTGCCTGTCTGAAAGACTGTCTAGGGTGTCCACATGTTTATTGTGAATCTTATTTTAAATTAGTTTTTCTCTGATATTGCTTTTCATTTATGCTTTACATGTAGACCACCCCTGAAAAGATGAGGGATTAGTTTTTCCACCAGAAGGTAACTTTCAAGTTAATACTGTGGTCACACACACACCACCCAATTTCAAGTTTGGGAGAGCATATTTTTAAAACTGGATTGGGTTTGCGGACAAATACCCAGGATTATGTTTGGTAGAACTGATTTTTGGAAATCAGCAGATGGGAAACATTGCTTTTAATTGAAAAGGTTAGAAAGATCCAGAAAGACCAAAACAATATTTAACATTGTCCTAAAACATACAGTAAGAAGCAAATAAATGTTTAAATACAAATAAGTCTTAAATTACAAAATATAAAATAAATTGTATCCGTTTCCAATGGTGAATAACTGGTACAAGTCCATTAAGGTAAGGCCTTTCTCAGGTTATTGAAAGCAACAATTCCTTAGGTGGCAACTAGCATTTTCAATCAGATTCCAGGTTGAATGAGCACAAATTGTTCCCAAATAATTTTATGATTTAAGTACAATTCTTCATGGTGCCCTTATCTGTTTGTCTGTTGTGTGTCTGCCTGCCTGCCTGCCTTCTTGCCATTATGATTCACTACAAGGCATAGTTCCAGATTCACAGACAACTCTCAGGGTGCTTCCGGATGGACATCTTCTATTGTGCAGTTATTCATTTTAACAGATTATTTGCATAGCAAGAAGACAGACAGAAGCAGCAGTGAGAAAACACAGGATATAACAAGTGGAAGACAGTGTTGACTTAACTGGGAGTAATACCAAATAGCACATACTGAGTAGACATATTTGCAGAGTTGTGCTGTTAATGGCTATGCTACAATAGCTCTTCTCTCTCTTCCTTTTTGCAATTCAGTAGCCTTCTAACTGAGGAAATCAAGACAGCACTTTTTACCCTCCTGCAGTTCATTGAAGGCTTTGCCATCATATTTCTTACTGATTCTTCTTTGGCATGTATACCAGGATCCAGCACCACCCATTGGCCTTTGAACCAGAAATACAAATATTGATGTAAAATGGCATCTGTTTCCAATGATTTCCTTTCAAATTGGAAACCAATACCCTGATTCCAGAAATGCTACACACAGAAACATGGGTAATCATTGGAAACAGAGCAAGCAGTGGGAAAATTCAAACTGGGCTACTTACTTGGTCCTGCCTTGCTCTGCACCTCTGGCAACCCCCCCCCCCACACACACACACTGCAGAGTCAGAAGGAGGAGGAGGTGTGTGTGTGTACGCATGTGTGGGGGGGGCTGCCACAAGAGAAGGCTCTTTGGGCTACCCAACCTTCTGTTGTGGTGGGTCCCCCCTTTGCTATGTTAGGGAGAAAGCCTTGCAATCAACCAGCAGCCTTCAAAATCAACTGGGTGTCAGAGCAGCCTTTTGCTGCCAGTTGATTGTGCGGCTTTCTCCCCAGCCCAGCAAAGGAGGGAAGCTTTTCTCCTGGTTTACTGGGTCTGGGCAGTCTTCCCATAGGAATGCATTGAAAACCAAATAATCGGTTCCATTTTTGCCTTTTTTCCTACCTTCGGAATGGATTAATTGTTTTTCAATGCACTCCTATAGGAAACTGCATTTCGACTTATGAAATTTTTGACTTCTGAAAATGAGTTCAGAATAGATTAATCTTTTTGTCACAGTACCAATGTATAATTGTTCCTGTTATACATTTTTAAAATGTCCTCTTTATTAAGTTGTGTTCACATTGAGTCAGACCCACAGAAATCAAATTGGCCATAATTAACTTCTCTCTTTTGGTCTTCTTTATTATGACCAATCCTAGATCTAACCCATACAGTGCTTGTTTTTCTAATATATTCTGATATATTGTGAAATGCTTTGGACAAATTCAGATGGGGAAGCAATATAAACATTAAGAGATTCATCTAGCAAATTCAGAAGCACCCATTGTAGCCCACATGTCTACAGTCCATTATTGACTGACTCGTGGTGCAGTAGTTAAATGCCTGTGTTCACTACCTGGGGTTCAATCCCAGATAGCAGGTTCAAGGTTCACTCAGCCTTCCATCCTTCCCTGATTGCTGTGGGGGGGGGATACTATAATTGAACTGTAAACTGTCCAGAGACTACTTGAAGTGGTATGGGGCAGTATATAAGCAGAATACTTTGCTTTTGCCTTTGCTTTGCTATGAATTATTCAGCCAGGTTTCCCACATTTGGGAAATCATAAGGGACAACACTCTTGGAGCACTGTAGTTGAGGAACACATGGGAAGATGATCTTCACGATCATGGCATCTCCACTGCCAGGTAACTATGGAGATATGACATGCCCCTGCCCTGTAGATTTGAACTTTCATGTATATTTTTAAAGCTAATTGTGGATTTTTACATTCAGTGCAATTTAAACAATAAAAAGAGAGCCTGCAGCAAAATGGCCACAGAACACTTTTCATCTCCTCGAAAAGAAAAATCTTTAGTTGACATTTCCATTACATATTCTGGGTGGTGGCATAAATGGGAGGGAAGTCATTTACCACTTTGACAGCCAAAATGCCTGAAATACTAGGGAGGTTATAGATGGGATAAAAGTTAGCTAGGTCTTTGGAAAAAGCTAGGACTTGTTTTAAGTGAGTGGCAGTAATTATGACATTCATTTTCATACAAGATTGAAGCTGACCTTCAGTAAGGAAAAGATTTATAACTCCGGCGGTGACATTACAGGGTGTTAATGCAAAGAGGCAGAGAATGGTGGGAGCGCAGAGCTTCGTCGGTTGCCGTCAGTCGGGCCTAATCTGGGAGACAGGTTTTTGGGAAGTAGAATGTTGATGAAATGAGCAATTTTTCGTTTTCATTTTCGTTTTTCATTTTGTTACGTAATGAAACGAAAAACGAATTTTGTCTCCCAAATGAAACGAAACGAACTGAAACACCAGAAATTTTGTCGTGCGTTTCGTTTTCGTTGCAGCAATACATTGGCCTCTAATGAATGCTAACAAAATGAGCAATTTTCGTTTTCGTTTTCATTTTTTGTTTCATTACGTAATGAAACGAAAATGAATTTTTTTTGCAAAAATTCACGAAAAACGAAAACGAACCTAAACGGACCCCCTAAACGACAAACGACAAACGAAACACTTTTTTTTAGTTATGCCCATCTCTATTGATGAACAAAGGGATACAGGCCACAGGCAACAGACTGAGCAGACCGTGATGCCGTCAGATTTTTCCCTGTGGAAATTAGAAGGTAGGGATAAATTTTTGAGTATGACATCTGCCATTTTGCAAATGGGGAGAGAAAATGTACCTTTTTCCCCTTTCTGTCATAGAGAAAGGGACATGGCACTACATGTGTACCTATTTTAGCTTTATTGGAAACATGTAAGCTTGAGGTGGATGTTCCTAGTGCAGCTCCAATAAGGAAAAGAGATTAGCTAGCTGAGACCAGGTTCTTTTTTAATACCCTCCAACCTGAGCAATGCCTATTGGCCATTCCAACTGATTGGCTTTGGAAGCATAGGAAGCCCGTCCTTCTAGTTAAGGCATAGTAGGTGGCCCCAACATGGTGGCCATCATGCTACTCACGTCCTCTAGAGCCCTGATAACAACAAAAACACCCCTGCCATTAACAGGCCACAACTTCTATAGTGACAGTGTTAATAAATCTGATAGCACATCTAGTATCATCAAGCCTCACTTGCACCATTGCCAACCCAGCACAAAATAACAAGACGAGGCACAAGTTTTGGGTTTAAATTTGGGCCACAATTTATTAATAATTAATTTAACTCTACCTATTAATTGTTGACCAGCAAGAGGACCTGTGACGTAATGCAAGGGTCTGAAACCTATTAGCATTAAGAAGTTCTAGAACAGCCCCCTCCATGGCTTTAATGAGATTCCAAACTGGAGGGCAAGGGTGCACTCTTGACTGTCCCAACCTCTCGCAAGCCTCAAACAGCCCTTATTTCCGTCCTGCCATTCATTTTCCTCTAACTCTATTCTATGCTTGTCTGCTTTTTGTTACTTTAGATTAACATGAGGGCTGCCTATGAGCTGGGGCATACATAATTTGACTACCTGTTGCACTACCCACCACACTAAAGGGGCTCTGGATTATGCCCCTTTACCCCACACAGCCAAACAGTTCAGCTCAGAGGCCCTCTTGTAGGTCCCTAAGGAATTTATCCAGGCCCAAATCAGACAAGTGAACCCCATTAGGTCCGTACAATTCTTTGTACTGAACCAAACATTTGATTCACCAAACCTAATCCAGTGATAATGAAATGTCTAATTTCCTTATTAACTCCTTTCCTAGCCTTCTGCAGTTTTTAGGGTCATGGACTGATCCCCACTCTAAACGTGGTGTCAACGCAGACCAAACTAACTTTGTCCTAGGGAATCTAAGGTTGTCTTCAGGTCATCGAGGACTTAGGCCATGGTCACACCACCATTCTCTGTATATATAAATTTCATGCATTTTTTTCAGGTGGTCATGTGGTTTTCAATGTGCAGTTAGTGTCCTCTCTTCTGCGTGGTTTTTTCCTAATCTGGTTCCATCTCTACCTGTCTACTTCATATTTTTCCCTTCTTTCCTGCTCTATTTCCCAAGCCTCTGTTGCCGAAAAAAGGGGAACAACAGTTTTTACTGCGTATTTTCAGTGCCCTGTTGTGGTTACAGAAGCATATAAGTAAGCATTTTTCAGCGAAGTTTCTAAATCCAGCCCCTGGCGGTGGTTATTGAAACTTCGGTGAAACTGCTGTTCAAGGGTCGTGGTCAACCGGGGCTCGAATTTCCCTTCACAGTTAGGACGCAAACTTTTTTCTGCACAATTTGCCGAAGGGAAACTACAGAGAAAATGCTGGTATGACCGCAGCCATAGAGGATAAGTGCTTTTCCCAATACTCAGGTCAAATCACTTCCACTGAGGTCGATCGCCAAAACGGCCAGGGGACAGTCAGGGGATCTGTCACCACTGCAGCTACAAGGCCATCGCAGAACATTCCCTGTCGTCTCCTCTACTCAATCTTGGCCCCTGCTCCATGGCCAACCTCTTGGCCCTATCAAGTGTGTAGAGCAAACATGGCCACCTGAGGGGCATAACTATAACTGCTGCTGTTGATGCAGCCCCAGTACAAGATAAATACGTTGCGAAATGCCCACTAGATATCCCAGCCTTATGTAATGCCAGGGATGCAACTTTTCCAAAATTGGAATTGTGTTGGAACCAATAACCCTGCCAATGCCATAAACACTTGCATTGCAAGTACAGGACAAATTTGAACAAGCAAATATTTTTACCCCACCTTTCTCCTTGGAAAAAGACCGAAGGTGGCTTACAATAATGAGGGACAATATGCAGCCCAGAACTTTTAAGACATATTCAAGTTAAGAACAGGGAAAAGTTCAGCAGTGGTTTACCATTATCTCCTACCTTCAAGATAAGAAAAGTTCAGTACTGGTTTACCACTGACACCCTCTGTACAGTACTAACAAAAGTAAGCTTGAGCATCACTGGTGTTGCTTCCTCTGCCAGTGTCACCTTCAGCTACCTCTGCTGCCCAGTTAGTGCCACCCCAATCACCACTGGAACTATCCATTCTCTTCTGCCAATGAGTTTGTTATCCCTGATGCATCTTTGTCTGTTGTGTCCGCTGTGACCATTATGCCTTGTGCTTTCTGCTTGGGGTCCAGGCTTGTAATGGAGCCAAGCCTCCTGATTGGCACTGTTCTCAGCTTCACTAGCGCGCTCAAACCCCATGCTAAGTGTGCATTCGAGAGCGAGTCTAAAAATCATACTTGCAGATAGGGGAGATATTCAAATGGGAACCCAGGGTGAGGATCTATAAGGCATGACTATGTCTTACAAGTATTTCTTTCCGGAGGACAGAACCTATCTCAGGAGGTCCAGCAATAGTAAGGATGCCAAAAAGAAAAAGGAAAGGAAAAAAATAAGAGGAAGGAGAGAGGAGATGATATAAGAAACTTGGAAAAAAGAATATTGGCAGAGATTCTTCCCACAAGATGCTATTTGACATCTTTTGGCAGATGACAGCTTTGTATTAGTCAGCCAATATCTTGGTTTAATGGAATATTTATTGTCTATTGCTGTATTAGGGCAGCTTGTGCTTTCAGTCATTTCAGTTTTTGTGTGGAAGTATTTGGAATTGTTAATCTAAATAGAACCCAGCAAGGAAACTGTAATATAAATGTTGTGTGATGCGGTCATGATGAAGAAGTTTCTTTGAAATCTGTAACTTTGAAGAGAACACCTAAGAACTAATTTGCCCTCAGCCTAGTAAAACTGATTGAGAGTTCAGTATCCTACTCACTGGTTGTGTGTGGTTTACACAGAATTGCTAGAAGAGGTGTCGTATTCTAGAAATCAATTGAACAAAATTACAATGACTGCAAAACACAGTCAATGGGAGAAGCTCTGCAGACTCTCTTTAGGTCAGATTGAACCCATGTGGACAAAAGAGGTATCTCCAAGAGCAGAGTGGGTTATTTCAATATCTCACTATAAACAAGGCTCTCACCTTCCATATCCAGCTTTCAAGTGTGCAGGTTGAGGGAAAATACTACATTTGACTGGACTTGAACGCCTTTCCATGACCAAGACACCTAATAATTCAAGAGGTCTCAATGTCTTGGGTGCGTTTGAACACAGACAAACACTCTCAACATATCCCTCCATAAAATGAATATTTGAAGATTGGGGATGGCATGGAAGACTTGTAATCATACCTGTCAAGTATCCCATATTATCCGGGAAACTCCAATTTCTACCCCTCTTTCTTGCTGTCTTCCCGGATTATTAGTTTCTCGGAAATGTCCTGTAGTTCTAAAAAATCTAGTACCAGCCAGGCAGGCTCTTTAGTTGTTGTAAAGATTAGCTCCAAAACCTAGTAAACAGCTTTAGAAATGCCGTTCTCTGGCCGCCTCTGCCAGAAAAGGGCTATTGTTCAGCCTGCCTATGTGACAAAAGAAACTACTTGAGAAGGTAGTGGGGGAGTCAAGTCCCCTCTTTGACTAAGAAGGAGGGGGAGGAATCAAACCACCTCTGCCTAGACAAAGGCAATCTCATTTGAACTCTGCTTATGCTCAGAGACTAAGACATTTTATTACAGAGACAACAGATGAAGTGGATATATGTTTGTGACTGAAATAGCATGATGAATGTGGGTATAAGAGCATTGCAAGCCCTGTAAGGAGAAAAGCAGAATTTAGTTACAGCTGCCTGTTGAATTTATATCACATCAGGTTTCTTTACGTACTTACATACAGGTAGCAAGCGACTCCCCCAAGAAGACAAAACTGACAGATTCTGGGGCCTGCTAAGGAAGGATGTGAGGTTCAGTGAGCTGCCAAGATTAATTAAGGTTTTACGCTGCATTCCCCACAGCAATGCTAGTTTTGAATGGGTGTTTAGTATGGTGAGAAAGATTGTTACAGAGAATAGGGTGTCATTACACAACAGCACTGTTTGTGCTTTACTTTCATGTAAAATCAACCACTCTGGCCCAGTCTACAAATACACTCCTTCCAAAAAAGTGTTGAAGGATGCAAAGTCTGCAACAAATTTGTATAAGTCATTAATGGACACCAGAGAGCCACATGAGTGAACATGATAAATTAAGAGAAAATGTGCAAAGGAAATAAAATGTAAATGTTTGACTTAAAAACAAGCAATGTGAAATAAACAGTAAATATGTACAGTGGAACTTCAGTTTACGAGATTAATGCATTCCGAGAGAACGCTCATAAATTGCTAATCTCGTAAGTTGGGGAGCGGTTTCTCATAGGAATGCATTGAAAAGTAATTATTCCATTCCAGAGGGAACAGATTTCAATGGATTCCTATGGGAAACCTCTTTAAACATCACCCACCACTTCTCCCTTCGCAGGGGTTCGGGAAAAGTGGTGGGCGATGTTTGATATGACTTTTCGTCACAGAGACAAGTGCTTGCCTCCGTGACTAAAAGTCATTTCAAACTTCGCCCGCTGCTTCTCCACACACCCTGTGTCCCAGGGATCGATGCGTGAGGTTTGAAAGGACTTCGATCCACCGATGCAAGTGCTTGCTTCAGTGGATAAAAGTCCTTTCAAACCTTGCACGCTGATTCCCCGGAATGCGGGATGTGTGTGGAGAAGCACAAAGTTTGAAAGGACTTTTATCCACCGATGCAAGTCCTTTCAAACCTCGCACATCGCTTCTCCCCACCCCCTGCGTCCCGAGGGAATTGTGTGTGAGGTTTGAAAGGACCTGGGGGATTGGTGTGCAAAGTTTGATGGAAGCGCTTGCACCAGTGAATAAAAGTCCTTTCAAACCTCGCACACAGATCCCCTGGGACGCAGGTGTGTGTGGAGAAGCAGTGCAGCCTCCCTATGTGTGTGTGTGCATACCTCTCGGTGAGTACCCTCCCCTGCCCCGCAGTGCAGTCACTCTGCGGCTGCCTTGCACCCTGGGCAATGCCCACCGCGGCCTTTGCAGCCTCCCTGCGTACCTAGTCTATACTGTGTCTCTGACAGCATCATTTTTTTTTAGTGTTTTCCCTCTGGTCTGGGGCATTGGGGGACGACCGCGCACAGAAATGCTTTAAAAATTGTGCAAAAAGCGGGTAAAAACGAAAAACAAAAAATAAATTAATTTTGCATACTGATCCACTGGGACGCGGGCGTGTGTGGGGAAGCAGTGTGCAAAGTTTGAAAGGACTTTCATCCACCGATGCAAATGCTTGATAGGATAAATCTCCTATCAAACCTCGTGGGCCACTTGCTGCTTTTCCCCGCCCCGTGTCCTGAGGGAATTGTGTGCGAGGTTTGAAAGGACTTTGAAAGGACTTTTAGCCACCGATGCAAATGCTTGATAGGATAAATCTCCTATCAAACCTCGTGGGCCACTTCTCCCCACCCACCCACTCATGAGGGGGAGAAGCAGTGCAGGAAGTTTGAAATGCCTTTTAGGCAACTCCTTTCAAACCTTGTGCACCAAATCTCCCAACTCCCTGCAGAGCGGGGAAAGGTGTGCTATGACTTTTATCCACCGAGGCAAGCGCTTCCCTCAGTGGTTAAAAGTCATTTCAAACATTGTGTGCTGCTTCGAGCCCCCAACATGCCATCACTAGTCAGGCAAGTCCTATCTTGCTCATAAGGCAGCCGGGGGGGGGGACAACAGAAGCCTGCTCGTATGTTGGGATTTTCGAATGTCAGGCATATCGTAGGTCAGGATACCACTGCAATGTGTTGACTATTATATGAACTAAAAATGTAAAAATAATAAATGTGCTTCATATATTCTTTTGTGTTTTCATTTAGACTGTATTATAACATAAGAATGTTCCTGTCAACAAAGGTAGGCCTATCAGATTCTGATCACCTAACTGTAGTTAGGAAGTGGTTTACAAGTGGTTATTTTAGATTTCTTGTACACCTGTCTAAATATCTGAGAGATACTGGAGCTTGGTTGTGGTAGTGGGATGGCTCACAGTGGGTGTTGGAAAATTTCCCTTATTTTCAAATCCAAAACTTGACAGGTATGCTTGTAATGGGACCATGGGGAGTGTGAGAGAATGTAAATCCTTCCTTGCCTTGCCCCATATGTGAGCAGAAGAAACCACAACATTTTCCTTATCTGCAAGGATTTGGTGAAATTTTCTGCCCTTTGTCTTCCTGTTGGTTGAAGACAAGGACTCTTGCGGGGCTTTCATAATCTTTGTTGAAGGATCTTGTTATACCGAAAGAGCCTAAACTGATCAGGATGAGGAATTTAGCCATTATTTTAATTTCCATTTCCCTAGGGGCAAATTTACTTCTTATTCACATGTTCCAATTGAAATCTGTGGCATGGAGATATTTTAGGAGAAAGGTCCAGCCTTAACTTTTCAAACCTTTGGGTAGAACATATGGATTATGACGGCAACAGTGATAAAACAGTCAGTGTGATGTTGCAGTTTGAATGCTAGACCAGTCCCCATGAGATCTGGGTTCAAATTCCCACTCATTTACTTATGTCTAGTCATATTATATCTTCCTGATCTAACTCAAAAGTTTGCTGTAAGGATAAAGTACTGACTGGTACTTTGACAACGGCTTTGTGCTCTGTAGCTTTTGAATGTGTGTTTCATATTGGTTTTATTTACCACTTAAAGTATGATAAATATTTATACACTTGCTGTTGTTAGCTTTTGTATATTGTCATTTTAATGACATGACCCACCTTGGCTCCTTTCAAGTGGAATGGTATGGACAAAATATTCAAAATAAATAATTAAATAAATTAAATAGAAATAGTGACATTTGCTCTAACCTGACCCCAGTGGAGGAAAAGCAGGATAAGAAAGTGATACACATATACAGATAAACAAGTAGGCATAGCATTATCATTGATTTTGACATTTTTGTGATAATCTTATATCAGATTAAAATCTATGGAATACTGTATTTTGACCGAACTACTCATGTAGCTCTGAGAGGAGATAAACACATCCCCTAAAAACACCTCCATCAGCAACAGAAAGCAGTTATTTCAAACCATAGATATATCTAAAATGCCATTCCTATGCCACTATTCCCAGGTTTTTCCTTTCTTCTTGGTGGTTCTTCATTTCTTTTCCACTAGAAACTAGGCAAATGGAACATTTCCCTCAGATTCTTTCCAAGGTGAACAGTTCCATCTCTGCTGTAGACACAAGTTCCCTGCTGGACAGCACAATTTAGAAGAGGGACCTAGCATACAACACAGATGGTGCCTATCACTACCAGGGAGAACATGATTTCTAGGTCAACACCATGCTGTTCCTTGAGATTTTCAGGCCAAACTCTGGTAGGACAAGAGAACCTTGTTGCTGCTATGTGTAATCAAGTCACCTATTGTACGGTAAGAGTGAATGATCTCCAAAATATCCTCTTCTTAGCTGCCTTGCTCAGTTTTTCCTTGAACAAGGTCATGGCTTTTTTTACAGCCAGATCTCCATAGGTTCCATTTCCTTACGCTCTTCTTCCCTTCACATTTTTCTAGCATTCCTCCCAGTGAGTCTTGTTTTTTGGGGGGCTCTGCCCAAAGTCGGACAGCCTTACTTACATCATTTTTTGCTCCTAAGAAGATCAGGTCCCCACCTCCACCACCCCACTAGGGCCCAGTGGTTTGTCTTTTGGCAGGCCACAGTATCTGCAAAGCGATTGGAACTTCCTGATAGTAAAACATGGACTGCCACAGAGGGTGGTTGACTTTTCTTTTTTTAAACAGCAGTTGGATGGCCATCTGTCACAGACTTTTGCTGTTGGTTACCTTCATTTACAAGAGCCCTGTGACTCCAGGGCTCTTCCACTGTTACAATTTACACGGTCAGAAAGAAACCTATAATATGTTTCTGCATCTATATAAGCCACTCTGCTTCCTTATAAGTCACACTTGAGAGAGAAGCACTGTGAAATTGGGACTGGCTGGGGTGGGAGGAGAGAGTTGCAGATTGAGCACTAAGTGATTTGGACCCAGGGTTGTTGGCAAGTCAAGTTTTTGTTTTTTGAGTCCAATCCCAAGTCCAAGTTCAAATCTTTGGTCCCAAGTCTGAGTATTTGGTCCCAAGTTGTAAGCCCCAATTTCAATTTCCCATTAAAAATAGATTTATCCCAAATAAAAGGGAAATGGTGGGTTGTTTCTGTTTCTTGTCTTGTGATCTGTACCTATCATTAGTTTTCCTATGCCTCTTGCCAATTATTATTATTAGACATGGGCACGACTTAGCGGAATTCCCGTTTCCGTTTCCGTTCCTCGTTTCCGTTCCAGAACGGAAATGGTAATGGGAATTATTCCGCCAGAACTCAAACTCAAACCGACTAAAGAATAATTGGGTCTGATTTGTCATTGTCATTCCTGGCATCGCGGCGATCCCGCGATGCCAAGCGGCACAGAAAAAAAGTTTAAAAAATAAATTAAAAAAAACCAATTCCCGGCCAAAAAGCAGGCGAAAATATGCCTGCCTGAGTGAGGGCTCAGGGCACCTACCAGAGGGGTGGTTTCTGGGGGGGTCCCCGGCCTCCTCCCCTCTCCTCCTGTCCCTCCTGGGCTGCGCTGGGGGTGGGCATCTTCGTTGTCCCGCCAAAGTCGCCGCCTCGCCGCCTCGCCGCCATTCAAGCGGCACAGAAAAAAAAGTTTTTTAAAGTAAAAAAACCCCCCCGATTCCCGGCCCAAAATGCAGGCGAAAATATGCCTGCCTGAGAGTGCACCTACCAGAGGGGTGG
>JAHTLZ010000129.1:91535772-91545886 GCA_023846285.1 Phrynocephalus versicolor | reverse complement strand
GCCTGCCTGAGAGTGCACCTACCAGAGGGGTGGTTTCTGGGGGGGGGTCCCCGGCCTCCCCCCTCTCCTGTCCTGGGCTGCTCTGGTGGGGACTCGCAAGCAACAAGCCGGACTCGCCATACCATGCGGTGCGGGCGGGGGATCGAAAATGGGGCGGTGACCACAATATTTTTTTTGAAATCTTGGAGTGGTCCAAAAACACACAAGCACCACACAGAAACATGCGAAAATTGCTATTTTAAAACTGCCAGAATTTTTACAGTAGCAGTGGGTTTTTCTTGCAACAAAATGTCTCCTCTTTCCTCTCTCCATTGATTTTATTTTATTTTATTTTATTTTATTTTTTTACACCTGCACAATGATGGGCTGGCCATGTGGCCATGGGAGTGGACCATGCAAATTTTTGGAGCCATTCCACCAATCACATGGCCACTTGGCCACTGAGACTTCTGGGATGTGCCAAAAAGCCCACTAACCCTGTCCTAGCCCTAACCCTTACCCATATGCCACACTGGGCCACAGTAAACTGTCCTCTTAGTGGGTCAGAGAGGCACCCAGAGGTGCACCCCACTACCCCACCCTAACCTCACCAGTAACTAGCCTAACCCTAGCCCTTGCGCTAACCCTGTCCCCTAAGCCAGATCTGTACTTGCATTGCACTACTACACGCAAGTACGCTTCCCTTCTTAGTGAGACACAGGGGATGCAGAGAGTCTGCCAGTTCGTCACTTGTGGCTCTGGCTGACTCCTGCAGGCTCGGCTCGGCAGCATTTGTGTGCCATGCAAACCATGCCCGTCGAGGCCTGACTGATGCAGGGAAGGCACCCCAAAAAGAGGGGTGCCTCTGCCAGTCTGCTGTGTCTGCAACTTGGTATGCATATCCATATGGCTATGCATGCCCTTTTGCAGCAGGCGAGGAGAGGAGACCCCCATGCCATGAGGGGTCTCCAGGAGCCTGCTTTCCCTTCCTTCCTAGCGGGTGAGGAGAGGAGGCACCCACCCCCCAGAAAGAGGTGCCTCCAGGAGCCCGCTTCCCTTCATAGCAGGCCAGAGGAGGCACCCACCCCACAGAGGTGCCTCCAGGAGCCCGCTACCCCCCCAAACCAGTATAACGACAGACAAAAAACAAAAAACGAAACGACTATTTTTTGCGAAGTTTCACAAAAAACGGAAACGAGCCGACACGGGCCGCCTCCGACACACGACAACTCGAAAACGTCATTTTCCCTAGTTGTGCCGATCTCTAATTATTATTATTTAATTGTTGTTGGGTATTTTCCCCTTTATTTTATTATTATTGTCTTCTCATTTACTATTATTATCTTGTGGATTTCTCGTGTTTTTATGTGAAACGCCCAGAGTTCCCTTCTGGGAAATTGGTGCAGTATATAAATATAAAAATAAATAAATATAAATAAATCATGAGTCATGAAAATAAAACATGACTCAAGTCCAAACTGAGTCACCAGTGCAACAAAAGTCTGACATGACAGTGAGTTGCTCATCACGAGCCCGTATCGCTGTCCGGACCACTTTATGGGATGGGTGAGAACAGAGAGAGCAATACCTAAGTGAGCTCCCCTCCCCACCCTACCCCACCCAAAATCTGCCTGAAAACCAGTATGTTTCAGCTAATTTCTTTTCTCTTTCTTCCTCCCAGTTTTACTTTCTCTTTGTTGCACTCTTAGCTGGCGAGTGGCCCCTACACATGGCGCCTCCATAGAGGGTATAAGAAGAACTGCCAAAAATGGTAGCCAGTTCCCTGGAGGCCAAAATCAAAGTTTGTGGGCAATATCCACTCCTTCAAAGCAAGTACTGGTAACTTGCTTTGAAGAAGTGGATATTGTGCATGAATGCTTGCAATGTTTTTTTTATTAGTAGTCTGAAAAGGCATTGCCTATAGCCTAGGTTTGCATTTGTATTTCAAAATGGCCCTCTTTTTACTTCAATGCCTAAATGCAGAGGTGAGTCCGAGGGAAGTGTTTGTCCGGCTATCTGTTATTAATCATTTTTGGGTACCATCTCCATTCAGAGATGGTGAAAGTTACTTTTTTTGGACAACAGTTCCCAGAGGCCAGAAGCTAATATGGCCAAGGACCATTCTAGGGATAGGATTGTGGCATCTGGGAGCTTTTCCCACTATGGCATGGGTTAGAAAAGGCATGTCCAAACTTCCGCCCTCTTGATGTTTTAGACCACAATGGCAAAGGACTGTGGGAGTTGTGGTCCAAAACATCTGGAGGGCCGAAGTTTGGACATGCCTGGGTTAGAATGTTTATTTGGTGTATAAATTAAAATGTTTGCCTTTGGTTTTGTGTTTTGTGGAATAATAAAAATGTTATGGAGGTAGGAAACACACACACACACACACCCCTCACTCTGTGGATTCATCGCTCCCGAATAGCGTGGATATTTTTGCTTTTTTGTACAATACCAACCCACAGCAATTTTTGTACGTGTGGCGGTACTAAATACTATGAATCCACTTCACCTGTCAGTGCTATTCAAAACACAAAATGCAGCATGAATGGGGAGGATGTTCTGGGATCTCTCTGATGATTACTGTTGCTAGGAAAACCACTTCCTGATATCTTTGTGCTTAGTGTCTACCTCTCTCTTTGTGTACAACCTGGGATGACAGGCAAATTCATATCAAGGCATTTGGGAGGAAGAGGAAAAGTTTAGAAATGTTTAAAGTGCGCAGCTTAAAGTTAAAAGGTGGATGTCATCTCAAAGAATAGTTAAGAGTTATGCATTTCTTTTCGACGTAGGATTATTGATACCAAATTGGACAGAATTGTGAGCAGGGCTTCTGCCATGTATCTGAATCTGAGGTAATTTTTGAGGTGCCTTAAAGGAGCAGCCTTTATTTCTTTATTTTTATTTATTTATTTATTATTGTATTTATATCCCGCTTATCTTCTGAACAGAACTCTAAGCGGCGTACAATCTAGCGAACAAGCGCCAATACAAAACAATAAGCATAGTCAAAATAAGAGTTAAAATTACAAAATAGTAACAATATAAACAGTATGAATGAATTAGACAGGTTAAAACTCTGTTGCGTCCCTAAAAGCTTTATCAAGATAGGCGTGGTAAAGATGGCGGAGGAGACAAAAAAAAAAAAAGATTCCCAAGATTTACTGAGGGTGGCCTTTCTATTTTTTCAGCCATGCTAACAAAACAGTTTTAGATTAAGTGGGACCCTTTCTGGCCTGCCATTTATACGTACATTAAACTAGAGGTAAGCTTGTCTTAAGACCCACACCATTACCGCCATGACTTAAGGTTTAATTATTGAGAAAGCACTATACACATCCACCTTCTTCTCCCCATTACTGGAAACATCATCACAAAACCAATACAAAATAATGAAATCTGATATTAATAACTTTCACCAGCTCACAGTCATCTTTAGTACGGACCAGATCCACTTTCTAAAAATGATTAGGCAGCTAAACACGGAGAATGAGCAACACTGAATACTAGACATCAGCAAACAGATATTCATATTTACATGTCTCCAATGTCCGTCTAGAATATTCTACCATTTACAGCCAGGCCCTGGGATACAGCTAGATCTGCTTGGAGCCATCAGATAAAAATGTTCAACCTGAGGATTTAAATACTATAGTTTACACCAAGTAATGGGGGAAAATAGACCAATAGGCCTAGACCTATATGCAGGGGAAAAATCATATATGGACAAAGCCATAATAGAGTCCAGCAGAACACCACATGCTATAACCTACAGATTTGAGATAAACCTACTCAAACGTATCATCAGCAATATGCTATGGGTAAATAAAACATTTACTTTCAGTTTCTTTGGTGTGGGAACCCAGAGGGAACCCTGGCTGAGTTTTGCGAAAGGACTGCTTTTTCTGCCTCCTGTTTCCAAGGTAGGCTTCCTTGAAACCAGCCATTTAATCCTACCCTTATGCCAACAAATGAGGCTTCTCATTTCACCAGAAGCTGCTTCCCTAGGATATATCAGACCAAAAGTGAATTTCCTTTTCGCCACCAATTCATAGCATAGTCTCTGGTTCCATCGAGTGACGAGTCCTGGTAATACATTTTGGAAACCTGCATTTCTGAAATTCTTTTTTTAATTGATTGATGGATTTTATTTTTTCTTGGCAGCAGCTAAGTGAAATTGTGGGTACTAATTTCAGGGATACAGTGGTCCTACTGTACTTAGATACAGACAGCCATTCAACCTGTCTCACCTGCTCCAACAAACCGTGTAGCAAAAGCATGTAACTGGAACCAGATCCTGTTGCAAACCATGAGCCCTCACATCAACACTGGGAACACTCTTAAAATATTTTTTAATTTTATTTATTCTGAATATTTTTACCCCACCTTTCTCCTTGGAAAAGGACCCAAGGTGGCTTACAATAATGAGGGACAATATACCGCCCAGAACATTCAAAACATATTCAAGTTAAGAACAGGGAATAAGAAGAGGAATCTTACAACATTAAAAGATAACATTAAAGCTACCAAAAACATGCAAAAAGAAAAAATCCATTATGAGGGGTGGAAACTAGCGTGTTCTTATGAGGTCAGTCAATGCAATCATGCATGGTGATCCATATAAAGTCACATAGTAGGTAATCCCTCATTCAGGGAAAGCTTGCCTGAAAAGAAAGGTCTTTGCCTGTTTCTGGAAAGACAGCAGAGATGAGCAGTCTTGTCCTCTAGCATGAGGGAGTTCCAAAGTCTGGGAACAGCAACAGAGAAGGCCTTTTCATGTGTTCTTATGAGACGCACCAGTGAAGGTGGTGATTTCCTATTGTTGGAATCACCAACTGGAGATATGTATTTAAAAACAGAAATTATCTTTAAATGCTAGCTAGAACAAGAAAAGTCATAAACCAGGGCCTGCCCCTGTTTAATTTGCAGTGCCTGCTGCTTGGTTTTACTGATACCTATGAATCTAGCATTGGATGGGTTGTTTGTGCCTTTCTTAACAACCAAACTCTCATTCTTCACTTCCTCTATGTGTATATTTTGCCTCAGAAGAGAAAAGGTAACAGTTTTATCCATCTCTTAGGTAAAAGTGAAGCATTCAGGTAGCTTACAGTGACAAGAACTTATCCAGTATTCCTCTCACTTTGTTGCAGCTCATTCTTTGTTTCTAAATTTTTTTGCAAATTTCTTCGTATTCAGAAAGAAAGGAATTTTAAAGTTTTTTTTTTAAAGTATGAAAATGAACGTTGGGGAAAACCAATACTAACAGTCATCCATCCACTATCATAACTTTGAGCCCTTCACACTGCAAAATCTATGATTTGATCCATTAAGCACATCAGTTTTCAATTGGGTTTGACAGTGGGTCCCCCCCCTGATAAAAGCCACCCCATCTTTGAAATCTATATGCTGGAAATAGGTATAACTATTGAATTTGAATTTGACTAGCATGGATAAGTGAAAATGTCATTTCAGCTTATTTTTAAATATATCCAGTATTTTCCCCAAAATTCACATATCAGTTATTCAGGGCAGAAAGAACATGAGGTTTCTTGAAAAACCAAAATTAAATCAAAATGAAACTGACCCGTTCCCCTTTCTTGTGATGCGAATCTTTGGTGGAAGGTATGCAGCAAAAATAATCAGGAACAATGACTTTTTAAGAGCATCCCTGTAAGGTTCATGTTTTAAATAGTTCAACCCTAGCTTTTTAAGGCCCTGTACTCACCTAAATCTAGGCTGACTTCAACTATTATACATGCATGAAGCCTGTTCCTGCCTTCTGCTGAGTGTGCACAGGATAGACTTGATCTGGCAGGCATAATCCTGCCTCCCCTTAGTCAGTTCAGTCACCCTGGATTTTGAAGATGATGGCAGGGCTTCATTTGAAAGGCTGCAACTTCATCTGCTGCACCAAACTGTTCCTTCTGCTTATCCCCAAAATATGAAGTGACAGGTCAGTCACTCAATAGCCTGACAGATCAATAGTCGCCTTCATTCTCTCACATGCTCCGCCATTCAAATCAGCCTAGTATTAGTCAATTGCTGTGTTCCAGAATTGACGGGCTTAAAGTGAGAGAGCTAGCTTTGAATTAATTAGAAGGTTGGAGACTCTGAGAGAAAGGCAGGTGCACGCTAATATGCTTTTTGCAGACTTTAAGTTGACCAATTAGATTCAACAGCTATTTGTTCATTAATAGGGCTTTTTAAAATAGTAAATACACAAAAAATATTATGGTGAAAACATTTCTGGTTGTCACCAGTGATTTGTTCTTTATTTTTTCTAAGTAAGACAAATGCTAAATGGTTATGGACATAGGCACCTAGACTCTATGTGGCTCCAACATCCTACAACAAATGGAGAATGAAGCAAATTAACTCTGAAATTACAAAGTGGAGTATTTATATGATCAGTTGAGTAGGGATGGCAGGTTGTGTTTTCATATATTACATTATGTTATAATTTTAAAAACAAATTAATTTATAAGTTACCCTTGATTCCTTTCCCTCTCATCAGTCTTTAATGTGCTCTTCTATCCTAATTTGGATAGGTCTGTTCTAGTCCATACATTTTGATCTCTTGTTTCCATAAGTCAGTGGTTCCCAAACTTGGGTCCCCAGATGTTCTTGGATTTCAGCTCACAGAAATCCTGGCCAGCACAGCTAGTGGTGAAGGCTTCTGGGAGTTTAAGAACATCTAGGACCCCAAGGCTGGTAACTGTGGTAATGACTACACACATAGACACATTGTTGGGTTCAAGCAGGCAGCCCCGTGCACAGCTTCTCCTCTGCTAGCCTGGGTGCAAGGCTTTATTGGTTACAAAGACAGAGCATCATGATGGGTGGAGACAGGGCCTACGTGCCAGGGGTTGAGTGAGCTGGGGAATTCCTGGGAAGGCTTATCTAGAGTGGCAGGGTCTTGGGCTGGTCAGGTAGCTGGGATGTGCAACCTTTTCTGAGTGATCCACAGCCAGCTTGTTTTTTCCAATAAACCTCTCTCACAGGCTTCCTGGCTGATCTGGGGGGGAGAGATAACAGACCAAGCTGACTTCCTGAGCATATGGGCTATGGGATTCATTTCCTTCCATTCGGGGCCTCTCCGCTCAGATGGAGAGGTGTAATGATTCCCAAAGGCCTCCACTCATGCAGGCAGCTGGGGTACTGTCTCTGCCCCAAGGGGACATCTCTATAGGTAACCACTTCCATAAGCCTACATGACAAGAGGTTGTGATAGCTATGTAGACCAAAACAGATGGACAGCATAAGGTTGCCTTTTCCTGTCATAACACAGTTTTAATACCCTGCTAACTCTGAGAAACATCAGGAATTAGAAGGAATTAGAAACCATGTTGTACTGCTGACAGGTTAGAAACACTTCATAGCAACTGACCCTGACCTCGGCTTTTCCCTTTTGACTCATCCCAAAGATAAGGCTGTTTTCAGTATGAGCAAACTCAGTGTGTCTGCTACCATGCTTCCCCCTGGTTATATTGTTTCTTCTGTTTTGCGGCTTTCAGGGGGATAATGTTAATCAACCTGCACATAGTGGTTTACGTGCTATGGGGCCATATATAAGCAGCATGCTATGGTGGTTTTATCCATTGCTTTCATCCTGTTGAGCAGAGGTGTAGTAGAGCCAGTTTTGTAGGGCCAGACCCCCAGCACTTATTGATTAATAGGGAGTACAGTGTCATCTCCCCCCTCCTTATTCTCTGTGAAGTGTGTGGCAATCCTTCCAGTAGAAGGCGGGAAACAGATTTCCCCAGTAAGTACAGTATCTGAGCATTTTAAACTGACAGACACATAGACAGATAGAAATTCCAGCCAATTGGTTTCACGTTCCGATTACAGTCAAGGAAAATGCAACAAAGAAAAGTCAAGGGCAGAGTGTGTGCGTGGATTTAAATCTCATGTGCGAATGCGCTCTGTGAGAAACTCTATTTTAAATCTGCGTGAGTCCTGTCTCTCTTACCCCCTGGGTAGAACTCTATTTCCCGTTACTGTATTTGTCCCGCCAAATAATAAAGAAGTTATTAACAGGTGGCCTGCAGTGTCCCCTTCTCTCTCAATGACAGCCAGAAATTCTATGTCACTTCAGGAATTTGTTTGTAAGGGTTGTTTCTACAAATGGCGCTCTGAATAGCAGCAGTCTAGCTGTTGAACAAAAGAGACTGCTTGAATACTGGAAATGTGATAGAGCTGTACGTTTGTGAAATAGAAAAGGTAGCATGGATCTGAGAATAACTCTTCTTATGCTAAACAAATACCTTACCACCTGCATTCATCTATTTTATAGGGCTCTTGGAAAGATTCCAGACTCTTCTGCTGGACTTTGTAACAACATTAAATGAAGTGCTCAGATTAAGGACTTTAAAGTGTGAAGTTTTTAAGACTGAGTCAAAGATATTGTCACACTTCTGTGTAACGTGTGTGTTTCTTTTGAATCTAGATTCAAGCAAACTTCCCAGTCACTTGATCATGCAGAAATTGAAAAGAGAATATCTGTATATTATAGAACAGTGGTTTCCAGCCTTGTGTCTCCAGATGGACTTGGACGAAAATTCCAGAAGCCTTCACCACCACTAGCTATGCCAAGAACACTGGGGGACTAAATGTTGGGGGAAGCTCTGGTTGCGCTGCAAGATGACCTAATCCGGGCAGCTGACAGGGGTTGCTCTACCCTGTTGGTTCTCCTGGATTTGTCAGCGGCCTTTGATACCATCGACCATGGTTGGCTCCAGTCCTTCTTGGAGGACCGGCCTCAGTATGTGCAACATGGTGGAGAGTTGTTGGCCCTGTGAATGCTCCATTGTGGGGTACCGCAGGGCTTGTCTCTCTCCCCCATGCTGTTCAACATCTATGTAAGACCACTGGCTGGGGTCATTCAGAGATTTGAAGTCTGCTGTCATCAGTACGCTGATTACACACACCTCTATCTCTCCTTTTCCACCTCTGCAGTGGAAGCTGTCGGGACTCTCGACCAGTGTCTGGAGGCGGTCATGGCTTGGACCAGGGCAAACAGACTTAAGCTGAACCCCGAGAAGACTGAGGTTATGTTCTTTGGGAGCTCGCCGTCTGTCTATGGAGGCCCTCTCCCCTGTTTGGAGGGCGTTTCCCTTCAACTCGCGGATAGGGTTAGGAATCTGGGCCTGGTTCTGGATCTGGCGCTGTCCTTGGATGCCCAGGTGGCTGCCGTGACCAGAACCGCCTTTTACTATCTTCGCCAAATAGCCCAGATCCGCCAATACCTAGACGGCGACTCTTTGAGAACAGTAGTGCAAGCGCTGGTGATCTCGAGGTTGGACTACTGCAACACTCTCTACATGGGGCTGCCCTTGACTCTCCTCCGGCGTTTGCAGCGGGTACAAAATGCAGCAGCCAGGCTGGTGGCTGGTGTGCATCGTTACGCCCATATCTCCCCAGTCCTGGCTCACCTGCACTGGTTGCCCATTGCATACCGGATCAGATTCAAGGTCTTGGTTTTAGTTTATAAAACCCTCCATGGCTTGGGCCCGGATTACCTGACAGAGCGTATCGCCCAGCGATCAACCTCGGCCTGTCCAGTTCAGCAGTTGCAAGCACACTCGCTGAGGGTCGTCCCCCCTAGAGAGGCCCGGAAAACCATCACCCGTAACCGGGCCTTCTCAGTGGCGGCCCGCCTGTTATGGAATTCCCTTCCTAGCGAAGTGTGCTCTGCAGAATCCCTGCTGGCCTTCTGCAAAGCTTTAAAAACTTTACTCTTCTGCGAGGCCTTTAGTGACCTTGCTTAATTTGACTTTTTTTTTCTTTTTTTCTTTTTCCTCCACCATCTGCTGCTATTTGCTGTCCATACTAATTAGTAAGATGCTGTTGCAATTACATCGCTCTAGCTAAGGGTGCTGCATATGTTTTAAATTTTAAATCTTATTTGTTTGTTATACTGTGATTTGAGGATGGTATCTTGCAGAATTCTTCTAGAATTCTCGAGAGCAGAATTTTGGGAGCTCCATCCCAAAGATCCATATCTACAGACACCTACATCTTGCTTACCTGGATCAAGGCCTAATCCTTGGCAGCTGGATGCTACTAATATCTTAATTTCTGATGCAATGTAATAATAATAATAATAATAATAATAATAATAATAATAATAATAATA
>JAHTLZ010000129.1:91501695-91534123 GCA_023846285.1 Phrynocephalus versicolor | reverse complement strand
TTGACCAATCTTGGGGCTCATAAATATGGGCAATGATATTCCCACATTGCGGGTCTGCAGTATATGAAAAAAAGGCCTCCTGGGTTAAGAAGGAAAGTCCTTCTCAGGCCCATCAGAGGCCCCAAAAGTGCTTCCCAGAAAAACGGAAGTGACTTCCGGTAAACCAGAAGTGACCTCTGGATCACTAGAAAGCACTTTTGGGCCCTCCGAGGGCCTTGGAAGCCCTTTGCAGGCCCGTTCAGAGCAGTGCCAGGCCTGGGGTAAGTACAAGAGCCCCCAGAGAGCCCCCCAGTCTCAACACAACCCAGCATCCGCATATTGCAGATTTTCAATTATCGTGGTTTGGGTTGAGTCCCTAACCCCTGCAATAGACGGGGGTTTACTGTACTTGAAAAGCTATCTTACAGAAGAGGGGCACAATATGTTCTTGGTCATCGCAGAGTTCAGTTTATGTAATAATGAGCTCAAGCTACAGTAAGGCAGATTAAGGCTGAATATCAGGAAAAACCTCTTCACCATCAGAATGGTATGAAAATGGAACCAATAACCTTGGGAGGTGGTGAGTGCTCCAATGCTGGAGGCACCAAACGAAAATTTAAACAGCCACCTGGCAAATATCCTATGATTTGTATTCCTGTCTTGTGCAAACTCAGTTGTTCTATGATTCTACTTTGGTTGTCAGTGTATTTACGTATAGACAAAATTATTTAAAGAGCAGGATCTTAATAAATGATTCAGAACAGATGTACAGAGACTCCTGAAACTTGCCCTTAAACTCATTGTCTGCTACCACACTTTAGATTTAAAACACCCCTTCCTTAAAGACAAATCACCTTAAAATCACTGTCCGCTTTTCAAATCCTTTTTTCTGAAGAGCCCCCTTGGCCATGCCCATTTTTGACCGCTGTGTTGGGTTTTGTTGCAACGAAGACTGGGGGTGGTGTTTTTAAAAATTGGTTCCTGCATCCCCTTTTAAATTGATTTGGTTGCATTTTTGGACATACTACGCCACCTTTTTTGGTTTCCCCCGTTTCTGCCATTTTCCTGTTGTAGTTTAAAGCGGTTCAGCCAAGTGCAAATGGGGAAGCCGATTGTTAAGCAACCACTGAAGTGCTGACTGCCGAACTACTGTAGCGACCACGTGACCACAGGAAGAGATAAGGGGATGCAAAATAAAAAGCGGCTGCTCAAGGAAGTGTGGTAGCGGCCATTGTTAATATGGGTATGCCCATTATATCTAGGAAGTTCTTTAAAGTTGCTAGGTATTTGGATTTCCTCCGTGGTTAAAGAATTATAGAATAACTGAAGGTGATAAAAATGATACATTTTTGCCGTTGGCTTGCAGTCTGACAATATGTCCACTTCCAAGTTCAATCACTAGAAATAGGACTTAAGTTCTTGCTAATTTTTGCCTTAAAATGTTTTATAGACTATGATTTTGAAACCCCTTCTATGATTTTTTAACCACAGAGATGCACATATACAAGCACAGACATTCCTTACTAAAAGGGTATCTGTGATGCAGAGTTGAATCCTAGCAAATTAAATCAAATGTGTATTTTTGTTATGGCAAGGAAATAGGTAGGCTGCTAAAATGTGCCACTAGGCGTCTTTTTAGAAAAACCAACTTTGGATGGGATATTGCAATTCTTGTTTTTATTCAGAGAAATGGAGGATGAGCAGAGGGAAGGAAGGGCAGACATTTTGGGTTGAGAACCTGTTTTGCTTTGTCCTGGGATTCACTTAAAAAAAACACTGAAAAGCTATCACCCAAGAATATTAAGAACATTGTGAGTTTGGGCAATTAAAATGAATTCCCTAGCCATATGCACTGGTACAGATTAGGAGCATAGTGGTGCCTCGTAAGAGGAATTTAATTCATTCTACGGGTCAATTTGTCCTACGAAAAATTCATCTTAAGAGGCATTGTTTTCCATAGGAATGCATTGAAAACCTATTAATCTGTTCCAAAGGAAATGGATTAATAGGTTTTCAATGCATTCCTATGGGAATGCTGTCTAAAAACCCCTCAATCAAGGGACAGCGGAAGGCTGTTGCTCTCCTGCAGCCGACAGACAGCTGATTTTGACAGCTTAGAGCTGTCAAAATCAGGTGTATTTCTCAGCTGTGTGGAGGACCTTCTCCTACTGATGATTGAGGGGGCAGCCACCTCCTCATCACCTGTGTCTCTGAGCAGAGACTTGGGTGAAGAGGAGGAGTCCCTGCTATGCCCAACAAAGTGTTGGGCAGAGCATGGACTGATTGATCTTCGCCCAGCCTGGGCCGCTTGCAAGGGAAGCGGTGGTGGCACTGATCCACCGCTGCCACTTACCTCCAGGCTGGGTAAAGATCATTTGAAAAAGGATCTATTTGTTTATCTAGAGCCTTTTTAAAATGTCTGCCCCCAGTGAATCTCTCAGTGTTTCAGGCAGGTGATTTTTAAAAGGGCTCCAGTTGAGTCAAAGCAGAACATACTGTGCAGAAACTTGGACTAGGTTCTGATGAAGGAGTGAAAATTGGTGGAAGAAACATCAGTAATTAATAGAGATGGGCACGAAACGAACAATTTTTTGCTTCCATTTTTGTTTTTTGTTTCGTTACGCAACAAAACGACAAACAAATTTTGTCTCTAAAATGAAACGAAATGAACAGAAACACCGGAAATTTTGTTGTGCATTTCGTTTTTGTTACAGCAATACAAGTGATCTGCTTTAAATGCTAAAAAAATCACAAAAATTGAAGTAAATGGTAACGACATGGTAACAAAACAAATGAAAACAAAAATAATTTTTTTGCAAAAATTCACAAAAAACGGAAACGAACCGAAACGGACCCCCTAAATGACAAACGAAACACAATTTTTTAAATTCGTGCCCATCTCTAGTAATTAAGGTATGCAGGTGACACCATTTTACTAGCAGAAAGCAGCAACGGCTTGAAATGACTTTTAATGACAGTGAAAGAAGAAAGTGGCAAAGCAGAACCGGAGCTGAACATTAAGGAGAAAACAATCATGACTTCAGAAGAACTTCGCAACCTTAATGTGAATTATGAAGAAACTGAATGATTGAAATATTTTGTACATCTTGGTTCAATCATCAGTCCAAATAGAGATTGTGGACAAGATATCAGAAGAAGACCAAAACTCTGAAGAACAGCAGTCAAGCCTGAATTATCTCGGGACCCAAATGTTACGAAAAGGAGACAGTCCTAATTTTGCACATTGTGAGAAAGTAAAATCGTTTGGAAAGAACTAATGCTGGGAAAGGCTGGAGGCCTTTGGTATGATGTGACTCGATTCCATAAAGGAAGCCATGAGCTTGAGTTTACATTTGCTGGCAGGGCTGTTGATAAAGGGACATTTTGGAGGACTCTCATTCAAAGGTTGCCATAAAGTGGAAGTCACTTGATGGCATGTAGCAATGTTTGCCATAGGCTTCAGGGTATGTATTCTTAAATCTGAGTATGCCTGTATCCAAACCCTTGAATAAAAAAAAAAGGAATGTGCATTTGGGCTAAAGAAGAATGGGGGGCGGGGGAGAGGTTTCCTGGATTCAAGAAAAATACAATTTATGTGAATTAACCAGTAATCCCTTTTAATATATCATTCTTAGGTTCAGAGGAAAGCTTCAGTTCTAGCCCGACTGTTTCTGCTGATACAATTAATTCTTAGTGCAGACAATGAATGTGAAGTTGAGGGGGAAGGAAAAAAAAGGAAGAGGATATTTTAGAAATAATCTTATAGTGAGAAGAAACAATGGAACTGTGTAGACAGATTAAGGCTTAATGTCACAACAGCTTATACTATGAACAGAATGTGCCCTTGCGTGATTCTGTTTAACAAGTGACATCAAACAGAGGAGGCGAGAACTATAGGGCGTTTTGACATGAAAAATGTGAATTTGCTGTTTGAGTATTTACTTGAGCTCACAACTAGTGGGAAATGAGGCATGAAATGCATTGTCAAACATACAGAGTTCCAAATATAATGTATTGTTTTAAGATGAATGCTGCTTTTAGGGGATCTACCTCTCCACCAGAGTCAAGTATGGGGATTCATGAGCAAAGATGGTGGATCTGTGTCCCCAGCCCTCCTATTATCTTTAACCTTATTACCGGTATTTGTTCAACCTGCCCCTCGCTTTGGCCGATCCCCAACATGCAACTAATATGCTGACATAGGCATTCACACATGCAAAGGGTTCAAAATAAGTCAGATTCACTATCAAGTTAAAATAAACAACCCCCTCCCAGGTGTTTAAAATAATTTACTTTCCAGAAACAAAAGGGGATGCTGAACTCTGCATCAGTTAAAAGGAATATTTTAAAATTGAATTCAAATCTGCTTAGCCCAATTGATAAACAGGGGTTTTGCAGGTCTAACCATGCTCTGTATTGGCGAAATAAAGGACAGGGCCTTTATAAAGATGACACCATGCTGAATTTGGATACCTTAAATCACATCTTCACAGTAGCAATTGTGGAATTCTCTCTGTTCAGAAGCCATGTTTGTTCCACATTATTTTAGTTTTAGACAAACTGTAAATATTATTTTGTTCCACTTGACTTTTAATGGCCAAAGTTCTTTGATGCTCATGTAAACCTTAGGCAAGTTGGCATTTATAATTCTGAAGGTTCAGGGACTTGTCCCAGTCCCAGTCCCATGTCCAGCTGTGCAACCACAATGTTCCCCTGCACCTTTTTATTTAGTTGCAGGAAGTTATGGAAACCTTATGTGAACACCAATAGGATACCAGCCAATAGATTAAGGATCAATTAAGGATCAATCTGTTTATGAGCAGTAGTAAAGTATAGGGATGGGCATTTCATTTCGGAACCAGTAGGTTACGAAATGAACCATGCAATCCCAGGTGGTCCTCAGCACTGGCTGATACATGCAGATCCAATTGCTTTACCTTTCTCTGTCTCGCACAGGGTTAAAATCCAACAAGCAAGCATGCTGCAATGTCATCTGTGCTTGATCTGTGATGCTGGCCAATCAGAATCTGTGTAGGGACAGGCATCATCACACCCCTCTCTCTGATTGGCCAGCAGCACGGAGCAGGAAAGGTGACATCACAGCGTGCTTCCTCATTGCAGCTCAGCTCCGTGCTTGCAGAGAGAAAGGTAAAGCAATTGGGCTCGTGTGGTTCGTTTAGTATCCTACTGGTTCCAAAATGAAATGCCCATCCCTAGTAAAGTATATACTTTGCAAACATACATTCCAACTTGCAACTACTGGCATCTTCAGATAGAGTAGAAAAGATCTCTGGAGAAGCTGCTGCTGAACAGAATGAAGAACTCTAAGCGATATGGGGAAATGATCAAATTATGTCACTGTGTCATCCTGAATACACCCAATCTCATTGAATTTCAGAAGGATGTGGTGATGTTCATACTTGAATAGTGGATGATCAAAGAATACTAGGAATCTCCAAGAAGAGGGAAGAAATTAATTATCCCTGCAATCTTGAAGAGCTGCTGCAGTCAAAGCTCTTGATACTGATTTTGTGGTAGTAGTGGATCGTTGGTTTATATTTCGCATGTTAAAAGAAGGGCTGCCGTTCCTTTGGGGTTAGGTTTTTAGGACCTTAGAGTGATCCAATAAAGTAGGGATTGACTTTTTCATTGTCATCAGGCTCCAGTATACCACTGATTGTAAGAGTTGACAGCATTAGGTTAGATGTACTATATTCCTATTTCAGGATAATTTTTTTTTCAAATAATCATTTTTAAAAATTTAAACATTTGGTTCCGTTTTCAAGACAGGTTGGTTTTCATTTTGGCAAGTGGTCCATTCAAAGTGGCTTGAGATATATTTTGTTTAAATGACAAATTTAGCAGTAGGAATAGGGAGAACTGTCTGTTTGACTACTAACATGGATCTGCTTCTCCCATTGTTTCCTGTTCCACAAACACTGTACAAAACAAAACAAAACAAACAACTGCCTGAACTATCTAAATTAGGAAGATCTAGAGTGGCAGATTGCTAATCCTGTTTTTATAGCCCTTCTAGTCCGGGTTCAAACTTGGAGTGCCTTTTTATCCTGTTTCAATAAAAGCTATTCTTCAAAGTGCTTCTAGAGGTGTTTGCCACATTGAACTATATTTCTTCTGTATATTGGGAAACATTTCATCCTTATAAAATATGCTGAATCCAAAAAAGAACCATTGGAAAGATACTTAAACACTCTCAAGACCCCATATATCAAGGGCCTTCTTGACATTAGAAAGAAGGCATCTGACAAATAAGGTTGAATGAAAGGGCTGTAAAGGAAGAAGTCAGGGGAAAAAATACTTCAGCAAAATAAATAAGGAAAATGGAGGCATGGGGGAAGGTCTCTGATATGGATATATGCAAGGCATGGAAATCTGTGCTTCAAGCATATTGTTGACTTTAGGGGGGGAAATAAATGCAAACTGGGATAAAGCACATAGCTAAGCAAAAAAGGACCTTTTGGAGTTAGATATTTGCGAATAAAGTGTCTGTCGCAGGGAGGTAATACAAATGATATACAGTTGCTTTGTAGTCATTGGGTCTTTAATTGAGCAGACGGATGTGTTGCTAGCATAATGGATCTTGGGAACAGACTGAGAATGCGGTGCTCTCATTTTGTTTCTCAAAGCCGCACATATGAAGTGCAGGGGAATACAAACCATTTAAGAAATAATTGGTCTGACCCAGCAGCAGAGTAGCCCTTTTGGCAGCAGTAAAAGAGGTGTTACTCAGGTGACAGAAGACAATGAGACAGAGATATATATGGTAGCATTTGCTAGGCTCAAAAATGCCAATTTATTGGGGAAAAGGAAGCGGTAAGTGAAAAAAAGAGTTCTTTTTATTTTTTGGAGGTAGGGGATAGAGTCCAGCTGTCTCATTCTTGTATAATCTACTGCTTCATTAGGGAAATTTGAAGCTTTTTTTTAAAATCCATTTTAAAATCCTACTTTCATTTGTTATAGTCCTCTTGGTTGCTAGTTCATTCTTCCTTAATTCATGGTCTCCCCTGTGGATAATTCCCACCCATCTCCCCATGGCTTTCACCTCCCTATGCAGTGGTTTAAAATAGCATCACCAAACTTCCAACTTGAGAAAATTCTCTTCTCCATGGAGGTACAATGTATTCTGTGTGTTGAGATATACATACCTGACTTTCTAAGTCTAAATTAATACCAGTGTTGTTCACTCTGTTACTTTAAAATACAGTGGTACCTTGTATAAAGGAATTAATTCATTCCAAATGAAAATCTGTTAAGCAAATTTTCCTTTCTACAAATTTTCCATAGGAATGCATTGAAAACGGGGTAATCCTTAATTGCGACCATTTTTATGTTGTGCGGATTCACCCCGTAGGCAATTCTGTTAAGCAAATTTTCCTTTATACAAATTTCCCTAAGGCATGCATTGAAAACAGAGTAATCCCTAATCATGATCATTTTTATGTTGTACAGATTCGCCCAATAGGCGATTCTGTTAAGCAAATTTCCCCTACCTCCGGATTTTTTATGTTACACAGATTTTAGGTTATATAATTTGTTTATTATACGAGGGTCCACTGTATACAAATTTTATATATTTAGGTCAAAATGCTCAATTTAGGTAATTTTGTACCATTTGGTCATTTCTTTGTGTGCACATTGTGGCTGATTATTAACCTAAATCCTGAACAGTTTGTAGAATTGTGAATTTTGGAGACCAGCTTTTCTGTCATGTATTATTGCTGGCATTTATTAGTACCTTTTCTATATAATGAGTACTTGTATGGACTTGGTCTGTTTTAGAATACACCTACAGAATCAATTAGATTTACCTGTCTATGATGCATTCAATGGGTCTACTCTTGCTGCTACCAGCAATTGCATTTAGTTCATGAAATCATTATGTAAAAACATGGCTTGAGTCAAAATCTGCTAGATGTTGTGGAAATAATAATGGAAAGTAGGCACTTGCTTAGCATTTCTCATTATCAGCTCTTGCTATTATTATTGCATACTTCATGAATATATGATCTACAAACCACTCTGTGGGGTCTGGATTTGAAACCCCCTTCACTCAAATTTTGAGGACGTTGTAATAAAAGACTGCTTTATAACCCATTCAAGATCTATTAAATAAAGGCACTGAAGAATCCCTGTTCCATTTGAGATAGGCTTGTCAAGTTAATCTAATTTCCATGACTGTGCGCACAAGGCATGCTAAAGCTATAGTCTTCTCTGGATGACTTTAAGAATTAATTATTTAGGTTTCCTATTTCCGTTTAATAATATCTGCACATTACGGCATTTCATTTGTTCCTTTATGGTTTACAATATTAGTCTAATTATTGCTCTGGGTACCTCCATGCATGACACCATAGAAACATTCCCTTCATCAGAGTACGGAAAGAACTGCTGAGCCAGGGCAACCATCAAACCACGGAAAGTTTGTTAGGCCCAATATGCTAATAAATTCTGGCAAGATGCTTGTTGCAAAAATGTCAACTTGTCAAAGTCTTAATCACAGCAGAGCGTCCTGGTATCATCCTATTGTACTGGGAGAAAATTATTGTTTACAGCTTTAGAGTCAGTGAGCTTGTTAGTTTCAGTGGGATTTTCCTCCCCACACCTTTGTTTCTAGGGGATGGAGGGGGGGCAAGGAAGGAAAAGTCAGTTCTGATTTGATTTTGTGAGGGGTGTCAAAGCTTGTTTTAAAGATCACCATCCAAAAGCAATTAATAACTGGCACGATGTTCCAGATGGGGCAGGTCACTCTTAAGTGTGTTTTGGGAAGTAGTAGATCTGTAAAAAAGACTTTCATGCTGGCTTAATTAGTTGTGTTGTTGGGTGTTTCCTATTGATTACTGAATTTTCTTAAAGGGATATGTGTGTGTCTGCCATTATCGGGGGGAGGGCGCTTGGCTGGGTCAGAAATATTTAAACAAAACAAAACAATAACTCGTACCAAAGCCCACTTCCCTCTAATTAGCCAGGACAGGTGAGGGTGGTGGTAATATCTATTGCTTCTTTCTCTTTCAGTAGTTAGTAATGTTGCTATGTTTCAGTGGATACCTAGGGTGGTGTAGCAGATAGAGATGGACTAGACCAGTGTTGGCGAACCTATGGCATGGGTGCCAAAGGTGGCACTCGGAGCCTTTTCTGGGGGCACCCAACATCACGCCTTCACAGCCACTTGTATTCAGGATAAATCGCTGTATTGGCCCTTTGTGAAAAATTAGTGGGTTTTGAATCGCAGTTTGGGCACTTGGTCTCGAAAACGTTTGCCATCACTGGACTAGAACTCGGAAAGCCTGGGTTCAAAACACTGATCAGCCATGGAAACACGTTGTGTGTGTGGAACTCCTTCCTTGGGCCTTGTGGCATAGTGGTTAAACTGCTGTACTGCAACCAAAACTGTGCTCAAGACTGAGGGTTTAATCTCAGGTGGCCAGCTCATGGTTGACTCAGCCTTCTGTCCTCCGGAGCTTGGTAAAACGAATAACCAGCTCAATGGGAAGTGGGGGGGGACAATGTATAGCCTGCGTAATTAAATTGCAAGCTATCCAGAGAGTGGTTTAATCACTATGGGGCAATATACAAGCAGGATGCTTTACTTTTGCTTCCTTGAAAAGCTCATTAAGGTTACTAAAAGTCAGTTGTGACATGAAGGCACATAACAGCAACATGTTCCAGTGATGTCTTAAAAGCCAATAGATGTTTCTAGTGATGAAATTTTTACATAGTGATGCATTTTTACATATGGATTACAGAAGAAAATGTTAGATAGCAAGATTTTTTAATAGCATGGCTGTTTACACATCACCAAAAAGGAGGACAAAAGAGGGTATAAATTTACATAAAATTGCATGTGCCAATCATTCAGATTGAAACTTAGAACTGTAAATAAATAAATAACTTACAATGAATTGTAGTGTGTGATCACAGAAATAGACCATAGTTAGGACCACTTGGGAAGCAGCCCGTTGTGATCTATTTCCTGGTGGCCACCTGATGCATGTGGAAATGAGCTCTAACCCAACTCCAATCCATGCTGATAGGGCTGCAACTTGGAGGTCAGGTTGGAGTTATTTCTGGGCAGACAGAAGAGGGAAGACTCCTGTTAATGTGACTCCTTCGGGTGGGATCCGGTGCACACCTTTGCAGCCATCTGATTGGATGAAGAAGACAGGGACCAGCTTGCCTTTGCCTGCTGAGCTGGCTTTCCAAGTGCTCACTATTGGTGGAGGGACCTTCTCCTTAATCTCTTGTTTTAGGGCTCTTTCCCTTTAGATCTAGATTTTGACTGGGCGAGCTTTCAAATAATAATATAAAAGAATGACTGCCTTCTGACAGCCCTGATCAAAGAGGACAGCCATGCCTAAAAGAGATTGTGTGGCCATCTTATTTCTTTACAAGTGATTGGGAAACCTCTTTTGTTTTCTAAATTGACCTTCCTGTTGTAGCTGGTGGCTTGGTGTGCAGAAAATATGCCGTTCATATGGACAGTGGTGTGGATATGATCCTCTGCTTAAATGCAGTTTCTTTTTAATTATCCACTTAAAAAAAAACCATAATAACACAAACACAAAACCTTGCAAGGCAGCAAAAACAGTGGACCTTCCTATAATGAGTGGTTTGTTTAACAGAAAATCCACTTAAAGGAAAAAAATTCTGGAGGCAGTGGGAAATCGCTTAACAGAATCGCCTATGGGGTGAATCCGTAAAACAGAAAAATGGTCATGATTAGGGATTAATCCATTTTCAATGCATTCCTATGGGAAATTTGTACAAAGGAAAATTTGCTTAATAGAATTTGATTTGGAACAAATTAATTCCTTTATACAAGGTACCACTGTACATGGATACAAGGGTAGCCCCTTCTTGTGTTCTGTGCAACGGAGAGACTTGCATGAATGCAACCTCCCGTTTAGGAGATCAAGAATATTTCCCAAAGTTAAGTCATGTGGTGGAATCAGGATGCAATGTGACTGCCCTTTTAAAGGGACTACCCTATGAGAAATATGTCTTATAATGCTAGATGTAAGTGCAAGGAAGAGCTAGGGGTCGTGGGGGGGAGGAGGAAGGGATAGCATTTTTAAACCAGGTATCACAGTTTGAAATTAATGGGATGGTTATTTTTACCCACTTGCCCAATTGCTAGTTTGCAAATGAGTTCTTCCTTTTAAAAAATGATGGCAGTGGCGATGCTGATGATTGAGAGATGGTAAGCAAAACAAATCAATTTATTCCTCTGAACCTTTATCTGCACAGAACCTTCCAATTCCACTATCTATACTGCTGTGCATCTTCTTTTTTCCTTTTGAAGAAGATAAATAATGCAACCCTAAATATGCACATTTAGAGTGAATCACTATATAAAAATAATCAGAATCTATGCAGGAGTGGTGGAATAAATAAGCAAACCGATGTCTAGAATGGATATTTAGGGAATATTAGGGACTATAAATCCTGCAAAATTAGAGTTTGTGAGGATTAAACAAACCAGATGGCTGGGATTTTTCTGATTGCACTCACAGCAATCTGAAATTAGAGAATATGCCACTAACCATGCCAGGGTCATTGCTGTAAAATCTTTCCAGGTTCCCATTGTAAATATTGCTTCTGTATGTGCAGTACAGCAGAAACATTATTTAAAGCAGTCGAGATAAAAAATGTACACATTATTATTTTTAAATGTTTGAAGCAAATTGCTGTAAGTGCAAAATAAAAATACAATATTTTTGCTCACACACGGTTTTCTTCACAAAATGCAAACCAGGATGCATTTACAGGTGACTTATGTAGCATATTTATCTCCATTATTTCCATGTGTTTCCCTGATCCAGCATTCTGTGTAGCTTCTGATGCACACTTGGAACTCCAGGGCTCTTGACTTAGGGAGAACCCCCTTCCTGGCTCCTTCTGATAAGGGATTTCACCCTAAATCTTCCCAGAGAAATCAAGAAGCAACTTCTCATACAAGCACTAGTATTGTTTTACCTTGCTTTATAAACCCCTACTGTCTTCTTATAAGCCCCACTCAGAATGGAGCCAGTTGTGGTAGAAGAAAAGGTGATGGAATCATTTATTTCATTCTTTGTTTTCAGATGTGCTGGAAAGTTCTGCTCTGGGCCTGCTGTTGTTCAACATGTAAATGACTTAGATGAAGGAGCAGAGGGAAATATTCATCAAGTTTGCCAGTGGCAATTAACTGAGATAGCTAATACCCCAAGAGACAGAATCATGATGTAAGATGACCTTAACAGATTAGACGATTATGCCAAAACAAACAGGATGAATTTATGTGGGCATAAAAGTAACATTCTATACTTGGACGAAAAAAACAGAGGTAGAAATATAGATTGAATGACACAGTGGACAAAATCCTTTAGCATAGCTACATGGGTGTAATTTTATGTTAATCCTACAAAGGCATCAAAATAGAAGTGTTATCCCCGAACACTTTTGCTGGTGAATTGTGCTAAGGTGAATCATGGCAATTAATCACCCAACTGTACCTTCAAACTATGTTATTCCCTGTGGCCGGACACAACATCTGACAAATGTGTGTAGGTGGAAAATTTTCATTATGCCTGCACATGCAGGGTTTTGTCCAGTATGTATGAAGAGTCTTAGAGTCTTAGCAAACCACAAGCCAAACATTACATAACCTATTACATTTCATGTAATGTGGCAGAAAAAACCCTGGTGTAATTACAGCCTACAGCAACAGAAGTATATTGCCTAGATCACTCTATTTTACTTTGCTCAGACCTTGTGCATACAGCACAGTGTCCAGTGCTGGGGAAGCCGGTTTGAGAAAGATATAGTGGTACCTTGTATAAAGGAATTAATTTGTTCCAAATGAAATTATATTAAGCAATTTTTCTTTTAAACAAATTTCCCATAGGAATGCATTGAAAACAGAGTAATCCCTAATTTGCATGTTGTATGTTGTATGGATTTTATGTTGTATGGATTTGCCCCACAGGCGATTGTGTTAAGCAAATTTCCCCTATCCCTGCAATTTTTTTTATGTTGTACAGATTTTATGTTATACAAACCGTTTGTTATATGAGGCTCCACTGTACAAAGAACATGCCTAAAGGATACAAATTATGAGGGGGGGATACTGACTCGGGTAAGAACTGTTTGTCAGTGGAACAGCCTGCCTCAAGAGGTAGTGGACACTGTTTTGCAAGACAGGGTGAAAAGCATACATTCAGTGGCATTCTGTTGGGTGGGTGCCAGATTATGGCTGAGGTTTCTTGCATTGACTCCAAGCCGTTCTTGTGGTCGTTTCCAACTCTGCACTATTGGGTTTTTAAGAAAGCAAAAGGAGAAGAGATATACTGCTTCTACTTACGATAGTTTGGTATATGATAAGAAATGTATAGGGATGTGCAACCAGTAGAGATGGGCACAAAACGAACAATTTTTCGTTTCCGTTTCCTTTTTTTGTTTCGTTATGCAACGAAACGACAAACAAATTTTGTCTCCAAAATGAAACGAAACAAACAGAAACACCAGAAATTTTGTCGTGCGTTTCGTTTTCGTTACGGCAATACAGTGAACTGTTTTAAACAATCACAAAAATCACAAAAAATTAAAATAAATGGTAATGAAATGGTTAACAAAACGAACGAAAATGAAAATGAATTTTTGCAAAAAAATTGCAAAAAACGGAAACGAAACAAAACGGACCCGCTAAACGACAAACGACAAACGAAATGCCATTTTTTGATTCGTGCCCATTTCAAGGAACCAGATTTGGCCTCACCCTAAATCTCAAACCTAATTGGGCCATTTCAGATTGCTTCTTCCCAAGCTGCATTTGAAGAGATGCTGAAAGCCAAGGGAATATCAGTAACAATGGAAGCTCCACGAGGCATCCGCTGCCTGGGCGGGGCTCCTTTGCCTCCTGGAATGAAGAGGCGGCAAGGTCCCGCAACAATTGGTCTGGGAGTGGGGGAGAGCAAGCTGACTTAAGCCTTCCCCCCCACTCCTCCCCAGCCTCTTGCCTCTTTGAACACCATCCCCGCCCTCCCACCCTAAATTGAAGATGGTGAGATTGGTTGCTCCAGGGCCAGATGGGAATTTTTGGCTGTTACTCATATTGGCCATTGAGTAACAGTGTGTTTTCGCCCATCCCATCACCTTCCACGTGTGGCAGGGTATAAAAGGTAAAAAGTAAAGGTCCCCCCCCCCGCACATGCGTGCTAGTCGTGTCCGACTCTAGGGTGGGGTGCTCATCTCCATATTCAAGCCGAAGAGCCAGTGTTGTGCAAGTCCATGGCCACATGGCCGGCATGGCTGCAAGGAAACACTGTTTTACCTTCCTGCTTTTTATGGCGGTACCTATTTATCTACTTGCATTGACATGCTTTCGAACTGCTAGGTTGGCAGGAGCTGGGGTTATCAGCAGGAGCTCGCTGACAGTTTTCGGAGGCCTTAGTCCACTGAGTTAAAATCGGTCCCAATTGGCAGGTAGTGCAGGAGGTAGCCTAATCATTTATGACCCATCTCTGTTTGCTCCTACAGGAGACTAGGCACCCCTCAATTTAATATAAAGTAACAAACAGTAGATATAGCATAGAAGAGAATTAGAGTTAATTCAATGGTAGGAAGGAAATGAGGGCTTCTTTGGGCTTATGAGAAGTCAGGAAGGTAAAGGGTGCTCATCTAGGGAGTGGCTCCCTTCCCATCCATCGAGAAATCTCGTTAAGCCGTGTAGGGGCATTTATTACTAAGAATTCACCCTTGCGCTACATTACAAGTCCTCTTGCAGGTTAATAGGTAAGGATAGAGATAAATTTATAATAAATAAATTGTGGACAATTTAAACCCAAAACTTGTGTCTCGTCTCGTTATTTCATCCTGGGTGGGCAAGGACTGTCTTCTAGATTTCATTTCTGTGAAAATGACCTACATGGGGAAGATTGGAGTTGAGTAACTGCAGAGCCATCTTGGAATCCTAATGCACATTTTACTTTATGCTGTCCAATAACTGCACAGTTTTTAGGTACAGTATTTCAATTGTTTTTAAACCAGCTGAAATTGTTCCATTGATTGTACCCTCGTCTTAGATCTTTAGATGAATGACAGGATGGAAATATTTCACTTAACGATAAAAATAAAATAAGTACAGTTATCCCAATGCCTGCTCCTTGAACGTGTTAACTGTGTCAGCTATTAAACGTGGAGTCTCCTATGTTCCAAGCATCCCTGAATCTCAACAGAATGAAAACTTAAGGGCATCCCACCTACCTTCCAGGGACATTCCTCCTCAAACATTGTGATTGATCCTTGGACTCAAAAGCTCAGTGTAATTTAAAACCCTTCAATAGAGCTCAAAGGAAGAGTTGTTCATTATTTTAACGATGGGAGTCCAACTTTGCACAATAAATTGGGAATACTTTCATAATCTAGTATCTTATAGAACAGAAGAACATGATAATTAGGTTGGCAGGAGGAGCAAAAAGCTTGGGAGAGTATCAGCCCCTTAGAAGACACAGAGTAAAACACCAGGGCCAAGAAAAGGTAAGTAAGCTAGAGACGTTTCCGGACAGACAGTGATCAGGGGCCAGAATCATGGCCTAGGATTTCTTTAAAGCAGTAGAGAAACCCTCACTGAATAACAAATAGCACCAATGTTTGTGCCTTTTACTCCTTCCCTTAAAAACAAAAAAGAAGCCAAATGGTCAAAGCAAATCATAATACCGTATGTTCGAGAGAAGCCCTTGAAAGAAGGGAAACTACATCCAACAAAAACAAGAATGTAATATTTCCCTGATCCTATGTTTAGTGGGGATTTAAATCCCAGCTTAATTTAATCTTTTGACTTATCCTGCAGGTAGTACTTGATTATGTTCCAGTGCCACCAGTAATAGGATTGCAGACCTGAATAAAATAATAAAAAAATGGTTGCTATTAACACTTGGAAAAACAAAAGCTTTAACAGAGACCCTTGGTGGTCTCACAACACAGATGAATGACTGCATCTTGAAGTCAGTCCCCTGTTGCCTGATTTTAATAACTTCCTGTAAGTGTTACATACAAAAGTTTGAAAAAAACATCAATCCGTAAACCACCTCAGGCCTTATGGACCTGAAGTAGTAATAAGCATTCGAGGTCTGGCTGCATGAGAATTACCCCACCCTGTGGGCAGATATATTTTAGGGTTCCAAGAAAGATTTGGGAAGCAAACGGGTGTTTATAATTTGAATTTGACTGGAATAACATAGGGAAGTATTTCTGGGATGAATGCCTGGTGGCATGGAGTAGAAGGTGAAGGGAATGATTTACAAGACTGAAAAAAAATTGGCAATGGGAAGGCATCCATAAGAAGAGGTATGGGTAGAACAAGGAGCAGCGTATCAGTGGAAAAGTCTTTGATGCCATCCCCGAATCATTAGATCCCAGCACTACAAATAAGAAAAGTGCAGCAAAAATCTAGCCAATGAGGTGAGGACACTGTCTTAGGCAGCATGCTGGATTTATAAACTAACTAAGTAGATGGAGTGTTGGGCCTCAGATTAAGAATAAGTAACTAATGGGAAATTAGATCAATGCTCCTATAGTTATTGTACTCCTTTGCATCGTTTTCTTGGAAATTGGAATGTATAGTAAATGTTTTCAGCCAGTGGGACATTGGTTTGTTTTCAGTTAGAGATCCGCACTTCATATTCAGATCCAGGGGATCCAGATATGAAATTTGGCAGTACAGGTGTCTTGGTATTCAATTCCCTCCAGCCCGGTTCATTCACTGCCTTCCTCAAGGCACATGCAACATTGTGTCAATCATGGAGGTAGTTTGATTGGCTATTCCTGGCCTCTCCCTGCAGCTGACCACTCTGATGGGAGTCTCCCCATTCAGCTGCTGAGTGGTGAGCTGCAGGGAGTGGCATATGTGAGTTGATTAGGCTACTTCTGTGACTGACATAATATCATGTGTGACAGGGTTGATTGTTGTGAGGATCATGGTGTATGGACCAGGCCAGTCCTGGAGGGTGGGAATCAAACTTCACTTGTGCTGGTCTGCTGCGTGTTTAGATTGTACAGATCTGATTTTGAAGTGCCCTTCTGTATTTTCTGTATTTGCTTCCTTTTTGACAGATTCATTCTTGATTGCTTGAAATAGTTTCCTTAGTATTCCATCTGCTGCTGTGATTTATTTTTTCCTAGTGCTTTCAGAACACCTTTCACTTCCTTTTCTAGAACTTCTAGCTCTTCAAAGAAGTGTTATCATCCTTTTGTCTCTTTTGTATAGGTTTTCAGTATATTCTTTCCACCTTTTCTTTCTTCTGGTCAGATTGTGTGCTTCCTTGGTCTTTCAGTATTCTTAATTTAAGCTTGATTTTCCATTTGATTCTTGGATTTTCGTGAAATGATCTGTTTGCTTTTCTTTCTTTGTTTGCTTGCTTGCTTTTGCTGTTCTTCTCTATGACTTTACACTGGTTATAGTAATACATCTCTTTATCCCTTTGGCCTTCAGGATTCTGGCCCTATTTCTGCCATCTTTTACTATTGTTTCTATACTATTGCCTATCCTTTACAATTTAAAGTGTTTCTTCTGTCATCCACCTAGGTTGTTTTTTCTTTTTTATTGTAGGAATTAACTGAGTTTAGAAATGCAAATCTGTTTTTATGTGGACTTTAAATTCATCAGGAATGTTGTTTAAATTATATTGTGGCACAGATTCTTTTAGTGTTCCTTTTAATTTTTTTTTTTATAATAATGGATATCAACATTTCATGAGTAGTACTACAATCTACTCCTGATCTTGTTTTGGCAAAGAGGATACAGCTTCTCCCTATCCATCTTCCACTTTCATAATCTATTTGCTTTCTGTATTGACCATCTGGTGATGTCTAGCTAAACCATCTGTATGGTTGCCTGAAGCACGTATTTGCAATAAATAGGTTGTTGGCTTTGCAGAACTCTGTGAGTCATTTTCCTGCTTCATTTCTGTCCTCTTGGTGAAATTTTCCACAACGTATGGTTCTGCTTTCTTTCCTACTTTTGTTTTCCAGTTACCAGTGATAAGAAGCATGTCTTGTTTGGGTATGTGATCCATTTCCTCTTGGATGTTTGTCTAAAAGCTTTCATATGTATTTGGAGTATAGACTTAAATTATCATTATAGTGATAGGTTTTTCTGCAGAGTTCGATTTATACAAATTCAGAGACTTTGTAGCAATTAATTCCCTGAATTACATCTTGATGCAGTATCACAGCCACTCCATTTCTGCTAGGTTTGTCATTTCCAGAGTAGAACACTTTGCAATTGTTTGACTGAAAATATCCCTTTTTACTCCATTTTAGTTCACCCACTCAAAGTACTACAGTTTCTACATTCTCTTTCTTGTTTACTGTTTCTAGTTGAGTTAGATTCATGTTTCTTACATTCCATGTTCCAAATGTAAGTGCTGTGCATCATCAGACTTTAATTTCACTTTTGTGCACATCAGTTGCTTGACATCCTTTTGGATTTGATCTTGTGTTATCATTCGCAAAAGCAATTTTCTTACTTATTTTTCCCCAGAATGGAGTGCTTTCCAACCTGGGAAGATCATCAGGTTGGAAACACATCAATTCAGTAATGGGAACACATCAATTCGGTAGTGGTTTAACATTGCTTGCCACCTTCTTTGCAGTGCCAACAAAAGTCAGCTTGAGTGTCACTGAAAAAACCCTGCCTATCTCTATATAGCAGGTTTTTTTTTACTGCTGTGCCACAATCAGTTGGCTAATGAGGGATGTGTACAACTTACCTTGAGGGCATGAGGTTAGTATTGTTTTTTTTTAACTTCAGGCTGCTTCAGGGAGAAAAAATGTTTTGGCCCATCTCTGTACAACAATATGTTCTGTATTCTCCAGGAAAATGACTCAGTTGCTGAGAAGGATTAAGAAGGATCTTAGTTACATAAAGGACAAAAAAAATTCAGAACCCTGTACCAGGAGACCAGGAATCATAGAATCATAGAGTTGGAAGAGATCTCAAGGGCTAACTAGTCCAACCCTCTGCCATACAGGAACCCCCATCACAGGACTCCTGACATATGGCCATCCAACCTCTAAAGATTCGCCACCACTGATCCCGAGGATCCCCTCATGCTCTGTAGACCCCCTTTTTCTGGGGGGGGGGCACCCAGGGATTGTGCTCTTCTCCCTGGAGGGGAATAAAACTCCCGACTTCTGGCTGCAAGATTGTACCTGTGTCTTGGAAACTGCTTTGGATCCACTGAATAAGGAACACACCAGTGACAGAAGTCTGGTGCAGCCAGTATCAGTGATGGGGAACAGCATCCTTTAAAACTCTGCAATGATCTGCCCACATCACACCACTCTCTTCCTCTTCTGTCAAGTTTAGCCCTTACAGTCAAGGCTTCCTGCTACAAACTTTCTCCTTGATTGTTTTCCATTTCTGTCATTCACTTAACAGCTCCTGCCTGCTCCTTAAAGTATTTAAAAACACTTTATTTAATTTTCCTTTCACTGCTCCATCAAGGCATACATTCCTCTACCATTCAAAAAGTGACATCTAAAAATTTAATTTTAAGCAATTGCATTATATCTTTCATCTCCTCATGTGATGATGCACCTAAGCAGACAAGGGTGGCATGCATAACAAACAGGGTGCATGTGTAGTAGTTCCCTTGTTCAATACAAACTTAAAAGACAGCCGAGCTCCATTAAAAGTGGGTAATTGATCTAGAGTGCAGTCACAGCTTTCCATACCTCGTTGAGCTTGAGTAGGGGATGGGCAAGGTTCCCAGATTTATGGAGGCCAAAGCACTTCATACTAAAATGTACTATATGATAGGAGTCCCGTGGCACAGTGGTTAAATGCCTGTAGTGCAGGTAAAATGGTGCTTACGAACTGGGGTTCAATCCCAGGTAGCCGGCTCATGACTGACTCAGCCTTCCATCCTTCCGAGGTCGGTAAAATGAGTACCCAGCTTGCTGGGGGCAGGGGGCAATGTGTAGCCTGCATACTTTAATTAAAAACTGTAAACCACCCAGAGACTACTTGAATTGGTATTTATATTTATTTATTTATTTTCAAACTTGTATACCGCACCTATTTCCCCAAAGGGGACTCAGGGCAGTTGACACAATACCATATGTTTACACAATATGGGGCTGTATATAAGCAGAACACTTTGCTTTGCTGTATTAACAGATGTGAATGTCACAAAGGCAAATAAGAATACTACCGCTGAGTGCTTACAACTCTCTCTCTCTCTCTCTCTCTCTCTCTCTCTCTCTCTCTGTGTGTGTGTGTGTGTGTGTGTACACAGGTGTACATGTGTATGTGTGTGCGTGTGTACGTGTGTGAGAGTGTGTGCTGTGGATGTGCTGCAGATCCATAAAGAGCATATGTACAAAGGTAACCCCCTCCCCTTCATGTCTGTTTCCTATTGGATTTTGTTAGGGTAATTGTTTGTCTTTAATGGGATGGGTTCCTCCCTCCCTTTCTGATGTATCTTTTTAAAAATTATGAATGTTTGTACAGAAGGGTTAAATTGTACAGATCTTTTGGTGGTGGGTGGAAACTCCCCTTGCCCTTGAGTAAAATGGGTCGGCTGCTTATGATGGGAGCAGGTAGGCAATATATTTGGGAGTGAAGTGACTTCCCTGCTTCATCTGCAGGCCAAACTTTTGAGGGCATTTAGGAAGTGTGTGTTTTTCTATGTACACTTTTCAAAGCTTGACTTTTTTCCTCAAGATGCCCCTATGGACATTTACCAGGCATTGGTTCCCAACTTTTTAAAAATTGCCCCCCCCTTTATAATAGCGAAGTGACCGTCAATCTCCACCATATTTGCATAAAAAAATCATTTTTGATAGGGCAATGCTGATTTCCCTCTAAAGTGATTGTTTCTCTTACAAATACATTCACACTAACTTTACCACCCCACCCCAGAAGGTCAAGGAAGAAAATGTTTAACAAGGGCTACCAAAACGCATACAGTGGAACCATGACTTACATACTGCTTGACTTGCATCATATTTGACTTGCAGCAAGAAGGGGCCTGTTTGACTTGAGTCGCAGGCTTTGACTTACATCTCGGAGCCTCGGCGCAAGGCACCGGAATCGGGCGGCAGCCACAACCCAGCATCGCGGCTGCCGCCTCCAAACTGCTCCTGCCTTCTTCCCCTCCTCCGGCAGCGGCGGCTTCGGCAAGGCCAGCTCAGAGCACCTGGAGCTGGTCTTCGGCCTCACCGAAGCCGGCGCTGCTGCCGGAGGAGAAGAAGGGCCGGGAGCTCAGGGCTGGCCTCACTGGTTAGACAGTCGGCTCAGTCTTGTAAAAAATCTGGCTTCAGAAGTCTGGTCCACAATGGAAGCATTTTAGTTGGGGAGCTGTAAAGTTGTGAGACTCTAATGGTAAGCAGAGAGTTGTTCAGAACTTGGAACGTCAGGTTAAAAATCAGTAAAACTTAAATGTTAGACATTGTTGCTATGAACATTAAAAAGTGGAGGCATATAACTTGTGGACTATAATTCCACTGCCTCCTCCTCTCTTTGAAGAGACATTTCATTTACATCCCCAGAAGGAATCTCCTATCCCAGTCAAATTTGTGTTAAATTGCTGTTTTCAGGGGTCTTTTTCATCATCTGGAACAGATTAATCCGCTTTCCCATTACTTTCTATGGGAAACATTCTTTTGACTTAAGTCATGTTTGACTTAAGTCTAGACCACTGGAACGGATTAATGACGTAAGTCAAGGTTCCACTGTATAAAGTGACCCACACCTCCCCCCTAAAAATGCTGCAGTGCCATTTGGGATCACAACCCACAGGTTAGAAAACAGTGGCATATGCTTCTGAAGATGTTTTCATTGAGGAAAGCCCATTAATCATGAGATGTAAGTAGAGATGGGCACGACTCGGGAAAATGACGTTTTCGAGTTGTCGTGTGTCGGAGGCAGCCCGTGTCGGCTCGTTTCCGTTTTTCGCGAAAAACCGCAAAAATTAGTCGGTTCGTTTTTTCGTTTTTTCGTTATCGTTATACTGGTTTTTTTTGGGGGGGTAGCGGGCTCCTGGAGGCACCTCTGTGGGGTGGGTGCCTCCGCCGGCCCGCTATAAAGGAAGGGACAGCAGCAGCAGGCTCCAAGAGACCCCTCAACATGGGGGTCTCCCCTCCTCACCTGCTGCTGCTGCAAAATGGCATGCATAACCATATGGATATGCATACCATTTGCAGGCAGTGAGACCTGCTCAAGTACCTGATACCCTGGTACGAGCGTGTCGCACCTGCCATGTCCCACAAAGAAGGGAATCGTACTTGCGTGTAGTGCAATGCAAGTAGATCTGGCTATGGGCTAAGGTGGATTAGGGTTAGGGCTAGGGTTAGGCTAATGACGGGTAAGGTTATGGTGGGCTAGTGGGTTGCACCTCTGGGTGCCTCTCTGACCCACTAAGAAGACAGTCTGTGACGTATGGGTAAGGAGTCAAGGATTAGGGTTAGCGGGTTAGGGGGCTAGGGCAAGTTTTGGGGGGCTTTTTGGCACATCCCAGAAGTCTCAGTGGCCAAGTGGCCATGCGATTGGTGAGATGGCTCCAAAAATTTGCATGGTCGTCCCCTCCCACATGGCTGGCCAGGCCACTGGGCCAGCCCATCATTGCAAACTGTGCAGGTGTAAATAAAATAAAATAAAATAAAATCAATGGAGGACAGAGGAGGAGAGGAGAGACATTTTGTTGCAAGAAAAAACCCACTGCTACTGTGAAAAATCTGGCAGTTTCTGTTGTGCTTGTGTGTTTTTGGACCACAATTTCAAAAAAAATATTGCATTCGCCCGCCGCCCCATTTTCGATCCCCCGCCCGCACCGCATGGCATGGCGACGAGGCGACTCGAGTCCGGCTGCCCAGGACGGGGGGAGGCGGGACCCCCCCTCCAGACCAGAAACCCCCCCTCCGGTAGGTGCCCTAGTGAGTGAGTGAGTGCCCTTAGTCAAACAGGCATTTTCCTGCGCCGTCCGTGCCGCTTGCGTTTGCGGCGGCCGTCGGCGTCTCGGCGAGAGTGGGCTTTTTGCGAGCCTGCGGTGAGTCCCACCAGACCAGAGCAGCCCAGGACGGAGGGGGGGGGAAGCCGGGAGGGACACCCCCCTCCAGACCAGAAACCCCCCCTCCGGTAGATGCCCTACTGACTGAGTGAGTGCCCTTAGTCAAACATGCATTTTCCGCCTGCTTTTTGGCCCGGGAATGGGTGGGGGGAGACCCGGGGGAGAGTTTAAAAAAGTTTTTTCCTGTGCCGCCCGTGCCGCTTGCTTGCGCTTTGGCGGCCGGCGGTGAGACTGGGCTTTTTGCGGCGGGCGAGTCCCACCACCACACCAGAGCATCCCAGGACGGAGGAGGGGGGGAGGCCGGGTGGGGACCTCCAGAAACCACCCCTCTGGTAGGTGCCCTGAGGCACGGCAGGCATATTTCCGCCTGCTTTTTGGCCGGGAACCGGGCTTTTTAACTTTTAAAAACTTTTTTTCTGTGCCGCTTGGCATTGCGCGCGATCGCGCGATGCAAGTAACGAGCACAACAAATCAGACCAAATTGTTCGTTCGTCGGTTCGAGCTCGAAGTCTGGCGGAGTAATTCCCGTTTCCGTTTCCGTAGAGTAACGGAAACGAGTAACGGAAACGGAAACGGAAATACCGCTAAGTCGTGCCCATCTCTAGATGTAAGTCAAATTTCTCACGCATTCCTCCCATGGGTGTGTTTTTGTCTGTGTTTGTGTACTGTATATGAGAGAAAGAGAGAAAACAGTTAAACCTAAATAAAATACAAACAGAACACATCAAAATCAACATAGAACAAAACACAGGGGTCCACACAACAAACACTGACAAAACTGTCCCAAGTGAATAGGCAAATGCTTCTGGTATTTCTTATGGATTCTTTACATCATATACAGTATTTATAAATAGCTTGGATCTAAGCTAAGCTACCAGCTATCACTAGTGTATGTCTAAGAGACCTGTCACTGATAACAGAACAGAGTGCATCAGAGGAAATGGTCCTTGGCTCTGGCTTCTAGCCCTTCACGTTAAGCTGGAATTAGGGCTGGGTGTGGGTCCAGACCCAGAGGCGTAGCTAGGGGCCACAGTCAGTTTTTGCACCCCCACCCCCTGACCTTCTGAAAAGGATGCACCCTGCCAACTGGCAGGGGAGGTGAGGACTCCTCCGGTTCCTTGAGGTAGCTCTTTCCGAGCCCCCATCCAGCCTCTCTGGGAAGCAGAATCTGGGAGAAAATAGAAAGGGTGCCAACCGCACTTATGTGGGTGAAGAGATGGGTGTATTTTGCCCGCACTCTCCCCTCAACTCCCCCTCCTGTCAGCCTCAGAAGAAAATTGTTGGAAGAGCTACAAGCCCCCCTCCTGGGGTAAAAGCCCCCCCCCAGCCCCAGACTGCCCAGAAGGGTCCCGAGGAGGCACAAGCCTTCAAAGTCAGTCTGGCTGTCCTGTGGTGTCAAGTCCAGCAAAGCGCAAGGATGCTGGGGTGCGTTGCAGCCATAACATTAACCCGCAAGTCTGGAAGGGAAGAAAGTAAAAGGCGGATTTTTACGGATCCTCTTGATTTCATATTATTATTGCATGAGATATTTCCCAAATCCCCATCAAATCATACATCTCATTAATGTCCAAATACTGCACAATAATAATCATGGGTCCTCCAGCACATGGCTCTGTAGTGGTGCAGAAATATGGATCCAAGGCACGGATCCACCAGGATCTAACAGATTTACTTTTTCCATGATCACCTCCGAATCACTCTCCCATCCTAAGCTCCATCTCTGCACACAGACTACACACCAAAAATCAGGGGGTCCATCAGTGCATGGCCCCAGAGTGGTGCAAAAACATGGATCCAACAGACAGATCCACTTGATTTCAGGATTTTTTACATTGGATCATACAAAAACCACTGTCACATCATAGGACCCATCTCTGCACACAGATTGTGCACCATAAATGGTAGGCCCATCAGTGCATGGGTCCACAATGGTGCAAAATCATGAATCCAAGGCACAAATCCACACAAATCTACCTATGGTAACTTTTATCCAGGATCATCCCCAGAACACTGTCGCATGCTAGGCCCCATCTCTGCCCACAGAATGAATGCCAAACTCCACAGGCCCATAAGCGTAGGGCCCCACAGTGGTGCAAAAACAAAACTGAATTTTATTCAGGATTGCCCCCAAACCACTCTCAATCATAGCCCCCCCCCATCTCGGCCTACAGATTGCACACCAGGAATCACAGGTCTGTCAGCACATAGCTCCGCAATTAATAAGGTAGACCAAAGCTTACTTCTGCATAAGATAGAACAAAGTGGGATAGACAGTGTAACTATCAGATTAATTTGCAGTTGGCTGATCAATCCCATCCAACGTGTGGTCCTCAACGGAATCACATCTACATGGAGGGATATGTGCAGTGGGGTCCCTTAAGGTTCTGTATTAGGCCAGGCATGATAGCAGTCTTCCAATACCTGAAGGGTTGCCACAAGGAAGAGGGCATTGATTTATTCTCAGTTGCACCTGAGGGTATGACAGACCTGTGATTTTTCGTATGCAGTCTGTGGGCAAAGATGGGGCCGCTGATGGGAGAGTGGTTTGGGGGGGGGGATACTGTAGATAAAATGGGTAGATCCATGTGGATCTATGCCTTAGACCCATGCTTTTGTGCCACTGTGGAGCCATGCACTGATGGACTCATGATTCCTGGTGTGCAATCTGTGAACAGAGATGTGGCCTAGGATGGTAGAGTGATTTTGGTGCAATCCTGGATAAATATCAGTTAGACCAGTGAGAATCTGTGCCTTGGATCCATGTTCTTGCACCACTGTGGAGCCATGCACTGATATACCTACAATTTTTGGTGTGTAATCTGTGGACAGAGATGGGGCCTACAATGGGACAGTGGTTTTTGTATGATCCAATGTAAAAATCATATTAAATCAAGTGGATCCGTGTATTGGATCCATATTTTTGTACCACTGTGAACCCATACGCTGATAAACGAACAATTTTGGTGTGTAATCTGTGAACAGAGATGGGGCCTATGATGTGACAGTGGCTTTAGTATGATCCAGTATAAAAATCATATAAAATCTAGTTGATCTCTGTGTTGGATCCATGTTTTCGCACCACTGTGGAGCCATGTACTGACAGACCCCTGAGTTTTGGTGTGTAATCTTTGTGTAGAGATGGGTCCAATCATGGGACAGTGGTTTTGCTATGATCCAATCTAAAAATCAAATGAAATCAAGTGGGTCCTTGCCACAGATCCATGTTTTTATGCCACAGCCATGCATTGGAGGACCCATGATTATTATTGTGTAGTGATTTGACATTAATGAGATGCATGAATTCATGGTGATTTGGGAAGGATCCCATGCAAAAATCATATGAAATCAAGAGGATCCGTTCTTTATTTCCAAGATCCTCCTTTTACCCAGACCCTTTTTAAGGTACAGAGTAAGTATTACAAGTGGGAATTCTCATTTCTTGAAATGCCTTTTTGATGAACAAGATGCAACTTTCAGTCTGTTCCACCCATAAACCTTCTCACAAGGTTTTTGGAACAGACTGAAAAGGTGAGTTAGATCTGATAGCTCAACCAGAAAGCTCCGACCAAAACTGAGTTTGATTTGAATACTTTGGACAAATCACTGTGAATTTCTACTAACAAAACCTGTTCCATAGACCCTCTACATGGGGTGACATCAGAAGTAGAATCCAAACTAGCATAGTGACACAGGATCCTGCCACTTCTGCATGTTTATCCATTGTGCAAGCACAGGTGGGTTTTCTTCAAGGCGACCACTGTTTCTAGAATGAGAACACTTACACAAGCAGCGAAATCCATTGATACGATGCAGATTTTCTGCTCGGTGGAAGCTGATTTGGTTAGGGGCCGTAAAATGAAGCAGGGTGACCCCCTATGTGCGTTTATTTAAATATGAGATATCCAGGACCCAATGAGCTCATGACAGTGATGTCAGATGTTAAACAAATGCTTGAAAATGTTTTCATTCCTGATGAAGAATGTATTGAGGCAAGCCTCTATGGGAATGGAAACTTCTTTTAATCAGAAGGAAGAGTATCAAAAATTGGGAGTTTCGCACGAAGAGACTTGTAATTTCTTTGTTCCCTTCTGCAGCTGATTTTCCTGGGTTACTCCCAAATCCTCTTCCTTACCTCCCAATAAGATTACCACAGCACTGGCTGTCTGGTGTAGTTCATCTGAAGTGATGCTGCATATCAATCGTGTGTTCTGATCCTTTAGTGGTAAACCCATACAGTTTAAATATTATGTTCGGTCAACTCAGAACCAATTCATAAGAACCCTTAATATACATTATATGTAATATACAGCCCCATAGTGCACAGCACTCTCCGGGAAGTTTACAGCAATAAATTCAGTTGAATAATACCCAATACAATACAAAGGTACAATTTACATCAACAAATAATTAGTCCCTTTCCACAAGCAACTCTTGTTTAAAAAAACATATATATGTTTATAATATTTTTACCCTGCTTTTCTCCTTAAAAAGGACTGAACTTAAAATCTCAGGTTGCTATTAATAAAATCACTTTTATTAGTTTTGTCTTCACCCATTTCTCAAAAAGGAGGAGAGAAGAATCCTGTCAAACATCTAATAGAAGTTTATTCCAAAGAGACTGGGCCAACACGGAGAATATATAATTTATCATGGTCACTTGTTTGGATTCCTTCAGCATCACTATTCTTAACACCATGAGCTAGAAAGAGTGGGTGGGGTGGGTAGCTGGTTTTAAGAGAGATGTTCCAGCAAGCATCAAGGTCCCACACTATTAAGGGTTTTATAGGTAATAAAGCAAAGCAAAGTGTTCTGCTTATATACCGCCCCATACCACTACAAGTGGTCTCTGGGCGGTTTACAATTTTAATTACAGTGTGCAGGCTACACATTGCCCCCCCCCCCAGCAAGCTGGGTACTCATTTTACCGACCTCGGAAGGATGGAAGGCTGAGTGAACCTTGAGCCTGCTACCGGGGATTGAACCCAGGTCGTGAGCACAGTTTTACCTGCAGTACAGGCATTTAACCACTGCACCACGAGGCTCCTAGAGATGGGCATGAAATGATTTTTTTGGTTTCATTTTTCATTTTTTTGTTTCATTGGAATTTTGTTTCATTTGTTAACAATGGAATGAAATAAGACAAAAAACTTCAGTTCATTCAATTTTTTTTCATTTTCCCATAGGAATGCATAGAAGCAATGCATTCCTATGGGAAACTGCTTTAAAAAGCCAGCACCATCCCAACCCACCCCCACCCCACCCAAACAGGTGGGGGAATGGTGCAGGGTTTGTAAACCTTTTTTGCCACCGAAGCCCTGCGCACTAGCTGATCGGTGCTTGCTTCGGCAGCCAAAAAAAAAAAAAAATACAAAGAACGTTTTAAAAGCCCATGCCCTTCCCCTCAACGCACCCAACCGGGTAGGGGAAACATGGGCTTTTAAATCTTTTTTTTAGTCCCCAAAGCAAGCCCTGTGTACCAGTTGATCAGCACTTGCTTCAGGACTAATAAAAAGTTTTAAAAGCCCACGCTTCCCCCCACTCCCAAAAACACATAAAATAAAGGTAAAAAACCATAACAAACACATAAACACAGAGAGAGAGAGAGAGTAGTTACATAAAACATACACATAAACACATAAAACACATAAAACTGAAAAATGAAATGAAATGAAAAATGAAATGAATGTTTTTTTAAAAAATTGTTTCAAACAAAATGAAATGAGATGAAGGTAAATGAAACAAAAAAATTAAACAAAATGCCATTTTGGCCTTTCGTGCGCATCTCTATTAATAACTTGTTCCTTAAATTTGCACACGGAAGCTAACAAGGAGCAAATGAAGCCTTAATAGTAGGGATGGGCAGAAAACTAAAAATGAAATGCTATTTTGTCAAGTCGTTCGGTAACAAAATGAAACAAAACCAAATGACATGAGGAAGCACCATGTCGTTACAGACAAAAGGAAATGGTGTGTTTTTTTGTTGAATTGAACCATTTTGTTTGGTCTGTAAGCCACTTGGGGGAGGGGAAAATGTTTTTTTAAAAAAAGCCCAGGGCTTTAAAAAAAATTTTGCTCCTTTGCCACTTTCCAGCCCCCTCCTCCCATGAACCACTTTGCTAGTGGTTCATTTAGTATGATTTTTTTGTTGTTGAAAAAGTTGTATGAAACGAAATGAAAAAAATGTGTGGGGGAGGAAATGAAATGAAACAATGCATAATATTTTTGTTTCGTGCCCATCCCTGCTTAATAGGTATTTCAAGGTAAGTGAATGGATTTGTCAGTTCCACAGCCCCAGTGACCCTTGGTGGATGAGCAGGGATTCAAACCCAGGTCTCCTGAATCCTAGTCTGTTACTCTCTGCATCATGCCACTCTGGGTATCAAACCCTTAGGTTAGGCCAATCAAAATTCTTTAAGCAGAGTTTGGCTAGCAGTAAGCAGACAGTCATAGGAAACCAGCATCGTTTTGGTTCAAGGCTCACTGGAACATTCATTCCACTCCTGAAATGGCACAGCAATGAGAGACAGTCAAATAAAATTGTTATGGGATGAGGAAAGGCACAGAGGCTTTCAAGATATGCTTGTCAGGTGACGAGGGGACCACTTTTGATGTTGTTCAGGTTCACCATTTGAAACGCTCTTCTTAGGTGGTACAGGCAAAAACGATGTGGTGCAGGGCCCGGAATGGGAAATATAACTTGAAACAGAGCTGCATAAGGATATGAAAAACTCAGCTTCCAGTGACCTTAGGAGTCACCCCCAGCTGACTGTACTAGCAATGCCAGTTAGCTTGCTTCTGACACTTTCCTATATTTGTGGCCTTAATTGAGGGACCTAAACAAACAAATTAATCACAACAACCCATAAAAATGACAGAATTCATATGGCAGCATTCTTCATTCGCTTCAATTTGTTTCCCAGAAATCCCCACAGTGATTTATTTGCTGAATATGCAAGATTTTCCCCCTCATGAAAATTACAAATTGTTGTCAAGGTTAACGAGTTAATATTCTCATTCAATATTTATTTTATTGGGGAGGTGGCAGGACGGCAGCTTTGTGTGTGTGTGTGTGTGTGTGTGTGTGTGTGTGTGCGAGAGAGAGAGAGAGAGAGAGAGAGAGAGAGAGAAGGGGGGAGGGAGGGAGAGGGAGAGGGAGAGGGAGAGGGAGGGGGAGAGGGAGGGGGAGGGGGGAAGGATGAAGCACGGCTATTTGTGTGCCTTCCATTCTTGCAAAGTCTAGTTTCTTAATCAATATGACAAGGACACTGTCCTTTGGATAATGCCCTGAATCATCAGGATGAAAAAAAAGAGCTTTATTAATCAACAGCTCCTGATTAATTATTATAAAGCTAGGCTCATACATTTCTGCACATTTTAATAATTCCTGAGGAAGGCTAACAACATCCCCAGTGATTTGAAGGCTTTGGGAATTGGAAGATTTCTGAGCAATGTCACAATAAATAGTCCAAGGGTACTAGTGTTCACTTACTAATCCAGTCCTTTTCAATTCAGTAAATGAGTTTTAAAAAACCTTCTTTTTCCTATTTCCCCATCTATAATTCATCATTTGCATACAAAGTAAGAAGCAAGGAATCGGCAGCCTCATCAGTTTTCAAAATATCAGGGGACAACTCGGGTGATTTATAGCAGACTGCTTTATCTGGTTTATATAACTAGAATTTTGCTTTTTCAAAGAAGGCAAGACAAAAAGAGAGAAACAGCACAGAATCGAAAATATCTTGACAAAAGTGTTTGTGGGCCTGTGAGGTCTGGGCAAGCACACTGAGGGTCATGGATTTTCCAGGGTTTTAATTGGCTGTGCATCAAATCCTGAATTACTAATGGAATGGACATGATTTGGACTTGTTTGTGTGAAGTTCAGAATGCAGCAGAACAGCTAGAGTCAGTTCGAGAACGAAATGAAGGGAAAGTACACATTGATTTGTGTCCAGAGCACAAATTGAACTGGATGGGGCACAAATTATTTCAGATTTTTTTGCCCCTAAAGAAATGGAACTTAATTGTGATTAGCACAAAGACTCCTGAATCTAGTTGGCTACAGTTTGGCAGGTTCCCTTTTCTTTTTAGGATACATGGTTTCTCTAGATTTCATGTACATGAGTACAAAATATTATAGCTATTTTTATTTTTCCAGAGTTAGTCAGTGGGTAGTTTTACAGGTTCATGTGGATCCAGGACACTACAGTAATCCCCTGCATATTGTGGGGGGGGGGGTTAGACCCAACGCGCAATAATGGAAAATCCACGATATGCAGATGCTGGGTTGGGTTGGGACTCGGGGATCTATCTGGGGCCTCCTACATTTACCTGAGGCCTGGTGCTACCCCTGACAGGCCGTCGATGGGTATGCAGAAGGCACTTCCGGTTTTTCAGGAAGTGACTTCTGGTTTGCCAGAAACCACTTCTGGGGCCTCTGACAGGCCTGGGAAGCCTGCCGGAGGCCTGTTTGGGGCAGCACCAGGCCTGGGGTAAGTGCAGGAGGCCTCAAACGGGCCCACACAGCTTGCCCCAGGAGCCTTTTTTTAATATACTGTGCTCCCGCGAAATGGCGGGGGATGACAGTAATCAGTTTGCATGGTTCACCATTCTTTTCTGAACTGAACTGAGATATATTCGGAAACCCTAAATAGGTCTCTGTATCTAATCTGTAGAGCCATTCTCTTTAGGGGTTCACCACTGACTATCAGGCCCAACATGTATGTAGAATTGTTGCTCAGTCTTGGAATTTGGGATAAAAATGATACATAAGAGGAGAATTCCATGTCCACTAAATAATCAGACCCAGTCATGACACCGTTTATTACATTAAGATGCATAGTTGCTAAGTAACAAGAGTACAAGTTTTCTGTGAGTAGAGGCAGCCTGTGTGGACTTGAGTCAGCTGCACAGTCCCGGGGCACCTCCAGAGGAAGAAGATGATAAACCACTTCTGAGTATTCTCTACCTGAAAAACCCTGAAAAGGATCACCATTAAGTCAGAATGGACTTGATGGCACAGGGACACAACGATGAACATCGCCATCCCAAAAAGTGAGTTTCCCATCTGAGCTGTGAGGTCCCAGGCAGAGTTGTCAAACAGGACCTGATTTTCAATATGGTGACCAAAACTTGAGAAGTTTACTTTTGAGGACTGCAACTGTCAGAATTCCTAGCCAGAACAACTACTGACTACATGTTGGATCAGGGATTCTGTAAGGTCTTGTCAAGCAACACTGAAGTTAAAAACACATTTTGTGCAAAGAATAAAATAAAATGCACAACTGCACTATTCACAACCTCCCCAGCTCAAAACTCATTGGTATTTCTTCTTTCTAATAATAATAATAATAATAATAATAATAATAATAATAATAATAATA
>JAHTLZ010000129.1:91485368-91501685 GCA_023846285.1 Phrynocephalus versicolor | reverse complement strand
TAATAATAATAATAATAATAATAATAATAATAATAATAATAATAATAATAATAATAATAATAATAATAATAATCCCCCCAAGGGTGTCGCCTTGTCATGGCGAGAGGCTTAAGTGCTCCAGGAGTTCCAACCATACTAGAGAGGTCTCGACTGAGGAACAGAACTAAGCGCACCCAACAACCCATGAATCATGGTGAAATGTAATCAAAAGAAGCCTATACCAGCTCAGTCATCATCTGGGTTAACAAGGACCATGGTGGGTGTTGATGAACCTGGACATCCATCAATAAATGGAGTACAGGTCGCAGTTCCCATTGCTAAGCAACCAGGGCATGGGCCTGTAGAAGTACTGGAAGTTGAACAATCTCAGAAGCAGCAGAAATATACTTTACCAGAGAATTGGGCAATCATGAAATGCTATTATAGAGCAGAACCTGAAAAACGAGGCTACCAAAAGCAGATGCATCAATTATGGAAACAAGAATATCCGAACGCCAAGATGACTGAATTACGATTAGCTGACCAGCAAAGATATATTATCAAAAACAAGGTGTTTAGTTAAGTTGAACTAGAAGAAATATGGGAAAGTTATGAAACAGGGGTTAACAAATTATCCAAATAGGAGGAGAAAATAGATTAATAACACCTGGGGACATCGGACAGTGTGAAGTTGAAGAAGATATGGAGGTTGTGCAAAAATTTGAACCACAAGAAAGTTCAATTAGAATTGGAACACCAGCAGAGCTCATTATTATGCAGTAAGAACTGAAGAATAAAATACTGACACATGCTGCATTAAATGAAGAGAGGGGAAGGCTCCTGATTTTGAAGACTGTGCCTAGAAAAAAGTTGGTACCATTAATGAACGATGTAAACTCTGCACTTGCAACAATCCAGATAATGTCAACTGAACAGATAAACCAGCTTGCTTATAGTGCAGCAGTAATAGTAATGGAAGAACTAGGGATTCCACAATTGAAGCCCCCCCCCCAAATGTCTTGAGAAACCACAGTGGGAAAACAGGCTGGAGCTTAAAATCAAAAGACCCTGAACAGATGTGGGTAACTTAAGAAACTTGCCAGAGGACAAATTAAAGAATGATAAGTTCAAGAAATAATTGATTAAAAATACTGGCTAAGTACAAGGAAAATTGGAGAAGCACTGGAAGTAGTGAAGCAGCAAATAACAGCAACAGCTAGAAAAATTGAAATATATGATGCTAGATTTACTCAGCATAAAGACAACCAGTTGTTTCAATCAGATCAAAGAAAGTTCTATCAGAGTTTAAATCAGAAAATAGGTATAAAAGATGAAAGGCCTGGAAAAAATGACAACCATTCCGTTTTGAAAGACATATGGGGGGCTGAGAAAGACTATAATAGAAATGCTGGATGATTCCAAGATTTTGAGAAGAAATTCTCCAAGTGCACATTGGACCAGCTATAAATAACAGCTGATATGATCATCAAAAGAGTGCAAAGAGTCAAAAACTGGACATCACCTGGCAATGATCAACTATATGAGTTTTGGCTTAAACACCTGACCAGTCTGCATGGAAAAAAATGGCCAAAATGTTGAGGACAGGTTATATTAATGAGTGGTTAACAACTGGCAAAACCTATTTGAGTCAGAAGGATCCAATGAAAGGCGCAATACCTGAAAATTACAGCCCAATTACATGTTTACCAATTATGTATAAACTGCTGACAGACATCATAGCTGATAGAGTCCAGGATTATTTGGAAGCAAATAGTATCAAGCCAGTAGAGCAGAAAGGGAACAATCGGGGAAGTAGAGGCACAAAAGATCAGTTACTCATTGATAAAATGATCCTAGAGAATTGTAAAGCCCGGAAAACTAATTTATATATGACTTGGATTGACTACAAAAAGGCCTTTGACTCAGTACCACATAGTTGGATTGTTAAGAGCCTGAATGCCATTGGAATATGTACAAGTAAAGGTAAAGGTTCCCCACACATGCATGCTGATAGTTTCCGACTCTAAGGGCAGTGCTCATCTCCGTATTCAAGCCGAAGAACCAGTGTTATGCAAGTCCATGGCCACATGGCCAGCATGGCTGGAAGGAAATACTGTTTTACCTTCCTGCTTTTTACTGCGGTACCTATTAATGAACTTGCATTTACATGCTTTCAAACTTCCAAGTTTGCAGGAGCTGGGATTATCAGCGGGAGCTCATTCCGCTGTGTGGCACCGGGATTTGAACTGCCGAGCTGCTGACTTTGCAGCCAACAGTTTTTGGATCCTTAGTCTGCTGAGCCACCACGCCTCCTATTATGTAAAAGTATTGGTGCCCGAATTGAAAATGCCATGATGAACTGGAAAACAGAATCGTTTGTCAGGGACAAAAGCTATGGGTTGCTTAACATTAAATGAGGGATTTTTCAAGGTGACTCTTTGTCACCTCTGCTATTGCCCTGCTTCCCCTCTCAATAATTTTGCAGAAGACAAATTTAGGGTACCAAACTGCTAAAAATTGAGGGGAATTTTCTCATCTATTTTATATGGATGACTTAAAGTTGTATGGAAAATCAGAAACTGAAATACACTCACTGACCAAAACAGCCCAAATTTTCAGTACTGATGTTAGTATTGAGTTTGGACTAAACAAAAGTGTCACAGTGACACTGAGAAAAGGAAAAAAATCACTGAGAGTGAAGGAATTGAAATGCCAAATGGAAAAGTATCATCAGTTTGAAGCCTGTAAATATCTGGGCATAATGCAATTAGATAATATCAAGCATGGGCAAGTGAAAAATGTGGTCAGTAAAGAATATATCCAAAGGGCTAGAAAAGTATTAAAAAGTAAGCTGAATGCTGCTAACACCATATAGGCCATTAATAGCTGGGCCATACCAGTCATCAGGTATACTGCTGGCATTATAAACTGGATTCAGATGGAGCTAGATAGTCTGGACAGGAAAACAAGAAAACTTAGGACCATTCACTTTGCATTACATCCACTCAGTGATGTTAACAGGCTGTATTTACCTAGAAAATTACGTGGTAGAGGTCTTTTGCAAGTGAAGTAGAAAGTTGAAGAGAAACATGTGTTGGCAGATTATGTAAAAAAAATAGTACAGAGCCATCATTTTGGAGGTTAAGAACAAGGAGGCGTTTAAAGTAAAGCAAACGCAGGGTCAATACAAGAAAACAACAATGCAAATACGATCTGGTAGCTGGCATAATAAAGCACTGCATGGACAATTCCTCAAAAAACAAAAAACAAAAACAAAGGAAAAGTAGATGAGGAAAAGACTTGGTTATGGCTCACCAATGCTACACTGAAAAAAAGAGACAGAGGCCCTGATTTTTGCAGCTTAAGAACAAGCTATCAGAACAAATGCAGTTAAGGCTAGAATAGAAAAATCAGCTGAGCCCCTCACATGTAGACTCTGTAAAGAGCAGATGAAAATATCAGCCATATATTGAGTTGTTGCAAGAAAATTGCTCAGACTGATTACAAACAGCACCATAATGTAGTGGCTCAAATGGTCCACTGTAATTTGTGTCACAACTATCATATGCCTGTAGCAAAGAACTGGTGGGATCATAAGCCTGAAAAAGTGACTGAAAATGAGCATGCAAAATTACTTTGGGACTCCTGAATACAGGAAAAAGTGTGGATCATGGATATTGTTATACCAGATGATAGTAGAGTCAACGAGAAACAACGTGAAAAAAATTACCTGATATCAGGCTCTGAAAATTGAACTTCAGAGACTCTGGCATAAACCAGTACATGTGGTCCCAGTGATAATCGGCACACTGGGTGCGGTGCCTAAAGAATTAAGCAAGTATTTAGAAGAAATTGGAGTTGACAAAGTCACCATCAGTCAGCTGCAGAAAGCCACCTTACGGGGATCTGCTCGCATAATTCGCCAATACATCACATAGTCATAAACGTTTGGGAAGCATTTGACTAGTGATTTGTAATACAAAATCCAGTGTAGTTAACTTGTATGCTGTGTGATACTTTGATAATAATAAACTTTTATTTAATATAAAAGGTGAGACAAAAAACTCTTGGATATCAAGATGAACGACAACAAAAAGGCATGATAAATGTGATTCAGATGTTTAAAAATATAATCTAAAAGTGCATGGGATGCAGTTTTCATGTTGTTTTGAAATTGACAATGGCCAAATGGAGCCCTTCATTTGGGAGATACACTTGCAGTCAATTTTGCATAACCTGGTGGGTCATTTGTGGAGGTATTGCTGCAGTTTCTTGTTGGCCAATATTTGTAGACTTCAGCTTTCAGATAGCCCTAGCTAACCTGTGGCCCTGAAATGTTCAATACAGTACATAGCACATAGCAATATGGTTTTTTGGTCCAGAACAGTAGCAACCAAGCAGTCACAAAGGAGAAGTTTTTGATAAATGCTTCAATGATGAACACACAATGCATACCCATCCAAGCCATGGTGGCAGCTGTAAATGGTAAAGCATATGCTACTGGCAGACCCCATTAAAATCCACTGCAGTAGCTCTGGACCAATAGCTAAATGAAATCGGGAAGGGATTTTTGTTTTGTTTCATTTTTTGCCTTTCCCTGTATTGGCGTGGCTTGGGTTTCAGTTTACATCAACATGACAAATACAAGCAAAAGAACAAAAACGCGAAGTCAAACAAGAAAGGTCACAGAAAAGAGAGGGGAAAGGGAAGAGGTATAAAGATTCATTCATACTCTTTGTTCATTTTAAAGTTTCATTTTAGAAGGCTCCTAGAAGGCTTTGCAAACAATATTTAATCTGCAGCTAGCTGTGAGTTAATCATAAGTTTGCTATACAAATGCCTAATTCCTCTAAACTATTATATGTGACTAAGCTGGTGTTTATGATACAGAACTGTTTTCAATCTGAGCCATCCTTAAGATTTGACCCACAAATATTGATGGGAGTTAAGTTTACAAAAATTAATGGAACTCCTGTTGGTTTTAGTGGGTCTGTGCTAATGACAACTGGCTCCAGATCACAAACCCACAGAAGGCTTCTTAAATGCACACTGTCTTAAACTGATAGCTGTTGCAAGCCTTTTAGAATACACTGTCTGAAACTATCCAGTTGTTTCCATGTTCTGCACCCTTGTCCTTCTCTGGAACTGCCCAGAGTTCCCTTTGGGAAATTGGTGCGGTATACAAATATAAAAATAAATAAATTGCTACCCAGAGACCTCTTGGTAGTGTGGCGGCTAAAACATCTTGTAAATAAATACAGTGGACCCTTGTATAACAAACGGTTTATATAACATAAAATATGTACAACATAAAAAATTCCAGAAATAGGGGAAATTTGCTTAACAGAATCATCTATGGGGCAAATCCATACAACATAAAACGGTTGCAATTAGGGATTACTGTTTTCAATGCATTCCTATGGGAAATTTGTATAAAGGAAAATTTGCTTAACATAATTTAATTTGGAATGAATTAATTCCTTTATACAAGGTACCACTGTAAATAAATAAAATGATTATCAATTTGATCCTGTAAACAAGATCTAAAATCCAAGAGCAAAACAGCACTGAGAGGAACCATACAGCTTTTGGAAGTTTATTCCTGGAACTGAAGAAATGTATTTGTCCAATGGACCAATTTATAACACTGAAAAACTGAACACATTTGAGTAACTCAATAAGGAACATACAACTTTGTTTCTTTGAGTGTACTTCACAGTCAGTTACTTGATCAGGGTATGTCTGTGAAGATTCTCAGTCATCCAGGTGAGGTTATTTGGAACTTGAGAAATAAACTTTTTCTTGCGAAATCCAACATTTTGCTGCTTATCCAAACAGCTTTGTCACTCTGAAGGAAGTTAGTGGCAAGACCTCCAATTTATAGTTCACCTTGATTTCACATCACCCAGGTCTGAATATGCTCATTAGGTGGCCAATGGCCTGAATAGCCTGTTCAGATGTACAATGGCCTGTGGTGGGTGGAAATCAAACCTATGCAACCCTTCCCAACTTCCATTAAGTATGGGTCATTAGGTGAGGCCTTGCTGGTGGAGGTGTGAAGTGCTTCCGACTTGTTTGGGGATAGAGATGGGCACAAAATGAAAACAGCACACTGTTTTGTCATGTCATAAGGTTACAAAATAGTTTGTGACATAATGAAATGCCAGAAAGCATTTCGTTATGAAATTAAATGAAATTATTTTTACTGTTGAAACAAAATGATTCATTCTCCCTCGCCACCTCCACCCCACAGCCCAACCTCTCAAAAAAATTAAAAAGACCACTAGGAAGGCAGGGGCAGCAAGGGTGAATGGAGCAGGCAGCAGTAGATGTAAACCCTGCTCCTTTCTCCCTTGATGACCCTGCCCCCCCATCAACTGGTGATTTTTGACCGGTCAGGCTTCCCTAACCCTAACCCTAACCCTAACCCTGCTCCTTTCTCCCTTGATGGCTCTGCCCCCACCACCAGCTGGTGATTTTTGACAGGTCAGGTTTCCCTCAAGATCCAGGAAATTATCGCCCTGTTAGCCTGATGTCAATCATGGGGAAACTTTATGCTCGACACTTAGCAAACAAACTGACAGCCTGGATGGACAACCAAAAGATATTGGGCCCAGAACAGATCGGGTTTTGTAAAAACAGACATACATTAGATCACTGCATTATATTGGCTCATCTTGCAGAAAAGTATAATACTATGGGTGGGGGGAGACTGTTTGTAGCTTTTTTTCGATTACTATGGGCCAAATTGGAAAAGTCCTCAATTGACAGGAAATTGCTGTTTCTTATTCAAATGTTGTATCTTAATACGAGCTGCCAGGTTCGTTATGGACCTACTGGTAAATTGTCTGATACGATCCCGAACAATAAGGAGGTTAAACAGGGATGTATCTTGGCACCCTATCTATTTAACCTTTGGCCATCCCCCCAAACTTGGCCCTCAGCAAATCCCAGAACTCCTGTATACAGATGATGCTGCAGTTCTATCTCTAACCCAGTTGGGTCTAAAGAGGCTTATAACTGCCTTTGCAACTTACTGTGACAATAACTGTCTGTCCATCAATGCCCAAAAATCAAAGATCCAAGTGTTCTCAAAGAGGTGGAAAAAATGTGTTGGTCCCTACAAAATGACATTCTGGAGCAGGTTAAAGAATGCAAGTATCTGGTGATTTCCTTTAGATATAATATGAGCTGGGTAGCCCATCGAAATTATGCTCTTAACCTTGCAAAATGTAGCTTGCTAGCAGTGGCCCAGTTTTTCTATAGGAGTGGAGGACGCTATGTTCCTTCAGCCATACAGGTCTTTCATGCAAAAACAAGGGCACAATTATTATATGGCATCCCCATCTGGATCAATGCATATAACCCCGACGTTGAAAGAATTCAATCCATGTTTTTGCGTCAAATCTTAGGGGTCCCTAACTGTGTAGCCTATGAAGTCCTGTGCCTTGAAGTAGGAGTAGGTCACCTGGAAACTTCTGCTTGGATTCAGACTTTAAAGTTTTGTCTCAGATTACATTTCTGTGCAGATCAACTGGGGTATGTGTATAACATGCTGCTTGATTCTTATCAAAGCCAGTGACAATTCTCCATTAAACAAAAATTAGGTCCATAGGTATCCCTCTTGAACATATCCTGATGCTAGGGCAGAAACAGGCCCTAAGAATTCTCACCCAGAAGTTATGTGACATAGAAAGGCAGGAACTCCTTTCGCAGGCACACAGAACCTGCTCCTCTTTGTCAAAAGGTGTTTTCCCATCATATAAGACTCCTGCAGCTTACCTAACCTGCAGGGCCTTTATGCTGGCCAGGATGAATGTGCTGCCTTCAGCACTGCTCCAGGGTAGGTTCCAGGGAATACCACGCCAAGAGAGATTTTGCCCATGTGGAAACGAGGCCCCTGAGTTTCTTCAGCACGTGCTTTTATTTTGTCCACTTTATGAACAAATTAGGAATACCCCTCCCCACAGCCCAACCTGTCAAAAAAAAAATAAAAGGACCACTAGGAAGGCAGGGGCAGCAAGGGTGAATGGAGCAGGCAGCAGTAAATGCAAACCCTGCTCCTTTCTCCCTTGATGCCCCGTCCCCCACCACCAGCTGGTGATTTTTGACAGGTCAGGCTTCCCATATCCTGACCTGTCCAAAAAAATCCAGCTGGGTGATGGTGGGGAGAGTTGGAGAGTGGAGCAAATGCCACCAAATTCAAAACCCTGCCCTGCTCTCCAGTTCTCACCCCTACCCCCGCCACCCAGCTGGCATTTTTTTGACAGGTCAGGCTGTGGGGAAGGAGGGTGGCCCCCTCCCCACAGCCCGACCTGTTTAAAGTAACCCAGCTGGTTGGCGGCAGGTTCTGAATTGTTTTGTTGCTCATTTCATTTTGTTACAAACATTCTATTAAACATTTGTTAGTAACAAAACGAAACACAACGAGTAACAAAATGAAACAAAATGAACCACAATTTTTCCGTTTCATGCCCATCTCTATTTTGGGGTGGTTGAAAGAGCAGCCTGATAAGTAGCAGACAGATTGTGCCTGAGTGCCCCCCTCCTCTGTTGAGACAGGGGTTTTCAATAAAAACATGAATGGCTTCCCTGACCCATCACTCAAACCTCCTATCATGGTATGTTCAGGCAACCTATGTGGCCTGGGGAAGAGTCTCTTTCTCCACCTTAATACCATGGACCGTCGGCCTATTCTTTGAAGGTATTCACACACGTAAAGAATATATCATGGCTTTATAATGCCACATGATAACAGGGAATGCCTGCATATTGCCTTCTAGAAATATGGGTTCTGATCACAGATAACTAAAATGAGATTAGGACATTTGCTTTCTCTAGAGATAACAGCAGTCTCAGTCATAAACCAACCATATGGCAGATTTGGCAGACTTTACAGAGGTCCATGGTTTAATTATCACAAAGACAGATTCCGTTCCCTTTTTGCACAATGCCCGGGTTCTCCAGACGGCAAAGCCTGGCAGTGCAATTAAGGGGAAAGCTGTGTTGTTCTTGGCTCAAACGTGAAGTGACCTTAACGTGTCCAGCCCTGTCACTTCCTAACATTTCACTCATGATTAAGTTTATCATTTCAAACAAACAACATCAAATGTCAGGTCTCTGGTCTGCTTAGCAAGGATAAAAAAAATACCACATTGCAAACCACCGAGCTCGCCTTTCCCATCAAGCTTTCTTCAGTGTTCATGTGTGTGCAAAGTAATGAGGGGAATAGATGAAGGGAAATATCAAGGGTATTTCCCCCCTCGTCCGTAATGAACTGTGACAGAAAGTAAAGAGCTTAAGTAAAGATGGCCTTATAAATCCAAGCCCAAACTCTTTTAATTTCCCCATGCATAAAAAATTAGTATCAATTATTTATTTACATGACACTACTCATTTTTACAAAGTATTAGAAGTTGAGGGGGAGGGGTGTGTGGGTGGGTGGGTGTTTTTGTGTGTGTTTTTTTTTTTTTTTGAGGGAAAATTTAGATCCTTGTCCCAAATGAGGGTGCAAAGGTGGGTGTCAAGCACTCTTTCTGTTTGAGGAGAACCTCAGCAAGATCCACTCAACTGGGTTCCTGCTGCCATCAATGGGCCTCCAAGAGCTTACCTGATGCTATGCATAGCAGTTATGCTCTGTCCAGTGCCAAGGGGCTGGGTTGAGTTGCCAGTTTTGCCTCCTACAGTGCTACCTCAAGGTGCTCTCCTGAAATCTTGCTCACAATTTGGTGGTTATTTTGGTGTGGTCTAGTAAATGTACGACCTGATTTTTTTAAAAAATGGCATTGTCATCACTATTATGGTTGTTGCTTCTATCTAGATCAGTGTTGGCGAACCTACGGAACGTGTGCCAAAGGTGGCACTCAGAGCCCTTTCTGTGGGTACCTGACATTGTCCCTTCACAGGCACCTGTATTCAGGTTAAATGGCTGTATTGGCACTTGGTTTTGAATCGCAGTTTGGGCACTCGGTCTCTAAAAGGTTCGCCATCATTGATCTAGATGCAAGTAGAGTAACACCTTGGTTTATGAGTGTCTTGGATTATGAGTATTTTGCAAGATGAGCAACCATTTCTGATCAATTTTGCCTTGATAAGTGAACAATCTCTTACAATACATGCAGGGTCTTGCGATACAAGCAGGTTATATTATCACAAGTGAGCCAATGGTCTCTCTCTCTCTCCCTCCCTCCCTCCCCCTCCCCAATGGATTGTGGAGGATTATCTGAATGTTTCATCTCAGGCAAGCTTCAAAAGCAATAGGAGGAGAACCACGAACATTTTCAAAGGAGAGTGCAAGTTAGGGGTTTATTTTTCATTATATTTATATTTTTTTATTTAATTTGTTTTCTTATTTTTCAAGCCATTTCTAGTCATGGGCCAGCTAGTCAAGTGTGCATATGGCTACAAATTACATTTTATTATTGTTACATTAAAAACACAGGATAAAATCCCAAACAGAGCAGCCTCTGCAGCCAGGTACCTAAACCATGGTGTGCACCTGGACTTCTAGCCAAGTTCTTTTGTGAGTTTTGTCATCTTGTATGTACAGTATGTGGTGTATGGGACCACAGAACAAATCACCTGAGTTTCCAATATTTCTTACGGGGAAATTTGTTTTGTTATACACATGCTTTGGTTTACAAGAATGTTTCCGGAATGAATTATCCTCATAAACCAAGGAATTACTGTAATAAACCTAGCTGGATTGCTAATTGTGAGCCATAGACAATTGCATTCCTCCATTGCTGAGTGGGAGAACATAACCAATACCTTTTCACAAGAACTTAAGAACATAAGTTCTTAATGTGTTTGGGAAATGTGTCTGGGAATGCATGAGACTAGATATATGTCTCCTGATAGCACTCCCTACATCTGGCCCCTGAAGTATCCTGGTTTTAAGTGTGGAGATTATATATCTCCATTATGGTTTGTAACCTGTGATGGACTTTTCCTCCAGGAATCTGCCCAATCCCCTTTTGAAGGCATCCAGGCCAGATGCCATCACCAACTCCTGTGGCAGGGAGTTCCACAGACTAACAACATGCTGGGTAAAAAAAATTCTTTTGTTTGTTCTCACTCTCCCAACCCTCAGTTTGAGTGGATGTCCCCTAGTTCTGGTATTTTGTGAGATGTCCTGCATTATTTTGTACATCTCAATTTTATCCCCCCTCGGGTGCCTTTTTTCCAGACAAAAGAGCCCCAAATGTTTTAGTCTTTCCTCATAAGGGAGGTTCAACCAGTCCAGTAATCATTTTAGTAACTCCCTTCTGCACCTTTTCTAGTTCCACTCTGTCTTTTTTGAGACGTGGTGACCAGAATTGTACACAGTACTCCAGATGCGGCATTACTATCATTTTGTAAAAATGGCATTATAATGTTGGTTGTTTTATTTTCAATCCCCTTTTTGATAATCCCTAGCATTGAACTGGTCTTTTTCACCACTGCCACACACTGGGTAGACACCTTCATTGAGCTGTCCACCAGCACACTAAGATCTCTTTCCTGATCCATCATGGATAGCTCAGAGCCCATGAGTTGATAGAAAAAGTTTGATTTTTTTTTGCCCCAATATGCATTACTTTACATTTTCGTACATTGAAACACAGTTGCCATTTCGCAGCCTATTCCCCCAGTTTGGAGAGATCCATCTGGAGCTCTTCACAATCTTCTCTGGTTTTTACCACACGGAAAAGTTTTGTGTCATCGGCAGAGTTGGCTACCTCACTGCTTATCCCTGTCTCCAGATCATTTATGAACAGATTGAAAAGCACTGGTCCCAGGACAGATTCCTGGGGCACATCGCTTTTCACCTCTTTCCATTGTGAACATTTCCCATTGACACCTCCTCTTTGTTTCCTGGATGTCAACCAGTTCTCAATCCATAAGCAGACCTGCCCTCTTATCCCCTGACTATGCAATTTTCTCAGCAGCCTTTGGTGAGGGACTGTGTCAAAAGCCTTCTGAAAATCAATATAGACAGTATCCACCGGTTCACCCAAATCCACAGGCCTGTTGACCTTTTGAAAGAATTTTAAAAGGTTTGTCAGGCAAGACCTTTCCTTACAGAAGCCATGCTGATTTTCCCTCAGCAAGGTTTGTTTATTTATTTATTTATTTATTTATACAGCTTATATACCGCCCGTCTTCCTGAGAGGAACTCCGGGCGGTTTACAATGAGTGTGCACACAACAGATAATAAAACAACAATTAAAATAAACAGTAAAACAAAACAGCGGCAGCAACAGATGGCGGGACTAAAAAAACAAAAAACAAAAAAACACCAACTTGGGTCACCCAAACGCCTCCCGGAAGAGGAGGGTTTTCAGCGCCTTCCGGAAGGCAGGCAGGGACTCTGCTAGGCGCACTTCTGCTGGTAGGTGATTCCATAGAGTTGGGCCAGCCACAGAGAAGGCTCGGGTACGGGTGGAAGTTCTCCGAGCCTCCCTGGGCGTGGCCACACGCAGCATGTGCGCCCACGACAACCTAGTCGGACGGGCCGAAGTTGACCGCTGGTCGATCCGCTCCATCAGCTCCATTGTTCTTCTATGTGTTTTGATATTTTCTCTTGGATGAGGCTTTCCATCATCTTCCTTGGTACAGACGTGAGGCTAACTGATCTGTAGTTTCCCGGGTTCCCCGTCCTTCCTTTTTTTAAAAATTGGTGTGACATCCGCTATCCTCCAGTCCTCTGTCACGTCCTCCTCTTCTTCCTCCCTCAAATCCACATTCGAATGAACAAATATCCTCTGTTGCTGAAACTTTAACCAACCATTGTGTAGGTTGTTTGTTGCCAACACCCTTCTCTTCAAGCCCAAAGACTTAACAATAACAGCCATGTACAGTCCTATTACAAATGCAACAAATAACCAAAACAAAAAAGACACAAGCAAACAAGCAAACAGCCCAAATTCTCAGCCTAAATTCCGAATAGAAGTGAAAAGGTCAACTATCTAAGAACTATAAAAGATCTAAACAGATGCAAATCAAGACTCTTTACCTGTGAAGATTTCCAGTCATCCAGGTGAGTTTATCTGGAAACTGAGTCATGGCAACTGGACTTCTTTTATTGTGAGATTGAAACATTTCGCTGCTCATCCAAACAGCTTCGTCACTCTTTGTCTTCATTGTCACTCCTTACTTGGTTCCCCCCCCCCCTTTTTTTTTTTTTTTTTTTTTTTTTTTTTTTTTTTGGCCAAGAAAATTGCCCTGGGGGATACATTGCAAAGATGTTAATACAACAATTGAAAAGGCTTTATCTGCAGTTACAGCCTTGTTCTTCACTTCTAAAGGAGAGAGAAACTATAGAGGCCTTCTGAGAAGAGGTTGGTATTGGTCAAGCTGTCAAGGTTAGTTCAGGGCACGCCAATATCTGAGTAAACCAGGTCTCTAGCCATCTCTCCTGCTTTCATCTCTCTCTCTCATTCCCGATCTTCTCCTTATACACACAATGCTTTCTTTAGTTAGTTTCAGAAAAAAAAAGTCTTAAAGCAAAAGCAAAGCAAAGTATTCTGCTTATATACCGCCCCATACCACTTCAAGTAGTCTCTGGGTGGTTTACAGTTTTTAATTACAGTATGTAGGCTACACATTGCCCCCTGCCCCCAGCAAGCTGGGTACGCATTTTACCATCCTCGGAAGGATGGAAGGCTGAGTGAACTTTGAGCGACCTGATACCTGGGACTGAACCCCAGGTCGTGAGCACAGTTTTGCCTGCAGTACAGCATTTAACCACTGCACCACGGGGCTCGTAACTACTTGTATGGGACCTCTTGAATATTCTAATAAAACACATATAAACTCCTTATGGGATATTGCTTCATCAAATCTCTCCTTCCCAAGACACAATTAAAAACGCACACCTTGGCATTTGTGAAATGAAATCATTCTGCCCCTCCCCCCATTATGATTTATTCTCAAAACATCTCTGACAAATGTCATAATCTGAGAGAGGCCACATCCCCAGGAGATGATTCCGATCCTGTTTCCCTTAGGTAGAGACCAGCAGATGGAAATGAGAATCTTTAAAAGCATGCCAGCTCATAGAAAAAGGTTAATGTGTGCCTACCAGATATTTCAGATTAAATAGTCACATTTAGAGGGACTGTCATCTGAATTAAAAGTGGTCTTTTACCATCTGAGCTATTAAGGATGTACAATGGATTGGACCAAAGTCCAACGAGGAGCGTGTCCCTTATGGCCATAGAATCATAGAATCATAGAATCATAGAATTATAGAGTTGGAAGAGACCTCATGGGCCATCGAGTCCAACCCCCTGCCAAGCAGGAACCCCTTCACAATATTTCCGACAGATGGCCATCCAGCCTCTGCCAGTTTGAATGCTTGCAAGATCCTGAATCCAGATGAAACCAGAGTTTTAGTTTTGAAAAGGCAGACTTGCTGGCACCATAATGCTTTTTTTCTGGTAGAAACACCTAGGGAATGAGAAAGGGGAGAAGAGAAATTGAATAACAGTCAGCTCCACCTTCTAATCCTGAAGTATATTTTATCCTGTCCAATCACTGTGATTTGAGGACTGTGCCTTTGACAGCTGGGTTCTTCTTCCTGATATTAGCATGCGTCACTATCTTGTATTGAAGTGAAAACACCTCCCTTTACTTCAGATGCAGCCTTAGAACAGCTAAGCTCCAGGCCTCAACTATGAAACTACCTGGCATATTTTCTGTCTTGCCACGGACTTTACATCTAAGAAATAACTCCTGGCAAGTTCATCTTTTGCTGTGTTTTAACCTGGTGGTACAGCTCTGAGGAAGAGGGGTCTGCTCTCAAAATATTAACAACTTTTTTGTTATTTTTCCAGTAGCCTAAAGGTATCACCTGTTGTACTTTTGTATTTTATTTTTGTGATGGCTCCAGGGCTCCTCAACTTGTTTTACTTCAATTGGAAATACTGAGATACCAGGAATGAGCCACCTCCCCGATACGTACCAAGAAAGAGGCAAATGGAATGGACCATCAACAGAGGCATGACAAGACTGCAGCCAATAGGTATTTGATCCAATTGACTGCACCTAGTGGACTTTTCTAAATTTTATCCCAAGTCGCAAATGAAATTCATGGGTCTTCTGCACCAACGCCCCCCTTCCCTGGCCAAGAAAGGGCCATTAGCCTCTAAGAGCCACATGGAGAGGGGGTGTGTAAGTGTGTAAGTGAGCTGTGATGTTGTATGAAGGACTGGGACAATAAAAACACCACTCTTTACTCCAGATGCAGCCTCAGAATATCTAAGCTTTAGGCTTCAACTAAGAAACTACCTGGCATATTTTCCATCTTGTCAAGGACTTTACTTCTAAGAAATAACTCCCGGAAACCATTTTTTTTCATGTTTCAACATGTTGGTACAGCACTGAGGAAGAGGGTTTTGACCTCAAAATATTAGCAACTTTTTGTTATTTTTCTAGTAGCCTAAATGTATCACCTGTTCTACTTTTATATTTTATTTTATATTGGTTTTCCAGCACCATGATTCCCTTACACTTCTGAAACTTTGTGGCCTTATGGGCTGTCAATGGTGATCTTTGGGATTTTCATAAAATTGCCCCAGACCTCATAGAATCTGACCATAAAACATGCCAAGTGAAGGGGAAGAAAATCACACACAGAGATCTATAGCTCTTTCTCTCCAGATTAGCTGCTGCAACTATCATTCTGAAATGTTATAGGTTTGTTCCTTAGAGTCACCTATATACTAACCATCATCTTCTCAGCATCAGTCCACAGATTAAAGAGATTAAGTGGACACATTTTGTATAATTCCCAAAGGCAGAAGCTGCTCCTGCACAAAACATCCTGTACCCATACACCTGAACTTTGGCAAGCACAATCCTCTTGTAAGTGGTTACTTAAATACCAGCATCCTAGACTGAAAATACCATGTCCATTTGGAAAAAGAATTTTAAAATTAAGAGGTATAACAGAAACTCCCCCCCCCCCCAGTTTGGGAGGCTTAATTTCTTAATTCCATTCTAAACACTGGTGTATCTAGGGAGAGGTGGAAGAGTGAATTGGCTCCAGGGCACACAGCAATCTGGGGGCACCTAGTGGGGAAGTAGCAGGAGGAAACCATGTGCCATCCCACCAACAGTCCTTCTTTCAGTCTGCTAAAGTTTGGCAATCCTTAGTCCAGGAAAAGGAAGAGAGGGAAGCAGGCTATTTTGCCCCCCTCCAAGCAGCACCTCTGCTGATTACTCCTCCCCCACTAAGGCTTGGAGATCATTAGCCCAGGGAAAGGAGGAGAGGGAAGCATGTGATTAAGGTGCTGCTTGCAAAAAAACTCCCATTGTCTGCTTCCCTCTCCTTCTTTCCCCGGGCTAATTATT
>JAHTLZ010000129.1:91467087-91485358 GCA_023846285.1 Phrynocephalus versicolor | reverse complement strand
TTCCCCGGGCTAATTATTGCCAAGCCTTAGCTGGGGGAAAGGAGGAGGGGGAAGTGTGCTACAGAGGTGATGCTTAGATTTTTTATATTTTTGTTATATTGTTGTGTGTTTTGACTAATTTCCTTTCCCTTATGATATTTTGTTGTTTTATCTGTTTTTTGGTATTGTAGTTTTATAATATTTAATAAAACCCTATTTTTTTTTAAAAAAAAAGAACTTCAAGGACACACCATATTATTAAAGATCAGTCCACTTCTGCCTTCCCAATTATTATTTCACTCCCCTGTTGGTTGTATCCTATTTTCCTATTTTGATTACGATGTTGGTTATTGTTTATCCAGGAGTAGGGAACTTTCAGAAGTGATAAACTGGAGCTGAACAAAATACAGGTAACTGTGCATATCTGTGTTATATATTGGCTGAAAACCTGTTGTATAGTATAGTACCATATTTTTGCCCTATAAGGCACACTTTCCTACCCTCAAAAGTAAGGGGAAATGTTTGTACGTCTTATAGAGAGAATACAGCAGTCCCCGCTACATATATATCACAGATATTCATTCAGAGATAAGATACCTGCATGGATCTTCTCCCATCTCATGCTGCAGCCAGGATTCTGCAGTTCCAATCACCCAGTTTGCAAAGAGGCTTCCTCCAGGGAGCCTATCCCCACCCTTCCCCTTCTGCAGCCAAGATTCCCCAGTCAAAAATCATCTTGTTTGCAAAGAGGTGTCCATGGAGCGTCTGCCCTCCCCTCCCGAAGCCTGGATTCAACAGCTCCAATTACCTTGTTCGCAAACCTCCCCTTTTGAAGTTTAGATCCCACAGCTCCAATTTCCTGGTTTGCAAACCTCCCTTTTGCAGCTTGGATTCTACAGCTCCAATTACCTCGTTTGCAAGCCTCCCTTTTTGCAGTTTGGAATTCCCTTCCCCTGCAATAAAACCTTAGGCTAAACATTTTTCTTGTTTTCTTGTTTTTCTCCTCTTATGGCCTGATGTGTCTTATAAGGACAAAAATACGGTAAGTTGCACTAGAGTAGGCACATCAAATCATGTGGATTCAGTAAGTCAGCTTCTTGCAGATGTCAGCTCCTGTGGTCACTGTACACTGTATCAGCAGGCTTTGCATTGTTTGACCAATTGAACAATCCATTTAGCAACTGTGTGAGGGGACATGTGACAGGGAGCCTACTGAGTCTGACTCTTGAGCTAGCTAGCACATGATTGTCACCACCGAGTGGCAATGGCTTTGCATGAAATGAATTAAAAATTCATTTTGTTATTCGTTATTCATTTTGTTGGGTAATGAAACGAATACCAAACTGCCCTCTCAAAGAAAAACAAAATGAAACAAAATGGAAATTTTTGTTTCATTTCATTTCGTTTTTTGTTTTTCCAACTGGCATCTTCTCCTACCTGAATGCTGGGCTGGGACTCGCAGCTGCCGCTGACCTGCCCCCACGGGGAGGGCTTCTGAGGCCACCGCGAGGCCTCCCTCCAGCCCCCCTCCCAAAAAATCAGTATGTGCTACAGCTGATTGGCACTTGAGTAAAAAAAAATAAAAAAATAAGAAATCTATAAAGAGCTGACATGACCCACGGGCTAGCTGTTTGGTGCAAGTAAAAATAAAATAAAATAAAATAAAATGTAGAAAGCACTGACCTGGCTTGCAGGCCAGCTGGTTGGTGCGAGTAAATTTTTTTTTTAAAAAATTAAATTAATTAATTAATAATAATAATAATAATAATAATAATAATAATAATAATAATAATAATAATAATAATAATAATAATAATAATAATAATAATGACAAAAAATGCGCTGGCCAGGCCTGCAGGTGAGCTGATCAACAAGAGTTATTTTTTTTTTAAAAAAAGAAAAAGAACACAAACAAAAGTTTCTGTTGAATGCTTCCAATGTTGGAATGCTCACCATTTCTCAAGGTATAGGGTTCCACTGCTCTAACAATCAGGAAGTTTTTGTTGATCTTCAACTGAAATCTGGCTTTCTGTAACTTGAGCCCATCGTTGCGTGTCTTGCATTCTGGGGCAATACAGAGATCCTGCCCCTCCTTTGTATGACAACCTTTCAAGTATTTGAAAAGTGCTACTATATCTCCCCTCAGTCTTCTTTTCTCCAGGCTAAACACGCCCAGTTCTTTCTGTCTTTCCTCATAGCACTTGTTTTCCAGCTCCCTAATACTTGTTGTACAATATCGTCTTGAATTATTTGATTATTTAAAGGATGGGCTGGTAAGGCAACGGTTTCATGGACTGATTGAGTGATCAGTTTGTCTTTTGATTTGTATTTATACATTGTTTGTATTTATTTTTTTCTTGTATGTTTTGCTGTAAACCACCCAGACTGCACATTGCATTATGGGGCAGTATGTAACTTTAAATAAATAAAGAAATAAATAAATAATAAATAAATAAATAAATAAATAAATAAAAGTCTGAGTTAATCCGAAAGTCCCAGAATTTTGGCACTGAGCACCCTACCTCTATTAAATTATGGTATGCCACCTGCTTGCTGCGATTACTTTTCTTCTTCAGAAATGGAATTTTCTCTCCTTCCCTTCAATTCCTCACTGATTTTAATTTGCGAGGGGAGCACAGCATTCTCTGCTTTAACAACGAAATGTTTAGATGCAAATATATCAGTATTGCTTATGCTGGTCAAAAGAATAGCCTCTTTAAATATATTAATTGGAGAGAGAAAAGACAGACAAAAACAGATGCATTCATAGAAGATTTTCTATTCTTATGTGTCAGAAGAGTGTAATTCACATCCAAAGGGGAGTCCACCATTCTAGAGGATTCATACAGCTCCAGGTAAACAACTAATGAACAGCCTGCCAGTTTCATTTTTATCAAGAGCCCTCAGAGATTCAACTGTGCCATTTCATAAAATATGCAGATGATAGTGGAGGGAGGATAGCAGAAGAGGCTTTGAAAATGATTCACACAACCTAAAAATGATGTTGAAATGGGAGGAATTAAATATTCACAAAGTGAGAGAAATTAAGGCATATTAACTGTTAGACTGTGGAAATGAAGTGACTAACATCCACAGCGCTGATGAGCACACAGTGATTACGGATCTGTCAAAAGTTTCTAATTCTGACAGGGTGTGCCGCTGAGGTGCGAGGTGGCCGGTAAGGACAAAAAATAGAGGCTAGGACAAGGAACAGAGGATCAGAGTCAAAATGGCACAGTGCTGCGTGGATAAATATTGGACTCAGTCTGTATCAAAAGTAAGCTTTAAAGTCAAGAAAGGTAATTAATTTGGTGACTTAACAGGACTCGTGGGGCAATTGATCTGCCATGTGATACGTATTTTTTAGATGCAGGGGAAATAGCAAAGAGGGGCCAAAACATAGCACTTGTGATTCTGGGAACTTCAACAGGCTTCAGTCAAGAGTTCTTCTAAATCCTCACCCTATCCTTCTCTATATTGGAGAATGACATTGAAAGCAGAGAGTATGAGCGGGTGAGAGAGAAACCTTGTGAGACAAAGAGAATTCCTGGCTGCAAAGGATACGGATGGGGATGTATAATCTCGAGGCTTAAAAACAGGGTATATACGTCAAAGTTGTTTTGATATTTTTTATTCTTGTTTGTTTATTTGGGGGTTGTGTTTGGATATATTGTTTTTGTAATGTGTTGTACACCACCCAGAGTTCCTGAGGGAAAGTCGAGCAGTTAACAAGTACAAATAAATAAATATAAAGGCCAGATCCAGGGGAGTGGTATCAGGAGGCAGCTATCTAGTCTCATGGGCTCCCAGAGGCATTCGGTGGGGTCACTGTGAGATACAGGAAGCTGGACTAGATGGATTCTCGGCCTGGTCCAGCATGGCTCTTCTTATGCTCTTATGTTCCTGTGATGTGAGGAGCATTTGCAGATTTATCCATCCTTGGTGGAAAAGGGCATCTTGACAGTTTGATCCATGGAGTTGAAACAGTGGTCAGCTGCTGGAAGAAAGACCAATGGCATTTACATCAAGAGCAGTATGAGCAAAATCCCTGTGTTTCGCACATAACTAGTATTTTCTGTTTTTTTTTTTTTTAAATCAACTTTAAATTTGTGCACAATAAAAGGATTACAGTGGTGCCTCTTAGGACGAATTTAATTTGTTCTATGGGTCAATTCATTTTGTACAAAAAATGTCCTACGAAACACAGTTTAACACAGTTCCCATAGGAATGCGTTGAATTCATCTTGTGAGGCAACCCACAGGAAAAACTCTTCTTACGAGGTTTTCCTTGTAATGAGGTTAAGATATTCGCCTTATGAGGTACTACTGTATTTCATGCAAAATGCATGGTTTTCTAAGGGGAAAAAAACACATCCCTAGATTTTTGATGGAAAAAGAAAAGAGAAAAAGGACAAACATCTGGACATCTTGCCCACCCAAGGAGCTTTTGGGGGGGGGGGAAATTCTTCCTTGTGAGAATAAAAGGAGCTAAAACCAGCCATTTTGGTACCTGTGGCTGCATCATGTTCTACATTCAATGCTCTTCTTCCTGAGGTATGAATGTAACTCCCTCCAGCCCAGAAAAGGAGGGAGGGAATGTGCTCCCTCCAAGAAAAACATATATATATATATTCCAAAAAAGAAAAAAAAAGGATAGGGCTCTTCATTTTCCTAACCCTCACTAGCTTCATCTCTTGAAGTTGGTGCACTCTACATTTTGGGCAAATTTATACCCTGGTTAGTACTTCCCTGTCTTTTCCCAATATCTAAGTTAGATGGAGAGCTCAGTAGTTTAGGTATCTAAATGGAGAGTGAGTGGTTGGGAGGTGGATTCACCACTTTGCCTCCAGTGAAGGAGAGCCAATCTGTGTGGCCTTGGGCAAGCTGCATAGTCCCAGAAGAAGGGAATGCTAAACCACTTCTGTGTAATCTCTACCTAAAAATGCTGGAAAAGACTGTCATAAGTTGGGATAAGTTGGTTGTTGTTGTTGTTGTTGTTGTTGTTGTTGTTGTTGTTGTTGTTGTTGTTGTTGTTGTTGTTGTTGTTGTTGTTGTTGTTGTTGTTGTTGTTGTTGTTGTTGTTGTTGTTGTTAATGGGCGCTTTTACACAACCCCTAAGATCCGCTGGTCACTTAAATTTGGACCAGAGATCTTAGGGGCTTGTCGCTCTTCCTGTGTTCCCACCCTCTCCGCAATTCCTGGTTGCTGGCTGCGTGAGGGGAGGGAGAAAACAAAGGAAGAAAGAACGTGGCTCACCTCGGTTCTGCCTCTCGCTCTTCTTAAGTAGCTCTTAAAGGGGCGGGAGCCAAAAAAAAAAAAAAACAGAAGCGAGGAGAGCCCCGCACTCACTATCGTTGCACCGCATCAAAGAATGTTCACCTCCAGAGAGCAGGTACTTGAAAGGTGCGCTGGGACGCGCTAAAGTGGGCGTGGTCGCACTTAATTGCCTGTAAACTCCGGAGCTGGTGGGGAAACATTTTTAAGCTCCGGAGCTTGCAGCCATTTGCCACGGAGTTTAGGGGTCGTGTATAAACGCCCAATGAGAGCTAAAGGAATGTGGCCACTTTCTATATTGTGTTTCATCAACTGCTATGGAGAGCCAAAGAAGAAGTCAAATTGAGGTAAAATTTTCAGTCTTCTGAACACTCAAGGTTAAAAGTGGTCTGCTTATATACCGCCCCATACCACTTCAAGTAGTCTCTGGGAAGTTTACGGTTTAATTACAGTATGCAGGCTACACATTTCCCCTCCCCCCAGCAAGCTGGGTACTCATTTTACTGACCTCAGAAGGATGGAAGGCTGAGTCAACCATGAGCCAGCTACTGGGGATTGAACCCTAGGTCGTGAGCACAATTTTACCTGCAGTACAGGCATTTAACCACTGTGCCATGAGGCTCAAAAATATCCACCAATGATATTATGACTGAGTGCTAATTAGAATACCTATCACAGGCTGAAAGGTCTCAGTAGCTACTACCATTTTTAGCTGGCACCTAAATGAGTGCCTGTATGAGAATCAGAGTCTTAGATAGGTTATTCTGGTACACAATGACCACAACAGAGAAAGCAGAATCTCCCAGTTGAGATCCCAATTAAACACAAAGTAAAAAGCCTTGTTGACATTTTAATGTGTGATTTTTGCACAAGTAACCACAGCCATTGAAGCAACACAAGTTGTGCAATAAGATTTTGAATACAGTATCTCTGTTTTGGTGCTTGATAGAGAAATTTCAAACGGCTAGAACTGTGAGACACTAGCAAGCAGATGGATTGGACACCATTTGATCCTGATTTCAGGCAATGCCTACATCAACTCATCAGTTGGCAAAGATGTTTGAATAATCTTACCCCCCAAAAGGGCCAACCTGACTGTGGAGCCAGGAATTGGGAGTTCAAATTTCCACCGTACCATCTTCTTCTGACTGGAGGTGGCAGGGTGGCGTCTGAGTCTCTCTCACACAAAAATAGATCTTTTGCAATATGATTCTGTCCAACAGCTCCATTCCTTCAAGGAATACAGCTGGGGGCCATTTCACATCCTTCTTCACCCCTCAGTGGTGGAAAAAGTCCTCCCTCTTTTTATTCTTTTTTCTTGAAATCTTTATTTTCAGATTAAAACACAACAAAAATAAACATAATACACCTAATATATATAGTATTATCTTAGGTTAATGAAACATCTACAGCACATGCAAAATAACCATCCATCCATAAAAGAACAGATAGTGACAATCGACATTTATCTCTGTGAAGAATGCAGATAATTAATGGGAGACAGTTCTACCCTTTTAAAATACTCTATTTTTGCTGTTGTTCTAACCTTTCGTTATTCCCATTTCAGCATTTTTCCAGCACCAGAATTTTAGAAAAGCTGTGTTTGAACCATGCAGCTTGCTGGCTCCTCAGATCTTGACAGCTGTTAGAAGACTGCAGTTTAATTCAAATTAAACTGGTTATTTGCTTAATATGCCACTGAAATGGCCCAATGGCTGGAATAAAAGTGTGGAAGATAAAATACGCTTAAGCTGAGAAATGATCGTTCAAAAAGGAGTTGCATCCTAATAAATCAAGAAAAAAAGTTTCACTCTCAGAAAACTTGATTTCCACTCATTCAGAAATGAAAGCTGGGAGGTAATTTTCACTTATTCCCTTTGCTTCAGCCCCCCATGTGTTCTGTAAATTTGTTCAAGAGAAATGGGTGGTCATCTAGTACAGGTGCTACGTTAAAAGGGTAGAAAGAAAAAGGTGTTTAGGAGCATGAAAACAAAGCTAGACTGGTTGTACCATACTGAGTCAAGCCATTGGTCCATCAAGTTCTATATTGTGGACGTTGACTGGTGTCAGTTCTCCAAGGTGTCCGTGAAGGCCTCTCCACTGTATGAGTGGAGTCTGTATGAGTATCTCCCAGTCAGATACTAACTTTACTTGACTCTGCTTAGATTCCAAAATCAGGTAACATTATTCAGTATGGTTCAGCGGTACTCTTCCACTTATGAAAATATACCCAAGGATCCATTCCTATCTATTCAGCAGATCACTATATATATAAGGAACAAATTCGTATTGGCTGAACACACATAGAAATTCCAGAACTCTTTTCTTTCCTTCCAGCCTTCAAAAACTATACTGTTATACTGCTTTAATTTTCCAGTTACTGTTATTCACTACATACAGATACTATATATGCATGTAAAGGAAGGTAGACATGGGCACGACCAGAAAAAATGACGTTTCGAGTTTTCGTTTGTCGGAATGGGTCCGTTTCGGGTTGTTTCCGTTTGTCGTGAAATTTTTCAAAAATTTGTCGTTTCGTCGTTTCGTTTGTCATTTGTCATTTCCCCACAATTTAGCGCGATTTGACTTCCCAGAGCATAGGGGCGTCCTGCAATCAGGGCCGGCGCTAGGTGTTTTTGCGCCCTAGGCGGCGGGCGGGGGTGGGCGGCGGGTGTAGGTGCAGGCGGGCGGTGGTGGCGGGGGGCCATGGGCGGGCGGCGACAGCGGCAGGGGGGAGGCATGGGCAAGCGAGTGGGCGGGCAGCGGCGCGGGCCACAGGCGGGTGGCGCCATGGGCGGGCGGGCGAGTGGGCAGTTAGGATATCACTTAGGATAGAGGTTCTGTTCTTGGCTTGCACCCCAAATGTGTGTGTGTGCAAGCAAATTGAAGTTGGGAAAATAGAAAATAAATGGTAATATATAATATATTTTTAAAATAAATCCACACCTCCCACTCCCAGTCGAACCTCCCCCTTTATCCAATATCAGAAAAAAATCCTCACAAACTGCCAGAGAAGAAATAAAGAATAAACTGCTATTCCCTTCAGCTGACAAAGCTGCAGGGAATCAAAGAAATTATTTTCTAAATTCAATTCCCTCCCTGCCTGCCTAACTTAAATCCTAAAGCCTCCAGCCTCCCTCCTCAATCTCGATCGGATCACATCAGCACCAGCAGCCAGCCCTCCTCCCTCAGCCACATCCATACACCCGACTGCGATTTCTGGAAGGTGTCTCGGCTTTTTATGCCCTCCGAGACATCCAGAAGTGTCAGTCAAAAATCTGGCGATGCCATTGGTGGAATGATTCAAAAAAATTGCATGGTCCCATCCCATGCCCAGCCCAAATGGGCAGGTCTAAATAAAATAAAATAAAATAAAATAAAATAAAATAAAATAAAATCAATACAATGTTTTATTGCTATAAAAAATCCACTGCTGCTACTCTTAAAATTCAGACATTTTAAATTAAATAAATTTCACATGTTTCTGTGGTGATTTGGTGTGTTTTTTGACCACGATTTCAAAAGAAAAATTGTGGTCGCCATTTTGGATCCCCCCCACCGCATGGCATGGTGAGGATGACCCCTCCCCCCAGCCTGGTGCAAGCAGCACAGGACAGGAGAAGGGGGGAAGGCCAGGGACCCCCCCAGAAACCACCCCTCTGGTAGGTGGCAAAGCCTCAGGCAGGCATATTTTCACCTGCTTTTTTGGCCGGGAGTCGGGTTTTTTAAAAAAAGTTTTAAAACTTTTTCTGTGCTTCGCATTGCACGATCGCCGTGATGAAAATGAAAAACCCGACCAAATTTTTCTTTTTTTCGGTTCGAGTTCGAGTTCTGACGGCTTAATTATCGTTACCATTTCTGTTACGTAACGGAAACGAAAAATGGAAATGAAAACAAAAATTTTGCCGAGTCGTGCCCATGTCTAGTCCACAGCACCTGACATTTTCCTATCTTTATATTTCCCAGTAAATATATGTTTTTTAGCTTTTACGTACAGTCTTTTAAATTATGTCAACCACCTTGGTTCCTTTTAAGGAGAAAGTTCAGGTAAAGTTTTTTTTTTTTAAAAAAAAATTAAACTAAATTAAACATATAAATATGTAAATAATCTGAGTGATTATATGGTTTGAAATTCAGGAAAATGAGACTAGATGGCCTGCTGGCTCTACAGGATGAAAAAGAGATATCTTTAAGTTATACACTGAATTCAAACTTAAATTGGAAAGACCAGTGGGCCAGTCAGGTACAATCTAAGTCAAATCCCTTATGAATACACAGTGGGGGGGGGGGGAGGAATAGATTTAAGGAACTAGATTTGGTGGACAGAACACCTGAAGAACTATGGATGGATGCTTGTAACATTGTACAGGAGGCAGCAATGAAAATCGTTCCAAAGAAAAGAAAATGCAAGATTCCAAAGTGGTTGTCCAACAAGGCCCTACAAATAGTGGAGGAGATAAGGGACGCAAAGTGCAAGAGAGAAAGGGAAAGATACAGAAATTTGAATGCAGACTTCCAAAGAATAGTGGAGAGAGACAGGGTGGCCTTCTTGAAGGAACAGTGCAAAGAAATAGAGGAAAACAATAGAAAAGGAAGAACCAGAGATTGGAGAAAATTGGAGATATTAAAGGGGCATTTCCTGCACAGATGGATATGATAAAGGAGAAAAATGGTAGGGACCTAACAGAAGCAGAAGACATCAAGAAGTAATGGCAAGAATACACAGAAGAATTATATCAGAAAGATCTGGATGTCCCTGATAATCAAGATAGTGTAGTTGCTGACCTGGAGCCAGACATCCTGGAAAGTGAAGTCAAGTGGGCCTTAGAAAGCACGGCAAACAATAAGGCAAGTGGAGGTGATGGCATTCCAACTGAACTATTTAAAATCTTAAAAGATGATGATGTAAAGGTGCTACATGCAATATGCCAGCAAATTTGGAAAACTCAGCAGTGGCCAGAGGACTGGAAAAGATCGGTCTACATCCCAATCCCAAAGAAGGGCAACACCAAATAATGCTCCAAATATCGTACAATTGCATTCATTTCACATGCTAGCAAGTTTATGCTCAAAATTCTACAAGAAAGGCTTCAGCAGTATGTGGAAAGAGAACTTCCAGAAGTGCAAGCTGGATTTCGAAAGGGCAGAGGAACTAGAGATCAAATGGCCATCATGCACTTGATTATGGAGAAAGCTAGAGAGTTCCAGAAAAACATCTACTTCTGTTTCATTGACTGTGCCAAAGCTTTTGACTGTGTGGATCACAACAAACAATGGCAAGTTCTTAAAGGACTGGGAGTGCCTGACCACCTTATCTGCCTCCTAAGAAATCTATATGCGGGACAAGTAGCAACAGTCACAACTGGATATTAGAGATGGGCACGACTAGGGAAAATGACGTTTTCGAGTTGTCGTGTGTCGGAGGCAGCCCGTTTCGGCTCGTTTCCGTTTTTCGCGAAAAATCGCAAAAATTAGTCAGTTCGTTTTTTCGTTTTTCGTTGTCGTTAATACTGGTTTTTCTGGGGGGGGTAGCGGGCTCCTGGAGGCACCTCTGTGGGGTGGGTGCCTCCTCTGGCCCGCTATAAAGGGAAAGCGGGCTCCTGGAGGCACCCGTGGGTGCCTCCTATCCTCACCCACTAGAAAGGGGAAGCAGCAGGCTCCAAGAGACCCCTCAACATGGGGGTCTCCCCTCCTCACCTGCTGCTGCAAAATGGCATGCATAACCATGTATGGATATGCATACCAGTTGCAGACAGTGAGACCAGTCCACTGGTATGACCCTCCGTCAGGACTGGGTCGCACCTGCCATGTCTCACAAAGAAGGGAATCGTACTTGCGTGTAGTGCAATGCAAGTAGATCTGGCTTAGGGTTAAGGTGGGTTAGTGTAAGGGCTAGGGTTAGGCTAGTGACGGGTAAGGTTACGGTGGGCTAGTGGGTTGCACCTCTGGGTGCCTCTCTGACCCACTAAGAAGACAGTCTGTGACGTATGGGTAAGGAGTCAAGGATTAGGGTTAGGGGGTTAGGGGGCTAGGGGAGGTTTTAGGGGGCTTTTTGGCACATCCCAGAAGTCTCAGTGGCCAAGTGGCCATGCGATTGGTGGGATGGCTCCAAAAATTTGCATGGTCGTCCACTCCCACATGGCTGGCCACTGGGCCAGCCCATCATTGCGCACTGCGCAGGTGTAAATAAAATAAAATAAAATAAAATCAATGGAGGACAGAGGAGGAGAGGAGAGACATTTTGTTGCAAGAAAAAACCCACTGCTACTGTGAAAAATCTGGAAGTTTATAAATTTTCGCGTGCTTCTGTTGTGCTTGTGTGTTTTTGGACCACGATATCGAAAAAAATATTGCGTTCGCTGCCCCATTTTGGATCCCCCGCCCGCACCGCATGGCATGGCGAGTCCGGCTGCCCAGGACGGGGGGAGGCGGGACCCCCCCTCCAGACCAGAAACCACCCCTCTGGTAGGTGCCCTGCGCCCTTAGTCAAGCAGGCATTTTTCTGCCTGCTTTTTGGCCCGGGAATGGGTGGGGAGAGAGTTTAAAAGTTTTTTCCTGTGCCGTCCGTGACTCCGTGCCACTTGCTTGTGCTTTAATTGCGGCGGCCGGCGGCGAGACTGGGCTTTTTGCTGGCTGCGAGCCTGCGGCGAGTCCCACCAGAGCAGCCCAGGATGGAGGGGGGGAGGCCGGGAGCCCCCCTCCAGACCAGAAACCACCCCTCCGGTAGGTGCCCTGCGCCCTTAGTCAAGCAGGCATTTTTCCGCCTGCTTTTTGGCCCGGGAATGGGTGGGGGGAGAGTTTAAAAGTTTTTTTCTGTGCCGTTCGTGACTCCGTGCCACTTGCTTGCGCTTTAATTGCGGCGGCCAGCGGCGAGACTGGGCTTTTTGCTGGCTGCGAGCCTGCGGCGAGTCCCACCAGAGCAGCCCAGGATGGAGGGGGGGAGGCCGGGAGCCCCCCTCCAGACCAGAAACCACCCCTCCGGTAGGTGCCCTGCGCCCTTAGTCAAGCAGGCATTTTTCCGCTTGCTTTTTGGCCCGGGAATGGGTGGGGGGAGAGTTTAAAAGTTTTTTCCTGTGCCGTCCGTGACTCCGTGCTGCTTGCTTGTGCTTTAATTGCGGCGGGCGGCGGCGAGACTAGGCTTTTTGCTGGCTGCGAGCCTGCGGCGAGTCCCACCAGAGCAGCCCAGGACGGGGGATGGGGGGGAGGCCGGGGACCTCCAGAAACCACCCCTCTGGTAGGTGCCCTGAGGCACGGCAGGCATTTTTCCGCCTGCTTTTTGGCCGGGAACCGGGTTTTTTAACTTTTAAAAACTTTTTTTCTGTGCCGTGTGGCATCGCGCGATCGCGCGATGCAAGTAACGAGCACGACAAATCAGACCAAAATTGTTCGTTCGTCGGTTCGAGCTCGAAGTCTGGCGGAGTAATTCCTGTTACCGTTTCCGTAGAGTAACGGAACCGAGTAACGGAAACGGAAACGGGAATACCGCTAAGTCGTGCCCATCTCTACTGGATATGGAACAACTGACTGGTTTAAAATTGGGAAAGAAGTACGGCAAGACTGTATACTGTCCCCTTGCCTATTTAACTTATATGCAGAGTACCATAATTTTTGCCCTATAAGCAACACTTTCCCCACCCTCAAAAGTAAGGGGAAATGACTGTGCGCCTTATAGGGTGAATACAGCAGTCCCCACTAAATATATATCACAGATTTTCATTTAGAGATAAGATACCTTCATGGAACCTCTCCCATATCCTACTGCAGCAGGGATTCCGCTGTTCCAATCACCCGGTTTGCAAAAAGGCTTCCTCCAGGGAGCCTCTCCCCACTCCTCCCCTTCTGCAGCCAATACTCCCAAAGAGAATATTGCAAAGAGATCTCCATGTAGCCTCTGCCCTCCCCTTCTGAAGCTTGGATTCCACAGCCCCAATTACCTGGTTTGCAGACCTCCCCTTTTGCAGCTTGGATTCCACAGCCCCAATTAGCTGGTTTGCAAACTTCCCCTTTTGCATCTTGGAGTCCACAGCACCAATTATCTCATTTGCAAGCCTCCCCCCCCCCCCCCAATAAAACCTTAGGCTAAACATTTTTCAAATGGGCTCCATTACTTTGGCCACTTTGTGAGGAGAGAGGACTCTTTGGAAAAGTCCCTGATGTTGAAAAAGATTGAAGGCAAAAGGAAAAGGGGACAGCAGAGAATAAGATGGTGGGATGGTGTCATTGATGCAACCAATATGGATTTGACCAAACTCCAAGAGGCTGTGGAAGACAAGAAGGCCTGGTGAGCTTTGGTCCATCAGGTCATGAAGAGTTGGGCACGACTGAATGACTGAACAACAACAACAACAACAAACCAACAACAACAACAACAACAAACCAACAACAACACACTGAAACCAGCACAGCATTTGGGAACTTCAAACAGGCAGGAGTTTTGCAAGGATAATTATTTTGAAACCTTGCCTTAATGCCTGAAAAAGTTGCAAGTCTAGAATAAAAAGTCATAATAATATTTGGTAAAATGGGTGTACTGCGTACATTAGGTGTGTTAAGCAATACGGAAGCTCAGCCAAAGTAGAAATTAGTCGTAATTATTATATAATATGTAATGATGGGATTTAAATGGCTAACACATTTTCTCTGCCGAGATCATTTAGAATTGATTCATAGAAATGATTAAATTAATAGATCTTCTTTAAGGCAGTGAACAGCTTAAACTAGACTTCTCAGCAGAGTTTGATCCCAGAGAAAGGAGTATGAATAGAGATTTAATAGACATTGAAAGAGGAATTTCTTGGATAGTACATAAATGTGTATTAAAGAACCAAAAGAATCCTGTACAATCATTTCACTTAAAAGAAGAGTGGGTGGTGATGGAGGATATATTTTGCAGATTTGAGTATTCTAGAGGAATTAGCCACCAAGGACTTTGGAAGGTGAAAGAACAAGACAACTAAGTTTCTCTGAACAATGGATTGGTGGGATGTATTAAAAGGCAGGGTGTTAAAGGATCACTGTCTACTTAGTCTGAGCTTAGATATTAGGCTTTTCATAAAAACTGAATGGCCTTACAAAAATCTAACAGGAACAGCACTCTCCCCCACCATCCAATTTTCTTCTTTCCTTTTTGGGGGGTTTCTTTTTGTAAATTTAGGATAGGGTTTTGGATGTCATGCAATCAAGGTCACTTATTAACTCTCTCATAGAAATAGAGGAAGGTGATTTGTAATGGCTTTGACTACATACTCATTGGTGCACATCCCACTTACTACTGAGCCTCAAATAAGGATGTGCACCGTCTCGGAATCAATGTGTAAGGATGGACAGAATCAGGGATGTTTGTACATTTCTAGAAACATGGGGTGAAGTGAGGAGCCCTGGAACAGCAACCCCGTATTCCTCAATTTAAATCTGTCATTCACTATGAGAGGTCAGGAAAATGAAATCTACAAAACAGGAAGATGCTGACTTGGTGGTGATAGAGAAAAGGAGCATTCTCTTGGAAATGAACCTTTCTTGCCATTCCTGCTGCATAATCATTTACTAAATCATCAAGGTCTATACAGTGGCACCTCGAGTTATGAAATTAATCAGTTCCCAATGAATTTTCTTAAGTTGAAGATTTTGTAAGTTGAAACAGTTTTCTCTAGAAATGCATTGGAACATTGTTAATCCATTTCCCACTAGGATTAGCCCAAGTGGGATATTAACCCCCCAGAATGAAAAAAAATAAACAACAACACATTGACAGGCATGCAAACAACAGAAGTTCAGCTCCCTACTTTTCAACCGCTTGAGAAATCCTCCCAAAAGTTCTAAAAAGTCCCCCAAACAGTGCCAAATATATCCAAAATGGGCAGCTTGAATCATGGCAAAGGGAATGAGAAATGGCAAAGTAATGAGCCAGTTAAGGAGGAGGAAGCAGATGAGGCAGAGAAGGAGGAAGGAAGGAAGGAAGGAAGGAATGGCATATGCCCTCCCCTTCAGAGATTCCAAGCTGCAGCACCTAACTGTATCAGCCTCTTCTGCTGTCACTGCCACTGGCTAGGTCTTCCCATGAGCTAGTGAGGAAATGAGTAAGAGGCAACCACAACATTGATTTCTCACCATACTTCCTACTAGTACCCTGACAGTGGCTACTTTTAAAGCAATAGACATATAGAGACTGCCCACTAGAGATGGGCACAAAATGGAAATATAGTGTTTTGTTTTGATTTGTTTCAGTCTTCATTTCATTTCATTTTATTAATAACTGATTTTTTAAAAGAATTTTCATCATGAAACAAAACGCTTCGTAACGCTATAAATAATGGGGAGCTTTCTTTCTTTTTATTTAACAGGGAGCCCACTGCCCTAAATCAAAGAACCTCAAACCTGCCAATCAATTTGCTTTCAAGCAAAGTACCCTATGTAAACAAGCTAGAAACCTAATAGCCAGTTGCTGCAGGGAGAGATTGGGGATATAAACTCAACGGCTGACCAGAGTGGCAAGGGAACAAAAGAATTAAAAAAAAAAAAAAACCTCCACAGTCCTACTTAAAAAGGAAAGGAAAACAATCAGTTTAAATCAACTTGCAGTCCCAGCCAGCGAAAAGAACAGCTCAGCTGTCAGCTCGTGGGCTGGCTAGCTTCAGACAGACCAAGATCAGAATAATCTATGTTAGCCACTGAAATGTGGGAAGAAAGGAAAACAAATCAATCAGTTTTTTTAAAAAAATAAGCCTCCTAATCTCAGGATGGCTGGATCAAGAGGCTAGGACAAATCGTTTCATTTCAGAAACAAAAAATGGTATTTTGTTTCATTTCATTTCATTTTGTAGGTTTACAAAACAATGAAACAGTGTTTTTTTTTCGTAAGGTGCCCATCCCTACTGCCCACTGCTAGTACCCACTGCATGTCCTCCATTCATACTGCCTATTCTTCTTACAGTGCACTCACCCACATATGTGGATGCCCACATCCTGGTGCCTGCTTACTACGTATGTATTTTCCCAATGTCCTTGGACCTGGGACCACCGCAATAAGGGCACACCTTAGACACTATTGACTACCAGCTCAGTTAGAACAAAGGCCAAAGCTTCACTTCTGCAACTTGCAGGCACCCAGTTCTCTCTCTCTCTCTCTCTCTCTTTCTGTGTGTGTGTGTGTGTGTGTGTGTGTGGTTTTGAGCTCAACAGGCAGAGAAAGTAATTGAAGCAGCAGCAGGGACTTGGAAGGGTTTCAGAGTTGGCAGGCAGCACATTTTTGTTAAAGCTAAGAAAGAGCATAGCTGAGTTCCAATCATTCCAGGCCCTTTAATCAATTCAAAATTCCCAGCTCATCCCTTCTAGTCCCTTCTGGGCATTCTGATTGGCTGATGACAACAGCCCTTCCAATGCTGTTTGATTAAATATTTCCTGGGCAATTTGACAGCCAAGAGATGAAGGAAAGGGCAAACCGAAGAGGAAAACACTAAACCTGTCATGTCCCCCTCTCTGGTTAAAACAAAGCACTCAAGTTTAAGAGGCTGTCAGGAATCAGCAAAGGAACCTGAAAATGGAAGTAGGGACCCCTTTTGTGTTTTTCTCCATTTAGGTTAACTCCCCAAACTGATTCTTACAGCTTGCCAATTGTCCTTTTAATTTCCTTTTCTTGGTATTTTCTCAGTAGCTAGTTGATAAAGCTGACAGGAACTTTCTCCTGTAAGCTGAAAAAAAAGGGGGGGGGGGAATAAATTATGCAAAAATAGAAAAGAGTCCCAAAATCTGCAGACAGATGATGCCTGACTACAAGCTCTTTTGTCCCCCCAACACGATTCAATCTATGAGTTCAGATTATTTGCAGTTCCCCAATTGGCACAAATGAGGTTCTTTTGGAGAACCAGAAATACACAAACACTGGCATAGGTTGCACTAAGAAATGGATCAGAGTGTCTCCAAAAGGTCACATGTTGGGTCAGACACCCAACCGTGCTTTATTAATTAATTTAATTTAATTTAATTTATATATCACATCAAACCATCTGGCCTAAAGGCCACTCTGGGTGGCTTACAAAATTATAGAATACAAAATGATCCAATGAACAAATAAATAACACCCAAACAGGAGTCACATAAAAAAGTTAAATTATATTAAAATTAGCATTAACATAAACTGTAGTCTATAGACAAATCACCAACCACCCCTCCCCCCAGTGTTCATCCCTATTCTCAGATGTGTTTCTTTTACACCATTTGCAACCTGGTTCTTACAATAGGATATGATGTGGACCAAATTAAGGACCTTATGCATGCACACTATGTGTATAGTACCATGGTGAAGAAAGTGTTCAGAGTTAGAGGTCTGCAGTTACAATGACTCTGAAGACTCATTAAAACTAGTCACCAGTCCTTCTGAACTGTGCTTTCCACTTTGCATCCTGACCACATGATTATGAGGTGCTGCTGTCCACTGGGCCTGACAAAGGAATTCCACATTCCTTTAGTAAGCAAAAGGGTTTGGAGGAACAGTTCCCCAACCTGATGTTCTCTTGTCCACAGATGAACCCAGGAAATACAACAGAAACAGCCACTGGCCCTAGATACAACACTGCAGGGGATGGAATTTGTACCAAGAATAGCCAAAATCCTGTTGCTTTGAGTAGAGAACCACACTAGACCAGGACTATTGAGTGAATGGGGATTTTAGCATAGTAACTGTGACTTACCTGGAATGTGAGTCATGGCAACTGGACTTCTTTTCTTTGTTTCTCATCCAAACAGCTTCATCAGTCTGAGGAAAGCTAGTTGTGAGTCCTCCATTTTATAGTTCACTTTGACCTCATGTCACCCTGGTCTGAATAGGCTCATAAGACAGACAATGGCCTGAATTGGGTTGTTAGGTGGATAATACAGTGGTACCTTTTATAAAGGAATTAATTCGTTCCAAAAGAAATTATATTAAGCAAATTTTCCTTTATACACATTTCCCATAGGAATGCATTGAAAATGAAGTAATACCATTTTTATGTTGTACATAGGCAATTCTGTTAAGCAAATT
>JAHTLZ010000129.1:91441281-91464816 GCA_023846285.1 Phrynocephalus versicolor | reverse complement strand
CCCGATTCCTGGCCAAAAAAGCAGGCGAAAATATGCCTGGCTGCCTGCCTGAGAGTGCACCTACCAGAGGGGTGGTTTTAGGGGGGGTCCCCGGCCTTCCCCCCCTCCTGTCCTGGGCTGCTCTGGTGGGGCATCCTTGTCGTCTCGCCAACTCGCCTGCCATGCGGTGCGGGTGGGGGATCCAAAATGGGGCGGGCGACCACAGTCTTTTTTTTGAAATCGTGGTTCAAAAGCACACCAAAGCACCACAGAAACATGCAAAAATTGCTATTTTAAAACTGCCAGATTTTTTACAGTAGCAGTGGGTTTTTCTTGCAACAAAATGTCTCCTGTCCTCCTCTCCATTGATTTTATTTTATTTTATTTTATTTTACACCTGCGCAATGATGGGCTGGCCATGGGAGTGGACCATGCAAATTTTTGGAGCCATTCCACCAATCGCATGGCCACTTGGCCAGGTTTTGTCCACAGAGACTTCTGGGATGTGCCAATCGGGCATAAAAAGCCCACTAACCCTAGCCCGAACCCTAAGCCTAAGCCTAGCCCTTGCGCTAACCCTAACCCTAAAGCCAGATCTGTGTACTCGCATTGCACTACACGCAAGTACGCTTCCCTTCTTAGTGAGACACAGTGAGAGCCCGCATTCTCTCTCACTGACTGATGCAGAGGAGGCACCCCAAAGAGGGGTGCCTCTGCCAGTCCAGTGTCACTGTCCACTAAGCAAGTCTGCAACTTGGTATGCATATCCAATTGGCTATGCATGCTATTTTGTAACAGGTGAGGAGAGGAGGCACCCACGGGTGCCTCCAGGAGCCCGCTTTCCCTTCATAGCAGGCCAGAGGAGGCACCTACCCCACAGAGGTACCTCCAGGAGCCCGCTACCCCCCCAACCAGTACTAACGACAGACAAAAAAACGACAAACGAAACGATAATTTTCTGAAAAATTTCGTGAAAAACGGAAATGAGCCGAAACGGACCCATCCTGAAAAATGACAACTCGGAAAAAAAAATCCTGGTCGTGCCCATCTCTACTCACCTACTGTCAATGTGAATGGACTGTGCACTTTAGAGTACAACCAGCCCTCCCAGATGCCTGTATACTTCAAGGGGGAAATCTATGACTTAGTCAGGCTGGCCTGCTGATAACTACTTAAGGAACCCCATGAGGGTTCCCTTGCATTAGGCTTCAAAGCAACTGCAGCAATCTGAATGGTTGTTACCTCTTGTCTATTTCTCGCTCTGACACTAAACTTGCTGACCTTGGCCAACTCATTTAACCTCTTCTGCCCCCTGTTCTCCCTTCTGCAGAATGAGGATATTGACATTTACATTCTCATATAAAGTGCTTTTAGATCTATGGATAAAAAGCGCCAAGTAAACCAAAACTCCCAATTAAATTAATTGGAGAGAAGGAGTCAGGTCAATCTTGTAGCAAGCTTCATTTCCACACCTCTTAAATTTCTCCTGTCTTGTTATTGAACACCCCATTTATTGTACGCAATGCATGTTCGCCCGCAGAGGTGGAGTCCCCAGGTCAGGGCTAAGGTACTTCCGTGGGGCAGAACATAAGATGCTTACTCTATGAAATTTTGCTGGGAGGAGAAAAGTTGGGTGTTAGTTCAAAAGGCAATCAATCACAATGTCTCACAGATGAGGACTCTCTTTCTCATTCTCTCTTAAACATGCACATTAAAATTAAGTGGAATAAAATGAAACCTTTCTGCCACATCATTGCTTTAATACTTTATAGGCAAGGAGCAAATAAATTTAACAAGGAAGATATCCTCATGAAACAGTTCCTGTTAGTTGTGTTTTCATATGGGGAAGGGAACAGCACAGATAGGTGGGAAGTCCTGCATGTTCCTGAGCTGAAGATGGTTATGTGAATGAAGTAATAACTCGTAAGATGAATGCCCCTTAAGACAAAAAAAAAATTGTTAGATGAATGAAATGTCCAGGAATAGGAAAACTTCGTATGACAAATTTTCCACGGGATGCTTCGCAAGACAAATTCAACCCATTGCTATGGGAAACCACATTAAACTTTGTCTTGTTGGATGATATTTTTTGTAGGATGAATTGACCCATGGAATGAATTAAATTCATCTTAAGATGTACCACTGTATACGGCATATTGTTGGAAATGCTCTTGCACGCTTGTAGTGTAATAGGTTCAAACCGAGCATCAGTGTTGCAAATGAAATGAAACCCTTTAAAATAAGTTGCATTTGGTTCCAACTTCGGGCTGACACATATTACATATTAAATGCATGAACCAGTATGGAAACTATTGTCTGTGGCACAGTAGAGGCCAGCGAATGCAAACTCATTTTTTAAAAAAAGTTTGAATCTTCTACAAGTGCCTTGTAGGAATTCACATTTCTCTCAGTACTCTTACTCTTAGATACTTTACATACCTTTATTGGCATTAAAACAAAGAAAATAGAACACAACCAAAACAGTGATGGTAAAACATTGTCAAGTAAAACAATAGGTAAAAGGCCAAAAAGGGAATACACTCTCATTTCTTATTAATAACAGCTACTAAAAAATCTGCAACTTGTAGGGTGACCCATTCGAAATTGTCACAAAGTAAAAAGCTTGTGTATTCCTCTGGGGGGCCAGGGAACATAGACATAATTGGATCTAAAAACTCTTTGCGTAACCTAATATGGGCAGGGCAACGGCACAGTATATGAGAGATTGTGTCCGGTTCGAGATGGCAAAATTTACAAAGCCTCTGGGACGATGGTATACCTAAGTATCTTCCTGAGAGTACTGAGGAGGGGAAAATATTGAGTCTGGCCAACATGAAAGTACGTCTCTTATTTGGATTAATTAGCTTGCGGAAATAACAGAGATCATGGCCAAAGACAGGGGATAAGTTAAAGAAATGTGGAGAGCAGGTCCAATTTAGATTAGAGGAAAGTAATTCAGTTTCTTCTTCAAATAATTTTGCCTTTATGGTCAAGTAAGCTCTTTTAAAATCAAAGTTGGCAAAATAATCAAGAGTAAAGCCTAAGTTGTGAAGTTTGTTTACAAAGAGGGAATCCCAGGTGGAAGTAAAGGGATCCTTTAAGAGGTTGAAAAGTAAGGAACCAGGGGAGGAATTATAATGGAGGGCTAACCAGTATTTGATGGCCCGAGACCATGCCAGAGTGGAAGGTAAGTGAATGCCCAACTCAAGGATCATGGTTGAAAGTTTGATTGTGTTAGGAACACCTAGCATTTGCCTTAAAAAGGAGGCAATTACTAGGTCTACTTTTGTGGAAGCCGCCTTGATCCAAATTGGAACTCCGTACAGAAGCTGACTCAAGGTCTTTGTCTGAAGAGGGCTGCAGGTACATACTGGTTGCCACTATGGTAATGAAAACGGGATACTGCATTCAGATGGAGTTTGGTTGAAGATATTGCCAAGTCTCTATGGAAGTTCCATTCTAATCGGTGGTGGAAATTTATACCTAAATATTTGAATGTTTCTCTCAGTAACACACATGTTTCTTACCTCATCTCAAGTTTCTAGATACAAAGTACACACGGATGGAGCATTTTAAAAGACAGAGAGGCATATGGATATTCTGATGTAAATTGAATTCTAAAATAATTTGTCCTGATACACATATTTTTAGTGGAACCAGCAAGAAAGAGAAACCAGGTTTCTCGACATGCTGAATGACTGTGCCTTAGAGCAACTTGTTATGGAGCCCACCCAAGAACAGGCAACTTTGGATCTAATACTGTGTGATACTCGGGACCTGATCATGGTGAATGTCACTGAGCCTCTGGGGAACAGTGACCATGCTGCAATCTCCTTTGCCTTGCATGTTGGGGGAAGAGTGTTGTGCAAATCAGACACAAAACCCCTTGATTTCCAAAGGGCAGATTTCCCTATTATGAGGAAACTAGTCAGAAAGAAATTGATAGGGAAGGTAAAAAGCATTCAGTCTCTCCAGAGTGCATGGAGCCTGTTTAAAACAATGGTAGTAGAGGCCCAGCACAAGTGCATAACACAAAGAAAGAAAAGGTCATCTAAGTCCAAGGGGGCGCCGGCATAGTTAATGAGTGGAGTTAGAGAAGCTCTAAAGCACAAGAAGAGGTCTTTCCGTAAATGGAAATCCTTCCCAAATGAGGAAAATAAAATGGAACACAAACTCTGGCAAAAGAAATGTAAGAAGATGATAAGAGAGACAAATAAAGACTTTGTGGAATGTATGGTTAGCAATAGAAAGGGAAATAATAAAAAGCTTTAAATATGTTACAAGTAGAAAACCCGCTAGAGAACCAGTTGGCCCTCTGGATGGTGAGGGAGGAAAAGGGGAGGTAATAGAGGACTTGGAAATTACAGAGAAATTAAATGAGTTCTTTGCATCTGTCTTCATGACCGAAGACCTTGGGCAGACTGAATAAAGCATTAAACCAAATACAGGTTAAAAGAGAGGATGTTTTAGGTCTAATTGATAAATTGAAGATCAACAAGTCACTGGGCCCAGATGACATCCACCCAAGGGTTATTAAGGAATTGAGAAATGAAATTGTGGATTTCTTATTGGTGCCAGAGGACTGGAGGATAGCGGATGTCACACCATTTTTAAAAAAAGAAGGAGGGGGGACCTGGGAAACTACAGGCCAGTTAGCCTTATGTCTGTCCCAAGGAAGATGGTAGAAAGCCTCATCCAATCTTAATACACATAGAAGAACAAACCTTGCTGAGGGAAAAGCGGCATGGCTTCTGTAAGGGTAAGTCTTGTCTGACAAATCTTTTAGAATTTTTTGAAAACGTCAACAGGCATGTGGATTTCAGTGAACCAGTGGATATTGTCTGTCTTGATTTTCAGAAGGCTTTGGACACAGTCCCTCACCAAAGGCTGCTGAGAAAATTGCACAGTAAGGGGATAGGTTGAGATCCAACAAACAAAGAGTAGGTGTCAATGGGCAATTTTCACAATGGAGAGAGGTGAAAAGTGATGTGTCTCCAGGTATCTGTCCTGGGACTGGTGCTTTTCAATCTGTTCATAAATGACGTGGAGACAGGGATAAGCAGTGAGGTGGCCACGTTTGCGGATGACACAAATTTTTTCCATGTGGTAAAAACCAAAGAAAATTGTGAAGAGATCCAGAAGGATCTCTCCAAACTGGGGGAATGGCGTGTGAAATGGCAAATGTGTTTCAATGTAGGAAAATGTAAAGTAATGCATATTGGGGCAAAAAAAAAATCAAAACTTTATCTATCAACTCATGGGCTCTGAGCTATTTGTGACGGATCAGGAAAGAGATCTTGGTTTGCTGGTGGACAGCTCCATGAAGGTGTCTACCCAGTGTGTGGCAGTAGTGAAGAAGGCCAATTCCATGCTAGGGATTATCAAAAAGGGGATTGAAAATAAAACAGCCAACATTATAATGCCATTGTACAAAACAATAGTAAGGCCCCACCTGGGGTATTGTGGTCACCGCACCTCAAAAAAGACATTGTGGAACTGGAAAAGGTGCAAAAGAGAGTGACTAAAATGATTACTGGGCTGGTTGAACCTCCCTTATGAGGAAAGGCTAAAACATTTGGGTCTCTTTAGTCTGGAAAAAGGGTGCCTGAGGGGCAATATGATTGAGACATACAAAATAATGCAGGGCATGAGTAAAGTGGATAGAGGGTCGCTCTTCTCCCTCTCACAAAATACCAGAACTAGGGGACATCCACTCAAACTGGGGGTTGGGAGAGTGAGAACAGACAAAAGAAATTATTCACCACAGGATGTGGTGATGGTATCTGGCCTGGATGCCATCAAAAGGGGATTGGACAGATTCTTGGAGGAAAAGTCCATCACAGGTTACAAACCATGATGGAGATGTGTAATCTCCAGGCTTAAAACCGGGGTACTTCAAGGGCCAGATGCAGGGGAGTGGTATCAGGAGACAGATATCTAGTCTTGTGCACTCCCAGACGCATTTGGTGGGGCCACTGTGAGATACAGGAGGCTGGACTAGATGGGCCGTTGGCATGATCCAGCATGGCTCTTCTTATGTTCTTATGTTAACCATATAGGTCTATAAGATCAGACAATATTTATTTATTTATTTATTTATTTATTCATATCCTGTTCATCTGGCCACTCAGGTGGCTGGCAACAATAAAAGCACATTAATATTAAGATCAAACATCAAATTTAAACACAACATAGAAATGAATATGAAAAATAAACCAACATGAGAGAAAAACCATATATCAAAACTATATCAGTTACATTTAAGTATTATAATAAAATAAAATAAGATTGCAGGTGAGGTAGTTTAGGGTGAACATCAGCTCTTATGTTGGAACTGGCTCGGGAAAAGCCTGCCTATAGATACTGGTTTTTAATAAACATCTCAAAAGAGTACAGAGAGGGGGGGCTATTAAATCTCCGATAAGAAATCATTCCAAAAGGATGGTCCCACCACCAAGAACGCACAGCTTATAGTTTTTTTTTCCTTTTGTACCTCTCTCAGGATTAACAATCTTAATTGTCTTCTCTGCGAGGAGTGGATATTATGGGCTGATCTTGATCAAAGAAGGTGTACAACCAGGTAAAGAAGTCCAAAACCATTTAGGGCTTTGTAGCAAGTTAACATCTTGTAGCGTGTCTTTTTTTAAAAATAACTACAAATAACTATTTTAATGAAACTTAAATAAAAAATGGAGGGGTCAGTTTCAAAACATTGATTGTTAGAATAACTTATTATTTTTGAAAAGGAACTTTGCACACTGATCCCTTCAGAACCAGTGTCTGTACGAAATTGATTGTTAAGGAAATTACTATGTAAAATAATTTTGCAGTTTTAAAAAGAAAGCTGGGTGTTAATAAAAACTGTGTCAGTAGCTGCCTCTGGATAACACCAAATTCCATGATTATTTGCCAGTATTTTGGGACTGGTCATTTTCAGTTCTCTAATGTAACTTGACATTAGATACTCAATGTGATGTAGTAGATAAAATAATGGACTGGGACTCATGTCTGAGTTCAGATTCTATGGAAACTCACTGACTAGTCTAGCCACTCCTTAAATTTCTCACTAACTTTGAAAGCTCTTTTAGAATCACTATTAGTCGATTCTGACTTGACATCACATAACAAGAACAACAATGCTGAGTAGAAATTCTGCACACCTTGCCCAGGCACTACTTTCAGTCCCAGCAAAACTGCCTCCAGTCCCTGTCCTCATGTAAGTCAAGGCACACTTGGCTTTCTTCATATAGGCTACTGGCAATAAATGTCCATCATTTCCTCCAGTGGCCAGATTGTAAAAACCCTGGAATGATTTTTAAATTTCCCTTAATTTTCACAGCAACACTAGATGGTTCGTAATAGGTTCCCGCCTCTACAAGGCAAAGAGAACTATAAGATTTTTTTGGCTCAGGCAGGCCTACTCATCAGCAAAAAAATGTGGTGGCTTCCATATGCTTGTTTACCTTTCCTAGCACTTCCTGTGTCTGAGAAGAGAAACAAAAACAAGATGTCTTCTTCATCGGCAGTCAAAACTGTCAAAGCAAATGAAACAAAAACTTGCAGAACTAAATTTGGCAACATAAATGATCAGAGGAAACTAATGTGCATTGCCAGCAAAGTGTGTGAGGAGCTCAAACTTACTGGATACTCTACAAAACACAAACAAGAATTTTTATGCTTAATAGCCAATGCCATGCCACTGACCATGAAGGAGGGGGAACTACATCTGGAGTTTGGGGGGACCATCTCAGGATTCATCAGAAACTTCTGCTGGTGCAGCTCCACCACTGAAATTCAATTGGGAATCTTGTCAAAAGCTCTGCTTAAACATGGATTTCCCAGCTTTCGGTGAAAACCCATTTATTTCTTTGTTGTTGTTGTTCAGTCATTCAGTCATGTCTGACTCTTCGTGACCCCATGGACCAGAGCTCGTCAGGCCTTCCTATCTTCCACTGCCTCCTGGAGCTTGGTCAAATCCATATTGGTTACATCGATGACACCGTCCAACCATCTCATTCTCTGCCGTCCTCTTTTCCTTTTGTCTTCAATCTTTCTCAACATCAGGGACTAGACATGGGCACGATGAGAAAGAATGACGTTTTGAGTTGTCGTTTGTCGGAACGGGTCCGTTTCGGGTCGTTTCTGTTTGTCGCGAAATTTTTCAAAAATTTGTTGTTTCGTTTGTCGTTTGTCGTTTGTGGTTTTCACAGTGCAATTTGACTTCCCAGAGCATAGGGGTGTCCCGCAATCAGGGCCGGCGCTAGGTGTTTTTGCGCCCAAGGCAGCACGCAGGGCGGGGGGCGGGGGGGAGGTGCGGGCGGGCGGCACTGGCGGGGGGCCATGGGTGGGTGGCAACAGTGGCAGGGGGAGGCGCGGACGCTTGAGTGGGCGGGCGGCGGCGCGGGCGGACGGGCGAGTGGGCAGTTAGGATATCACAGAGGTTCTGTTCTTGCCTTGCACCCCAAATGTGTGTGTGTGCAAGCAAATTGAAGTTGGGAAAATAGAAAATAAATGGTAGTATATAATATATTTTTAAAATAAATCCACACCTCCCACTCCCAGTCGAACCTCCCCCTTTATTCAATATCAGAAAAAAATCCTCACAAACCGCCAGAGAAGAAATAAAGAATAAACTGCTATTCCCTTCAGCTGACAAAGCTGCAGGGAATCAAAGAAATTATTTTCTAAATTCAATTCCCTCCCTGCCTGCCTAACTTAAATCCTAAAGCCTCCAGCCTCCCTCCTCAATCTCGAGCGGATCACACCAGCACCAGCAGCCAGCCCTCCTCCCTCAACCACATCCATACACCCGACTGCGATTTCTGGAAGGTGCCTCGGCTTTTTATGCCCTCTGGCACATCCAGAAGTGTCAGTCAAAACCTGGCGATGCCATTGGTGGAATGGTTCAAAAAAATTGCATGGTCCCATCCCATGCCCAGCCCAAATAGGCAGGTCTAAATAAAATAAAATAAAATAAAATAAAATAAAATAAAATAAAATAAAATAAAATAAAATCAATGCAACGTTTTATTGCTATGAAAAAACCCACTGCTGCTACTATTAAAAATCAGGCATTTAAAATAAATAAATTTCACATGTTTCTGTGGTGATTTGGTGTGTTTTTTGACCATTATTTCAAAAGAAAAATTGCGGTCGCCATTTTGGATCCCCCACCACCACATAGCATGGCGATACGATGAGGATGATACCCCCCCCAGCCTGGTGCAAGCAGCCCAGGACAGGAGAAGAAGGGGGAAAGGCTGGGGACCCCCCAGAAACCACCCCTCTGGTAGGTGGCAAAGCCTCAGGCAGGCATATTTTCGCCTGCTTTTTTGGCCGGGAGTCGTTTTTTTTTTTAAAAAAAAACTTTTAAAAACTTTTTCTGTGCTTCGCATTGCGCGATCGCCGTGATTCCACAAACGAAAATGAAAAACCTGACCAAATTTTTCTTTTTGCGGTTCGAGTTCGAGTTCTGACGGCTTAATTATCGTTACTGTTTCTGTTACGTAACGGAAACGATAACCGAAAACGGAAACGACAATTTCACCGAGTCGTGCCCATGTCTATCAGGGACTTTTCCAAGGAGTCCTCTCTCCTCCTGAGGTGGCCAAAGTACTGGAGCCTCAGCTTCAAAATCTGTGTTTATTTCTGGTTTACCTCTAAATTAGCAGAAAGCCACCACAAACCATTTGAAGCAAATATTTTGGTTTCTTCAAATCTGCTTTTCTTGTTTGCTCATGAATGTCAGCATCCATTTTTCACATTTCTTTTCTGAACCGACCCCTGGCTGTTTTATTTAGTTTTATGTTTGCTAAACATAAGGTAAAACCACCTTATATGATTCACTTTAAAACATAACAACAAATATACCAAAATCAAAATGAAACAATAAAACCTAACACAGCATTGAACTTGCAGATACTGTACATATCAATGCAGTGTTAAGATATAATGTAGATAGAATTGTAGTGAGAAAATAATGATACAGTTATGTTTCTGTTATGAGAGTGGGAGCGTTTTTCACAAGGACAATTCAATTTGGAAAACGGATAAAAAAAGGTTTGGTTATTTATTTACTTTGAATATTTCTAGGCTGATTTTCATGGCTATAGCCCATACAGTGTGGCTTATGGAATAAACCCCTATTTTAACAGGGTTAAAACACGAATGAAATTGTCACAATGATTAAAATCATTGTATATAAGGAATTAAAAGAAAAATGTAGCCCGGATAGTAATGGAATGTAAAACACAGCTGAAGTTATCAGCAAAAGAACAGAGTATCTTATGATATCTTAAAGATGAATAAGTTGTATTTTATTTGTGGACTGATGCCCACTTCATAAGATGCATAAGATGCAATTCAAGATCAAGTCAACAACATATATTTGAAAAGATCCAAAGAGAAGAGCCTCTATAAAGGTTTCTATTGTGGAGGCCAGGTGATGGGAGACCACCAGATAAAACTTGCTCATTGCTCTACTTGTACATTACAGGGCCTTTAATGGTGGGCTCAAATTATTGGGTTAAACCTGATAAATTATGAGCCCTGCTATATCAAGTCATGCAGGGCTTTGTAGGTCAGAGCCATCATTTTTAATTTTGCCCACAAAGTTACTTAATAGGCTTCTTATCTGCATGAACCAATTGGTAGAAGTCATCCACAGTTTTGGAGCTGTTGTTGTGGAAGAGTGACCCTATGGATAAGCGGCCTTCAAAATATCCTGTCCTCAACAGCCTGCTCAGCTCTTTTAAATTCAAGTCTGTGGCTTCCTCAAATGGAGTCAATCTACTTTATAGTGGAATTTCCTATTTCCTTGCTGCCTTCATCTTTTCCTGGCATTATTGTCTTTTCCAGCAAATTATGATACACCCAAAGTACAACAGCCCCAATTGTGCTGTTTTTGCCCCACAAAGAAAGCTCAGGTTTATTTGCTCTAGGACCCACTTGCTTGTCCTTCTGGTAATCCAGGGTTTCCACAAAGCTTTCTTTCAGCAACATATTGTGAATGAAGCAGTTTTTAACCCCCACCAGCTTTCTTTACTGCCCAGCTTTCAAACATGTACATAGTAAATAGTTTTGGAGCAATATGCAAATGGCATCCAACTCTCTTGTTCATCCTGTCTTAAAGTGAATGACCCAAATTCATGTTTGATTAGAATGAATGAAAATGAAGCTTATTTCCAAGAACACTAGCTACTCAAAAATGGGGTGGGTGGGGTGGGTGGGGTGGGGTATGGGTGTTTCCCTCTGTTAAGTACTGAAATTGTGAGATTTGCTTGTTTAGGTTTTGCCTCTCTTGTTAGCCTTCTCGTGCCAGATAAAGTTCATTCTGTTCCCTCAATCTTTTAATAATAATTACAATCACTTTTAAAATTTTATTAGCTACTTTAGCGTCAAACTATTAGTCACCGCTCTTTTACTTCTTTAAGCCATTTCATTAAGTGAGTTTATTGATGTTTTTGTTGTTTTAACAAACTTCTTTTAAGTTGCCTTGAAGGGACTTTTTTGCAAGAATTATGGGAAGCAGGTCTTACAAAACAAAACAAATATAGCTAAGTATATATTTGAGTACACAAAGAAAAATTCACTTTACCAATTGCCCTCCCACTCGAAATGATGAGACGAGTCAGGAAGTTGGGGTAACTGGGCCACACTTTATTAAATAAACAACAACAACAACAAGGAGGGGCTGGGCATCAGCACACATGGTTGGAACCCAGGGGTCAGCCGAGACCCCTCCAACAGGGCAGCTTAGGGCAAGACAAACCCCCAGGTGGTGCGGTAACATTACAGCACCCACCGGGCCAGTCAATGTCATTACCCCTCCCTGCATATGATGGCCAATTCTGGGTAACTCCTAGGGCAGGGAGGCGCCCCCTCGTAACCACCCCAGCACCGAAACCTCCTGATCCGCAGTGCCGTGGTTATGGTTACTCGGGGACAGATGTTGTTATATACTCACCACTGCCCTCCATCCGCTTTTACCACCACTGCTGCGGGCCTAGCCTTGCTATGGCCCCGGCCGCCCATTCAGCAGAGCAAGCTCTGCAGCCAGGCCCCTCTTCAGGTCTTGCAGGAAGAGCTCCATACCAACATCCGAAAGGTGAATCCCATCCAGCCTGTATAACTCCACCCTGTAAACGTTAAACTCAGGGTGGCCCACCACCAAACCAAAGTCCCAGCACACAGCCCGGCAGACTTCCTGGTTCACCCCCCTCCGGGAGTGATTCAGTTTCTGCAGGGCACAGTCGGCCCTCCAACACTGGCAGGGAATCATAGTTGACCATACAATCCTAGAGGTGGGAAAAGAGGCCTACCAGGTCGCAAAGTCACCCAAGATCTGGATGACCAAGGACTTGCCTGTTTGCCTGGTCAAGTCATTACCCCTCAGGTGGACCAACAGGATATCCGGGGGCCCTCCCAGTGTGGCGGCCATGGCTGTGGCCCGGAACTCCTGCCACAGCATCCCCCTCTTACCCCGCCATTCAATAATGGCCTCATTACTGAGCCTCAAGTTGGGCCCCCAGCCAGACCGGCGGGCAAACTTCTCCACCCAATAAACAAAGCTGTGGCCTAGAAACACCACTCTGAAATGGGAGGCCTGGGAACTGGGTCCTAAGGAGAAAAAAACAACAGATTACAGAGCCGGCAACGGCTGGACATAACACTTGTAACAATGGGTTTTCCATCTACCCAGCTGGCAGATGGCCGCTTGATCATACCCCAGGGCCGCTGCAGTGGAGGCTGCCCCAATTCAGAAGGAATAGGTTCCAAATGTAAGTCCGCCAATGCCCAGCTGGCGCAAAAGCCTGCCCGAGAGGTTGCCGAATTGGAATTTGGTCAAGGGAGCACCATCCTGGTGCTGGAAAAGGTAGCCGTTGCCCGAGCCCTGCAGCGCCAAGTACGTGCACAGGGCCCGCAGCAGGCAAATGGCCTCCACTGAACAGGGCCACAAGGTAAGTGAAGTCCCCTTGCCACCCTGGTCCATCTTGGACTGGCGCACTCTCACTGTCAGGCTGTTAGGTGTCAATTGTACGTCCGAGAACTTTAGGGCTGTGAAGGAGGAGTCGTGCCGGCCAGAAGCCACAAGCTCACTGATGCAAAGGGCCCCAAAGAAGGCCAGGAAGGATGCTGCCCGAAACAGGGCTACTTCAAAGGCATTCCTGCAGATGTCCAGCCAGCAGCGACTCATTTCTCCTAACAACTGAGATGTAATAGGGAATCTGCTCCACCCCACCAACATACCTCTTACCCAGAAGTCCCCCGTAGTGTCGGAGTGCCCATTAAGTTTGGCATAAAAGGTGAGTGCAGCCAGTCTGCCCTGTAAGGAGCTGGGTGCTAACCCCCTCGAGTGCAGCTGAACAAGGTATCTTTGGATATGCTCAATAGGCAGTGGCCATTGTTGACTTAGCCCTTGGTCAGCCCTGAAGGCGGTGAATTCTGACATCGCTGATGCGTAGCCCCTCTGTGTCCTGGGAGCTACAGAGAGGCCAAGAGCCCGGTTGGCTTCAGCTCGCCAACCCTCCATACCTACTCCGGGATCTCCACAGGCAGATCGGCCGCTCCAGGGGCCAGGGCCCGGAAACGCTCAGCCTGTCGGCGGGACAAAGCATCAGCAATTCCAGTATCCACCCCCGGGACATGCCGGGCGTGTGCCATGATGTTGTACTGTAAGGCCCTTAAGGTAAAGGATCTCACCAGGCGCATTACCCTGGGCAAGTGCGATGACAAATTTTTGACTACGTGGACCACCGTGAGATTGTCGCACCAAAAATGCATGACAGAGTTGGACCATGCCTCCGACCATATGGGGAATAACTCCAGGAAGCATGTCATGCCGGGGGCCAGGTGCCATTGCACCAGTAATCTTTCCAGAAAATTCCAAAACCCAGGCCACCCGCCGCATCCGTGTGGACCTGGAACTGCGCTTCCAGATGAAGATCATCCCTCCAGAAGGATATCCCATTAAATCCAATGAGGAAGGTCTGCCACACAGCCAGATATTCCCTCATGGCTGCCGTTACCCTGGTTCTATGGGTAGCCCTCCATAGCCCTGCCATTGCTGTGCAGAGGCAGCGGAGGAAGGCGCGCCCAGGGGCAACCACCTTGCATGCAAAATTAAGGTGGCCCACTAGCTCCTGCAATTCTTTCAGGGATATTTTATTGTGTGCCATGGCAATGCTAACCCTCTCTCTGAGTGCCTGCAATTTGTCCAGGGGAAGGCGGCATGCCTGGGACCGGGTGTCTATCTCAATGCCCAAAAACATGAGGACTGACAGGGGCCCCTCAGTTTTCTCCTCGGCCAAGGGGAGGCCCAGCTCCCCCGCCAAGGCTCGAAAACTGTCCAGGAGAAATCCACACTGGCCAGAGCCCGCGGGCCCACAGAAAAGAAAATTGTCTAAGTAGTGTGCGGTGCTGCACAAGCCAGTGGCTTGGCACAAACGCCACTCCACAAAGGAACTAAAGGACTCAAATATGGTGCAAGACACCCAGCATCCAAAAGGGAGTGCACGGTCCATGAAAATTTGGCCCCCGAATTGAAACCCCAGCAGCTCAAAGTCGGCAGGGTGCACAGGGAGAAGGCAAAAGGCAGACTTGATGCCGCATTTCGCCATCTCCGCCACCACTCTGCACTTGCGTACCATGCGCACTGCTGCATCAAATCAGGTGTACTTCACTGTACATAGCTCAGGCGGTATGCCATCATTAAGCGAGGCACCGCTCGGGTGCGAGAGGTGATGAATTAACCTAAATTCCCCTGGGGTCTTTTTGGGCACTAGGCCCAAAGGTGAAACCCGCAGGTTGGACACTGTGGGGGACTGGAAGGGGCCAAGGACCCTCCCCTCCCTGACCTCCTTGTCAATTTTTTCCTGTACAAGTTGTCGGACCAGACCGGGCATCTCACCCCCTCGAAAGGGATTCTAAAACCAAATTGGAACCCTTCAATCAGGAAGCGAGCCGCTTCCCCATCGGGATACGCTGCCGCCCACTTCTTAAGCACGTCCAATTTAATTGGGCTGGGGCCCTTTGGGAGGAGCAGCTTCGTCCATCCCAGGCTTGCGCCCCGGGTTTGGATCCCTCGCCTTTCCTTGCTGCGGGCGCGACCTGCTGCAATTAAGGGCTGGGTGCTGGGCTCTGCAGACCGAGCACTCATGCTTGAAGCAGCATTGCTTTTGGGCACATGCTCCCTATCCATTATAATCCCAAAAGACCAGCCGGACTTGAACCGACTGGCCCGCTGCGGCGCGGGCAGGGGTGTTAGGTGGCCCTTTCCTAATCAAGTGGCTGCTATCATACCTTTCACCCAGGGACGGCCTCACCGGGGCCATAAACTGCAGCCAAATGGGCGGCAGGGGCTCATCCCAGCAGAGCAGCGGATCCAGAGCTGCTCTACGACGGAATTCCTTGTCATACTGAAGCCATGTGTGGCCAGGGAAATCTACAAACACCCTGTATATAAGATCCAAATACTTAAGCATAGACTGAGCCCGCCAGGGATGAGCCTGGAGTGACAAGGACATGTATATAAGATAGGCTGGCAGCCACGTGGCCCATGAGTGCTCAGGTATTTTCCTTAATCTCCGCTCTTTGTCCGGAGGGTCCTCCTTGTCCAGCTCCTTTGTATCCAGTTCCCTGTTAAGCAGGCTGAAAATGTCCAAATATTCCCCTCTCCATATTTTCTCTTTGGTTGCTTGTGCCAGGTGATACCCAAAGGGTGAGGCATAATCTCCATATGGGAGAGCCCCGCCCGGCACACTTGCATATCCTGTGGGTGGTACAATCAACGGCCAGGGTGGCATCTCCGGCACCGGCTGCCCCACAGGTGGCCACCCAGAGGTCAAGCTCGGCCACACCTGCTGACCCACCCCCGGGAGCTGGGGTGACACGCCAGCGGGCCCCACTGCTGAGGTCAGGGGGGCCAGCCCCGGAAGCATTGTCTGTGGCTGGAACACTGGAAGCAGCTGGGCAGCAGGCCCCCAAAGGCAGGGGGCGCCAGGGGGGGCACCTTATTATTCATCAGTTATATTACACATGACCTAAATTGGGGTGAAAAAATTGTAACCTAACTCCTAGCATTCTTCACTATTGGCTATGCTGGCTAGGGGTGACGGGGGTCTAAAATCCAGCATATCAAGTCTGTAATCTATTTACGCCTGCTTTAAACTGAATGTTACATTACTGCAGAAAAATATTGTAGTTAGAAATGGGCACGAAACGAACAATTTTTTGTTTCCGTTTTCATTTTTCGTTTCGTTACGCAACAAAACGACAAACGAATTTTGTCTCTAAAATGAAACAAAACGAACAGAAACACCAGAATTTTTGTCGTGCGTTTCGTTTCCATTACTGCAATACAAGTGAATTGCTTTAAATCCTTTAAAAATCACAAAAAATGAAATAAATGGTAACGAAATGGTAACGAAACAATTGAAAATGAAAATGATTTTTTTGCAAAAATTCGCGAAAAACGGAAACGAACCGAAACGGACCCTCCAAACGACAAACGACATGCCATTTTTTTTATTCGTGCCCATCTCTAATTGTAGTAGAAGAATCCCATTGGTTTCCCAGGATACACAAGCACTGGTGTATAAGGCCACTCATTTTGCAATCAATTGTTCAATGCATCCTATAAATGGTCGATCTCTCAAGAAATGAAGTCTAGTTGCCATGACTCAACTTCCAGATAAATAGTCCCTGTTTACACTACTGCAAACTGCTTTGGCTCCCATTATTAGGCTGAGGATAATCCAGAACTGTGTCATTTGTGCTCATGGAGTAATAAAGTTAGATATCAATAATTATCTGCCTGACAAGAGGAAACATAAGCAGCATAAAATATCATTGTTCCCTTATGACATAGAACTCTTCATTTTATTTTATTTAAAAAAATCTCCTAGACATTTATTGCAGATCATTCATATTCCAAAAATTTAACCCTCACATTTCTGTGCAAGAATGCCATTCATGGCTAGTCACGAAAGGAAAAAAAATGACGTTAAGTTGTGAAGCAAATAGTACAATAAAGCCCGGTGCTTCTTTCTCAACTCTTTCAAGCAATTTATCTTCTTTCAGCATTATATTCAACTCCCCCACCCTCCGTCCCTCCTATCACATGAGCCCCCTGTACCAGGCACACATGCACACGCAAAAATCTATAAACTCTTTCCAGGAATACAAAAGCATCCTCTATGATGTTGATAAGAAACAGGACAGTCACTCTCCCCTGACATATTTGTTCTTTAAAAACAAATCAATGGCGCTGAGATTTGGCACCTGAATACAGAGCAACGGCTTGATGAGGCAAAGATTGTCTTCATTAAGGGCATTAATATTCATAGAGAGTAGAAAATCTGACACAAGAGAGGACTCACTAACCTTTTCTCATATTAGATTTTTACTTCTTAACACAATTACAGTCCGGCAATGACTTAATTAATGCTGCTTTTCGTCAGGCTGCTTTAAAGAGCTGTCAATTTGGTCCTACAGAGGCTGTCAACGAAAGAGAAAGACAGTCATGGAGGCTAAAAAAGACACAGGAAGGAATTCAAACACTTAATAACATTCAAAGTGCTATGCAAAGTCACACATCAGCCTGGATTAAAGCAATTTTTTTTTGTCTTTTCTCCTTCCCTACTTATGCTAATAATACACAGGTACAGAGACAGGGCAGTTATCAACTTGTGGCTTGCGAATGGTGGACAGAGAACAGAAGGAGACAGTCACCCAAATTACTTTATCCTTTCCATCACAAGTATCAGGCACAGTTAAACCTTTCAGAAAAAGAAAGTATCCAAATACAACTTAATTGGCCACATAATATGAAATATATTGCAAATACAAATCTGTCTGCTGAAGTTTCTTTGGCGTTTCTACCAGGAGCAAATCAGCTTGAACATGTAACAGTACAGTAAAAGAAATTCAACTAGACTACTCTCTGTGTGTGTTGATTCAGAAGTAAACCCCCATGATTCTCATTCGGGCCTACTTGGGTTAATGAATATGGGAATTCAGCCTTGACTATCTGAATGTGTGACCGCATAGCTGATGGAGGTACTTGATATCTTATCTCTGGTGCAGGGATAAGATGTAAAGAGGGAAGAGAAGCTTTCAGTTTCTCTTGTAGGAAAAAAACTTACCATATTTTGTCATTTACAAGACACTATTTGTTTTCTAAAATTGTTAGGCTAAAAATGAGGGTCGTCTTATACATTGTAGGCGGGTGGTGTGTGTTCCTCTTTCTCACTTCAGTGCCTTCTTTTCGCATCCACAAGCCAAACATTATGGCAGCATCCAGGAGTGCAGAGGCACTTATCACAATCCCCTCTTTTATGCACACACATATACATTTTTAAGGTGCCTGTACTTGCCTAGGAGCCTGGTTGATTCCACCCTCACTGTGGCTGCCTCTCTCTTATGGCCAGCCGTTCCCTCACTCAGCGCCCCTTTTGCATGGATGTGTTAGACTGTGAGCATCTTTCATACAATTCTGGTCACTGCATCACAAAAAAGGCATAGTAGAACTGGAAAAGGTGTAGAAGAGAGCAACTAAAATGATTACTGGGATAGGGGACCTCCCTTATGAGGAAAAGCTACAACATTTGGGGATCTTTAGTCTGGAAAAAAGGTGCCTGAGGGGGGATATGATTGAGACGTACAACATAATGTAGGCCATGAGTAAAGTGGATAGAGGGACGCTCTTTTCCCTCACCCAAAATACCAGAACTAGGGGACATACACTCAAACTGAGGGTTGGGAAAGTGAGAACAGACACAAGAAAATATTTTTTTCACCCAGCACGTTGTTAGTCTGTGGAACTCCCTGCCACAGGATTTGGTGATAACATCTAGTCTGGATGCCTTCAAAAGGGGATTGGGCAGATTCCTGGAGGAAAAGTCCATCACAGGTTACACACCATGATGGAGATGTGCAATCTCCAGGCTTAAAACCAGGGTACTTCAAGGGCCAGATGCAGGGGAGTGGTATCAGGAGACAGATATCTAGTTTCGTGCACTCCCAGACACATTTCGTGGGCCACTATGAGATACAGGAAGCTGGACTAGATGGGCCTTTGTCCTGATCCATCATGGCTCTTCTTATGTTCTTATGTTCTTATCTGGGGAAGTGGCTTTTAGGATTGCACAAGAGATTTAAAAACAAAGCTGAGAAAAAAGAGCCCATTCTACCTACGTCCGCCAGGTCCAAGGCAAGAAGACAGGAAGGATCTTTCCAGGATGGACTCCTCTTTCTCAGCTTTGTTTTTAAACCTCTGTCATCCTGTGAAAGTCAAGCAAGGGACAGCAGCCTACATGAATCTCATGCAAGCCTAAAAGTCGCTGCCTCACGATGCTCAAGATCTAACACATGCTGAGGGGCAAAAGGGTGGTGAGCAAGGGAATGGCAGCACATAAGAGAGAGTCAGCCATGGGAAATTTCCCAAAGGTGAGGAAAATAGTAAAAAAGAAGCTGAAAGGGAAATTGAGAGAGTCCAAACACTCCAAGAGGCATGGAGGTTGCTCACAAAAACAATAACAGAGGTCCAATTGGAATGCATACCCAAAAGGAAAAAGGGTACTGCCAGGTCCAAGAAAACTCAGGTGTGGCTCACAGGAGCTCTTCAGGAAGTGAGCAAAAGCAAGAAAACCTCATTTAGAAGATGGAAGGCTTATCCAAACGAGGACAACAGGCAGGAATATAAATTCTGGCAGAACAAATGCAAGGCAACAATCAGGAAAGGAAAGCAAGATTTGGAGGAGCGTATAGCTAAAAACACTCAAAGAAATAACAAGGAACTCATTTACATTAGAAGTAAGAATCCAACTAGGAAGGCTATTGGGCTATTAGATGATAATGGAAGACAGGGAATTATTAAAGAGGAAACAGAGATTGCAGAGAGACTCAATGAATTCTTTGCTTCAGTATTCACTGAATAAGACAGAGACCACATGCTCCAAACAGAGCCTATCTTCGTAGGGAGGGAAACCAAAGAATTAAGCCAGATAGAAATAACCAGGGAGGGGGTCCTTGCATGTCTTGTTTAACTAAATGCTAACAAATCACCAGGACCAGATGGCATCCATCCACGAGTTCTCAAGGAACTTAAAGATGAAATTGCTGAGGTCCTGGCCAAAATATATAATCTTTCCTCAAATCAGGCACTGTGCCTGATGACTGGAAGGTAGCAAATGTCACATCATGAAGAGGTTATCCAGGAAATTATCAACCAGTCAGTTTGACACGTGTCTCAGGTAAAGTGATGGAAACCTTCCTAAAATATAAAAATAAAAGGCATATAGAAGAGAAGCTGCTGCTGAAGGAGAGCCAACATGGCTTCTGCAAGAGCAAATCATGACTCACTCATCTGTTGGAATTCCTTGAGAGTGTCCACAAGCATGTGGATAAGGGAGATGCAGTGATACTGATTATCTGGACTTTCAGAAGGCTTTTGACAAAGTCCCGCACCAAAGGCTCTTGAATATACTTGCTAGTCTTGGAATGAAGGGACAGGTCTTGTCCTTGATCAGCAACTGGCTAAGGGACAGGAAACAGAAGGTAGCACTAAATGGACACTTCTCCAAGTGGAGGAGGTAAAGAGTGGGGTCTCCCAAGGTTCAGTACTGGGACCCCTGCTTTTCAATCTCTTCATAAATGATCTAGAAGTAGGAGTAAATAGCAAGGTAGCCAAATTTGCCAATGACACTAAGTTATACTGGGTAGTAAAAATTGAGGGAGATTGTGGGGAGCTCCAGAGAGAACTTCAACATTAACAAGTGCAAATGAACTTCAACATTAACCAGTGCAGAGTGATGCACGTTGAAGATGCTGGCCACAGAGTCCGATGAAATGTCAGGAAGAAAAACTTCCAGAACATAGCCAAACAGCCCCAAAAACTCACAACAGCTATTTTCTGATAGAATTTACTACTATTGCAATTCTTATAGTTCAAAAAGTCTCTTACTCCAATGCTGTGGTGGGAAGTGTCATACTTCTGTTTGCATCGCAGTCATTATTTCTGATTCTGCATGTATAAGTGAAACATGTGCATTTTTGAGCAAAAATGTGTCTTCATTTATCTCTTGAAGCTCAAATACTGTATATAGCTGGTGGGTTATATTTAGCTTAGTAGAGGAGGCAGCCAAAATATATTTTCTAGATTAAAGCTCACAGAATCACCTACCCAGTTCATCATAATCTATTTCATCTCCTGTACTGGTGTTCCTCCTTTCTTAGTTCTCTGGTTGAAGTCCTGTTCAACATTTCTCTTCCTTCAGTGATAAGACAGGTAAGGACATAACAAAGGGTCTTCCCCCCCTTTTCTCATTCATCTCCCTAGATTTTATAATTTTCTCTCCTACACAATATAATTTGACCACTCCTCCTCTCTCATTATTGGCCTTCTTGCATTATGTTTTACAGGTGGTTTGGGGGTGCTTTTGGAATGAGGCAGGAGTCCCTTTTACATTATTCTTTGTTCACCTAATTTACTTTTAAAAATTCCCCTCTGCTTTTTCACCTATGTTTTTAGAGCTGATTTACAACCTGTGGTGGATTTTATGTACATTGGCTAATTCTTAATTATTTATTTCTAAGTGAAAATCAGTGGTGGCTATGTGTTTTGGGAATAATTTTTTTTAAAATATGAATTTCATCAAAGTAAGGTTCCTCACATGAGACAAACAACAGCTTCACAGGTGATGTGAATCAAATCTACTCTTACCTTTTTATAAGAGAGAAATCCTAATGGGGCACCTCCCTTGATCTATCTAGCTATTAACGTTGCTCTTTCAAAGGGTATTTTCAAATTTGCATTTTCACTAATAATAGCCAATGAGGCTTGTAATTTTAAGAGTACGTCTATTCCTCCACCTGGACCAGTATTTCTCAGTGCTCCATTTTCATCATAGACTATTCCATTCCAGGAATTATACTGGAGTGAAAGTTTAGTGGAACTCTGAAAGAAAAAAGGAGAGTTTGTTTGTGCCTCATGCAAGGAGGAAAGCTTAATAATGCATCTGTTAAGTACAGTCTCCACAGCAGAGTTTGGGAAGTTGGCGTTAATAATATTTCATCCAATTGCAGTACTCATTACTTTCCTATCACTGTATGCAACTTTTTTTTTGAAAAACACCCTTTATGACTCATAAGAGAATAAATGAAAACATTAAAAATTCCTTTTAATATACAGTGGGCCCTCGTATAACAAACAGTTTGTATAACATAAAATCTGTACAACATAAAAAATTCCAGAGATAGGGGAAATTTGCTTAACAGAATCGCCTATGGGGAGAATCAGTATGACATAAAAATTGTCATGATTATGGATTACTGTTTTCAATGCATTCCTATGGGAAATTTGTAAAAAGGAAAATTTGCTTAACATAATTTCATTTGGAACAAATTAATTCCTTTATACAAGGTACAATTGTACTTTGAAAAGTACCTGAATGCGTAAGTAGTGTAGAGATACCCCCCTCGGGGAAAAGGCCGTGACCCCAGATGCCTGGGCAGGCATGGCCCTTGGAAGCTCCTCGACCCCACCTTTGCGGGGATGCCCAGGAGGGGGAGAGTTGATTTCTCGGCTAAGCCTGTAAACAGGATGCTCTTCTGGTGTCCGTATCTCCCAAGGAGATTAGAAAAGCATGAGCCCTGGGACACACATCCGCGTGGCATTCTCAGAAAAGCTTTCCCATGGCCAGTGAAACTCAGGGGCTACATGAACACCTGCAGGTAGTCTTTTCTCTGTAAATGACTCTTTGTCCCTCCACTTGTAATGCCTTGTTGTACCTAATAAAAAGCGTTGAGATGCTAGAGAGGGCAGACTCAGAGCAATCTGCTTGATCCCCATCAATGTGTCGTATAGTCATTCCTACAAAGTAGAACATCTTTTACATTGAAGTAAAAAAAGGAGGGAGCCATGTGGGCATTACAAATGCAAATGCAAGACTAGGCGATAGGTGATACCTTTATAGGCCACTAATAAAATAACAAAAAAAAATCATTGCAAGCTTTCAAGGGCAATGTCCTCTTTGTCAAAGCATGTACCAAAAGTCCAAACAGGGCAAAACATGTGGTTTGCCGGGAGATTATTCTTAGATGTTAAGTTCTTGGCGAGATGCTATTCCCCAGGCACATTTCTCTTAGATTACGCAGGAAGCAGCAGGGTGTCATGAATGAGTTTTAAAAGGCAGAACTAGATAATACAATCCAGGGTTTTCAGAGGGATCCTACCAAGCTGTCATTGGCTGGACTCCTTTAAAAATGACCCAGTCAGCACCGGGGGGGGGGGATCCCCAGGTGGTGACGACTGCCCCCAACCACTGGTCAGCTGTTGTACAGGGCCCTACTGGCTGCCCCCAAGTGCTGATCAGCTGGCACACGGGGCCCTACCAGCTGCCCCCGAGCACTGATCAGCTGGCACATAGGATAAGTGCTGATCACCCGGTATGTGGGGCCCTGCTGGCTGCCCCTTCCTTCTGCTTGTTCTGTGTGCTGTTTGTCAAAAAAAAAGAAGAAGAAGAAGAAGAAGAAGAAGAAGAAGAAGAAGAAGAAGAA
>JAHTLZ010000129.1:91412027-91441271 GCA_023846285.1 Phrynocephalus versicolor | reverse complement strand
AAGAAGAAGAAGAAGAAGAAGAAGAAGAAGAAGAAGAAGAAGAAGAAGAAAGAAAAAAGAAAGAAGAAAGAAAGAAAAACGGAATGGAATGTTAGAAAATAATACTGTTTTTTTTTTTAAACAAAAGAAGCCAGATTGACTGCTTCTGCACATATATATGTTGCCCAGCTAGCTGGTAGACAGGACCACTCTCTGTGCATGCCCCCATCTATCACCTGGCGATAGGCATATGTGCAGAGGCAGTGAGCCTGGCTCCTGGAAGGGGAGCCAGCTCACTGTCTCTGATGGTGGTGGTGGTGGTGGTGGCGGCAGGGCCAGGTTGGGAGATGATGAGGGGTGTGGTGTTCCACGCTTGTTAGAAAAAACAGTTCATCACTTCTCGGCCTTTTGGCTAAGATCAAGTGTAAAAATAGTTCATTATCATTACATATAGCATGCATTGCTAATAATATATACCTTTCAAAGCCTGATCCAGAGTTAAGCTTCTAAGAGTGCCATACTGTTTAAACACTGCACCGGTTGGTTCTTTTTGCTCTGTAGCTAAGGAGAGCTGCAACTGGCTTTTTATTAATCAATAGTGCACGAATTCCCTGTTCCATTTTGGGTGTTACTTCTGTCTGTTTGGACTGGCACATCTCAGTTAAAGTGATTAGTAGCATTTGTGCCCATGATGACATATGCTGAGCAGGCCTTGCAAATATCAACAGCTGTGAGAAAGCATTAGTCTGGAATTTTCTACATGCTTCTCCTTCAACTCCCAATCTGTGACACAAAACACACATTTGCCCCCTCTCGTGAGGACATATGTGTCTTTGAACACATAGTTTCTAAATTTCACATTTGACTCTGTTACAATACAATTCACACAGCTTCATCCATCTTGTTTTTCTAACTTGGATTTTAAAAAAGTCTAGAGTCAAAGGAATTTCTGAAGTCCTGCTTTCAGGGGCAGAATAGATGTTCTTCATATTATCATGTTTAGAGATGGGCACGACTTAGCGGTATTCCCGTTTCCGTTTCCGTTACTCGGTTCCGTTACTCTATGGAAACGGTAACGGGAATTACTCTGCCAGAATTCGAGCTCGAACCTACGAACGAACAATTTTGGTCTGATTTGTTGTGCTTGTTACTTGCATCGTGCGATCGCGCGATGCCATGCAGCACAGAAAAAAAGTTTTTAAAAGTTAAAAAAACCTGGTTCCCGGCCAAAAAGCAGGTGGAAAAATGCCTGCCATGCCTCAGGGCACCTACCAGAGGGCTGGCTTCTGGAGGTCCCCGGCTCCCCCCCTCCTCCGTCCTGGGCTGCTCTGGTGGGACTCGCCGCAGGCTCGCAGCCAGCAACAAGCCCAGTCTCGCCGCCGGCCGCCGCAAATTAAAGCGCAAGCAAGTGGCACAGACAGCACAGGAAAAAAGTTTTAAACTCTCCCCCCCACCCATTCCTGGGCCAAAAAGCAGGCGGAAAAATGCCTGCTTGACTAAGGGCGCAGGGCACCTACCGGAGGGGTGGTTTCTGGAGGGGGGTCCCACCTCGCCCCCATCCTGGGCAGCCGGACTCGAGTCGCCATGCCATGCGGTGCAGGCGGGAGATCCAAAATGGGGCGGCAAACGCAATATTGTTTTTGAAATCGTGGTCCAAAAACACACAAGCACAACAGAAACACGCGGAAATTTATAAACTGCCAGATTTTTCACAGTAGCAGTGGGTTTTTTCTTGCAACAAAATGTCTCTCCTCTCCTCCTCTGTCCTCCATTGATTTTATTTTATTTTATTTTTTTACACCTGCGCAATGATGGGCTGGCCGAGTGACCAGCCATGTGGGAGTGGACGACCATGCAAATTTTTGGAGCCATCCCACCAATCGCATGGCCACTTGGCCATGGAGACTTCTGGGATGTGCCAAAAAGCCCCCTAAAACCTGCCCTAGCCCCCTAACCCTAACCCTAATCCTTGACTCCTTACCCATACGTCACAGACTGTCTTCTTAGTGGGTCAGAGAGGCACCCAGAGGTGCAACCCACTAGCCCACCATAACCTTACCCGTCACTAGCCTAACCCTAGCCCTGGCACTAACCCACCTTAACCCTAAGCCAGATCTACTTGCATTGCACTACACGCAAGTACGATTCCTTTCTTTGTGAGACATAGCAGGTGCAACCCAGTCATGGTTCTCCTGGACGGATGGTCGTACCAGTGCACCGGTCTCATAGTCTGCAACTGGTATGCATATCCATATGGCTATGTATGCCATTTTGCAGCAGCTGGTGAGGAGGGGAGACCCCCATGTTGAGGGGTCTCTTGGAGCTTGCTTCCCCTTCCTAGTGGGTGAGGATAGGAGGCACCCAGGGGGGCCTCCAGGAGCCCGCTTTCCCTTCCTAGCGGGCCAGAGGAGGCACCCACCCCACAGAGGTGCCTCCAGGAGCCCGCTACCCCCCAAAAAACCAGTACTAACGAAAATGAAAAAACGAAAAAATGAACCAACTAATTTTTGCAAATTTTCGCGAAAAATGGAACCAACCCGAAACGGAACCGGCCCGACTAACGACAACTCGAAAAAAATTTTTTTCAAGTCGTGCCCATCTCTAATCATGTTTAATGTTTAATTATTTTTAATATATAGTTTTGTATGGCATTTTAACTTCTTTTTGTATGATTTTAATTGTTGTAATCTGCCTTGGGCCCCCTGTGAGGGGAAAGGTGGCATATAAATGACATGAAATAATATCATATCTAGTACAGTGGTAGCTCTATATACATGTTTAAGCCGTTCCGAATGCATGCTCATAAGTTGAACAACTTGTAAGTACAGTAGCCGTATCGGGAAAAAAATAAAATACAGTGATGCCTCTGATAACAAATTTAATTCGTTCTCAGAGGCAATTTGTTATCCAAAAAAATGTTATCCAAAACGTGGTTCCCCATTGAAATGAATGGGAAACCAATCAATCTGCTCCAGAGGTCCAAGAAAAGGCAAAAAAGCTGGGTGTGTGTGTCCAGGCCTCTTTGAAGGCCTGCAGTGCTGGAACACCCCCTCCAGAATACCTCCCCTGCAAGTGCAATGCAAACATGGAGAGGAGAAACTAGCAAGACTACCCCAGCCTATTCCTACCCAAGGTGCAATGGGGAAAAATGCAAACAGACAAACATAAGCAGCAAGAAATTCCAGTCTGTTCTTGCCTGCAGAGCAATGGAAAAGATTGCAAACATGGACAGAAGAAAGCAGCATGACTACCCGAGCCTGTTCCTGCCAAAACCACAAAGAAACGCAGTTTCTAGCTCCCTGCTTTTCCAATTTCTAAAGGTACAAATCCCTCAGCAAAACATGTCCAGAATGGCTAAGAAAAACCATGAAAAAAACACTCTAACTCCTCCCACCTACCCCAAATTACAGGGGGTGCAATACATCCAGGGTACACTTTTTTCACAAACATTTGTTATCTGAGGCAGTCCACAGGGAACATTTGTTATCCTAGGCAGCCCTAAACCCAGAGATTTCCATTTGTTATCTGAAAAATTTGTTATCAGAGGCATTCTTTATCCAAAATCCCCACCTGGGAGGCAGGGATTGCAAGGAAGAAGGAAGGAAGCAGAGGTAAATTGAAGCTCAGTTTGAATTTACCTTTGCCTCCTTCTGTCTCCTGTGCTCCTCCATCTTCCCAAGGGGGGGGTTGGACAGGGAGGGCTGTGGGCAGTGGGGGCTGGCCTGAGAGGAGGGGGTTGCAGGGAAGAAAAGAGCAGTCAGTCAGGGAATTTACTTCTGTCTGGCTTCTCCTTTCCTCCTACCCCCACCTCCCAGCTGGGATTGAGCTATCAAAATCAGCTGTGAGGCAGGGCAAGGAGGCATTTGAATCACTCACCACACCAGCTAGAGCGCTGGTGCCATGGAGGATTCATTTCATTTCATTTTGTTTCATAAGCAACAATTTTTTGAAAAATTTCATTACTTATGATGCAAAATGAAACATGGGGCGGGAGACAAAATGGAACGAAACGAAACATAGTTTTTTTCCATTTTGTGCCCATCCCTAATAATACCTTAGTAATTCTTAGCCAAAGTCTTTCTCCATGTTCCTTCTCCATCAGAGGCTGAAAGATCGTCCACAAAGCAGAAGACTTCCACTGAAGTGACACCCTAGGTTTTCCAAAATGGTTTCCTTAATGTCAGGAACATGGACCAATATCCTGTTTGTTTCCTCCATTTGTGTAATGGCTTGATTCAAGTGCAATTGTTTTTTTATTGCCATTTGCACATCGAGCTATTAGAGATGGGCACGACTCAGAAAAATTGTTCGTTTTCATTTTCGTTTTCGGCTAGGGGTCCGTTTCGGCTCGTTTCCGTTTTCGTGAGCTAATTTCAAAATTTTTTGTTTTCGTTTCGTTACGTAACGAAAACGAAAAAATGAAAACGAAAATGAAAAATTTTCCGTTTCTTCCCATTTAGCTCCATTATGTGTTTTTCCAGTAACGAAAAACGAAAATTGGCTCAAAATTAGTCGTTTCGTTTCCGTTTTCGTTCCAGTTCTGAGCCGTTTTTCATTTTTCGTTTCATTACGTAACGGAAACGAAAAACGAAAACGAAAACAAAAATACCGCTAAGTCGTGCCCATCTGTACGAGCTATTCATCTCTAGTCCACTGGGCACATGTCAGCGTGGTTTTTAACAGGGCAAACACTGGCTTGTCTGGCGGTAATCTAAAGATTGCTGGACAAACTGCAGAGTGCTCCATCCATGGAGGAGCTATGCTCTGTGGCTGCTAATAGAATTCTAGCCATTGTTGTTAGGTTCCAGGCCAAAACAGTTCAATTGTTCATATTGATTCTTCAAATTTAGTCTACTCTATTCTTATTTGTTGTGGGCAGAGATAAGTTCCTTTTCTGGACTACAGAATACAGATCAGCATGGGCAGGTATTCTGGGAGAAGTCGTTTACAAAGGTAACATTTCCCATCACTGGTTTTGACTATTTATTTTAGACTCTATCCTGCCATGAAATTTCATATGCTGAAGGGCAATATATAAACATTTATAATTTAATAAAATAATAAACTGTAATATTTTAAGCTGTATTTGTTTCAATAGCATTTTAAGACCGATGACATCATGTTTTAAAACACAATCCTTATGTGACTACTCTGCAGTAAATCCTGTCGGGTTCCGAGAGGTTTACTGGCAGGAAAAATACTATAGGATTATAGCCTAAATAATTTTCTCCACTCAAAATACAGAAAATCAAATTGAAAACTACACCAATACAGTGAATATTCCTTTTTTAAAAAAAAAAAAGCTTGTGGGGAAATATGTTTGTGTAGACACCAGAGGTCTAAAAGACACAGTCTAAATTGAACAGCATGGGCTGAACATGTTTGCTGAATTACCTTGTTGACAAGGGTAGAATTATACATTTGAATCCATTAGCTGAAAAGATCCATAAACATTTGGATAATGGCCTTTTCCATCTCGCCCCCAGTCTATCACACATTTCAGATTTCTCCCCCTTCCAAATAATGTTCTTGTGCCTAAAATATTACAACTGAAAGGCATTCCAGCAAACAAGCAACAGAAGCATTAAGGACATATCTCTAATTTCAACTGAAACCTGCTTTCTTCCTTCTCAATTCCTGTTCTTCAGTTGCAAACATTTTCCTGTGAAAAGAAAGAAATGTCAGCAAGAATGTCTTGCATGTGCCTAACTCTAAGGGATTATATACAGTACATAGAAGTAAGTCAAAGAGACAAATCATGATTGAGTTTTAAAAGCTGGTTACTCTGTTTCTCAGGTGATAGAGATATAATGTCAAAGGATATCTATGAGGAGTCCCTTATTTGTTTAAACAATCATGTTTAGCAGATAAGAATACTGAATTATTACTTATTATGCTTCAGCAACACTGGGAATAGGGGCACCAGCCCCCCCCCCCGTAAGTCAAAATCCAAGTATTAAACCCCTCAAAACATAACCGTCAGAGTGACCTTATTGTCAGATGAGCAGTATATTAAACAAGCAAGCAAACAAACAAACAAACAAATACAGAGCATAAACACACATAATCGTAACACACATTCACACACCTACTGACCCTGATTCATGTCAGCCTCCTGGCATGCCCCAGCACCCTCCCCAATCACCATATGGAACTGCCATGACAAGAGAGGGAGCCAGCCGGACCACCGCCACCAGGCTGGGCACTGCCACACAGCAAACAAAAGAGCCCAGGCCTAGTCCAAAACATGCATTTCTCAAGCCTCTTCCTGGAGATGAATAGCAGCACATAATTCATTGGATTTTAAAAATGTTTCTTCTATCCATTTTCTCATGTCCGACTCTTGGTCACTTTGTGGATCAATGCTCTCCACGCCTTTCTATTAGAGATGGGCATGAAATGGAAATATAGTGTTTCGTTTCTGTAGTAGTTTCGTTTTGTTTCATTTATAATGAATTTCTAAAGTAGTTTAGTTATAAAATGAAAAAAATTTGAAACAAAACACTATAGTCCCCTGGGTCCTAAAGGACCAAAATGGCAGGGGAGCTTCCTCAGGCAATTCTAGGTAACCCCTTGAAATTTGGAATTACCTCATTGTTGATTTTGATACTGACTCTCACATTTTCAGCTGTTGCTGTTAGTTTTGTTTTCTTGGTGTAGAGACTCAATCCAGGTTTTTCACTTTCATTTTCAACTAGTGGATTAGCCATTCTAGATAGTTCATATTTCCCACCAGCAGTGTTATATCATCTGCACACCAAAGGTTGTTGATGTCCCTACCACCTATTTGTACCTCAACAGCAGATTCTTCCAGATGTGTCTTTCTCATAACTACTTGAGTACAAGTTATATAATGAAGGTGATAGAATACAATATATATTAAATATGCATTTATTTAAAAAGCATGTGCATAACTAATACCTTTAATGCCATTAAATATTTATGGAATGGAATGGAAAATGGAATTAATACCATGTGGCTCAGATCTTTGCAATTCAAGGGAGAAGTGCATGTTGAGGAAGAACCAGATTCTCAACATATTTGCTTGCCATGCTAATCCTTGCAAGGGATGCAAATATGTTTTGGGCACTGGCTCCCATCATCCCTCAGGGAATCTAGAGTCCAACAATTTCAGGATAAGATAGGCAAATTGTTTGGATATTTCCATTGTGTGCAGATGCCTCCTCACCCTCTTCATATTGGGTTGATTAGAGGTGGGCTTCCCATTGGACCATGATATCTGATACCATGACCCAATTATAAGGATGAGGACAAAATCAGTAGCGGCACTTGAGTAGGGATCCACCTAGTGCTGGCTCAAGCGTCATTTATCATAGGCCCTGCTGCACTTACAATTTTGCATGGTTAAATTGTATCTTAACAGAAAGTGTCCACCATCACCTTGCTTAGTGCTATCCCTGATCCGGAAGGCCTTCCTACATTCTCTGTCTCCGCTGTACAATAACAAAGATTTCAATGTTTGGTGTGAGTGAAAGAACTTAGGACCAATGCTAAGAGAAGGAAACAGGGGGGGGGTCATTAATGAAATCACTCCTTGATGTGACCCACCTCACCCCAAACTTGTTCTCATAATCATCAGGAAACAGTAATGCAGGACATTATAAGAAGCAAAGTGGCTTCTGTCACTGACACACTAAGCTTGTTTAGACAACAAACAACTAAGCATAATCGTGTCTTCACGTTACACAGGTGCTAGGTTTGGGATCCAACTCACAAAAAAGGGAGCTATACAGAAAGGGGTTTAGATCAATTCCAAGCCTATATCTCTGAACAGACATTTGAAACTGGAATCCGTAATTTGTGTGCCATTCTACCGAAGTGCAAAGGATGGAGGTGCACAGTAAAAGGAGATTTAGTTTTATTTCATTTTTTTCTCCTCTTCACCACAAGTTTGTGGCTGAGCCAAATGTAATCAGATTTGGCTCCCATGCAGGAATTAGCATGACTGAAAAGTATGCCAGGTTTCAAAACAATTTCTAACAGTTTCTGAGATTCTGGGTAAGCATTGGCGGGGGTGGGGAATGATATGTTGTGTGGTGCCCAAATCAGCCAACTGCTGTCACTGAATAATTAGATTTGCTAGGAAAAGAAGGCGAAGTCTTCTTTAAAAATTATTGGACAATAACATTGAAACTGCATGAAGCCAAAAAAAGGAAATAAAAAGATTTGTACAGCAATAATTTGAAAACTATTTTAAAGCCTTAAAAGATTATGCTGTTAAGGTGCAACACTCAATATGCCAACAAATTTGGAAAACTCAGCAGTGGCCAGAGGACTGGAAAAGATCGGTCTACATCCCAATCCCAAAGAAGGGCAGCACCAAAGAATGCTCCAACTATTGTATAATTGTACTCATTTCACATGGTAGCAAGGTTATGCTCAAAATTCTACAAGGGAGGCTTCATCAGTATGTGGACAGAGAACTCCCAGAAGTGCAAGCTGGATTTTGAAAGGGCAGAGGAACTAGAGATCAAATTGCCAACATGTGCTGGATTATGGAGAAAGCTAGAGAGTTCCAGAAAAACATCTACTTCTGTTTTATTGACTATGCCAAAGCCTGTGACTATGTGGACCACAACAAACCAGCTTCTCTGTCTCCTAAGAAATCTGTAATCTAAATTTTCATCCAGTAGAAGCAATGTTTTCCCAACCTCATACAAGTATTATTAGGTGCAGAAAGCTGTACTCAGGTTGGGCCCATTTCATGTGTTTGAACGAACAGTAGATTTGCTCTTGTGGCTTATAACTGCGTACTTAGTCTATCTTAATGGGTTTTATGGGGGTTGGTTGTACTCGATTTAAATGATTTTATGGGTAAATTTCATTCTGCTTGTTTTTACTCTTTTGTGAAGGTCATAATTCACAAATTCTGGTGGAAAGGTGATGTATAAGTGAAACAAACAAGCAGACATCAGGAATGCAGTCAAAGAAAAGTACAATGAGTTTTGGTTTGCCAGTGTTGCCCTACATTCAATCGATATCTGAACCCTCATTGAAATATTGCTTTGGTGAACCTTGAGTTTGAAGCAAAAGAAAATTTCTATCAGCAGTGTTTAATCTATGAGTCTCCCATGCTAATTCTCACTGGATGCTGCAGAAATAGGTGATAAATATGTATCTGTGTCTGATTTATAACATACAGTAGGACCCCTGTATCCACTGATTCATTAACCACTGATTCAGTTATCCACAGTTGACAGAGGAAAAATAAATAAATAATTCAGCAGCCACAAAGCGAGCTACTGTTGCAAACAGCAGATGTAAAGCAGGCTACTGCTGTAAAACAGCAGTTGTCAAGCAAGCTACTGCCACGAAACAGCAGTTTTTTTGTGGGGGCAGCATTCTCTCTCATCCACAGTTTTTGTTATCCATGGGAAGGCCTGGAACCATTGCCAAGTGGATACCGGAATCCTACTTTATTCTATAAGCAGTTCTGTTATTGGTTGTGTGACACAATTTGAATTGTCTGAGAACCAAATCCACCCACAGCGATGTGCACCAGTATTCACTTGGCATGCCAGGTGACATCCTTCCTGCAACATGTCTGTCATTATAACAGTGTCTGTGGTTTGTGTCTTTTGATGCCCAGAGAGAACTTTGCACTATAGAGTGGTGTATGAACTGAAATAAATAAGAGAATGGATGGATGAATGAATGAATGAATGAAATTTTCTTGCAGCACGACTTTCCACAAACTCTTAAAGCCTCTACTTATAGGGTGGGTGGGGTAGTTGCTGTTGACAGTGACCACTTCTACATCACCAGAAAGGACAGCTCTTCAAACAGAGGACATAGGTCAACCTACTGAGCTATAAAGACAATAGATTCAACAAACAGTGACCTTCTGTTGGTCTGACCTCTGCCTTTGCAGAAGAGCAGGCCAAATCTTCCTGTTAGCTACTAGCTAATGCCCATATAGATCTCATCCCTTTCCATCCAATTTGATTATGAAGTGACTGGTGTGCTGTTGGCTTGTGGGAAGAGGGGAATAAATAACCAAAACTGCCTTTCATTGAATCTGAAGTTAGCCCTGTTATAAATCACGATTACAGTGAGCATTAAGGCCTGCTTTTTCTCTTTTATTGGTTCCCTGGAGCATGTATAACCAGGAAGGCCTTGTGAAACTGCAAAAGGAAGGATTCTTAAACAATGCAGAACAAATGCCAAAATAATTTTTGACCTGGACTTGTTGCGTAAAGAGCATGGATAAGAGACTAACACTTGCAAGAAAGAAAGAAAAATCCTACTTATTTAATAGCCCCTTCACTGAATTATGTTTCTATGACAACCTTAATTTGAATTGCTCTTTCAGCTGATAGACATGACCACTTCCAAAGTAAAAACTTAACATAGAGAAACTGCAAGTTGAGCGGATTGCATGAAAACCTCTAAAGATAACCACATACAAAACATAAAATCATTGCAAATGACAGGTTACTAAGTTTAGAGAGAGAGAGAGAGAGAGAGAGAGAGAGAGAGAGTATCTCTCTAAGGCGGTTACTTCATGTCCTTCTTTGTTCTGAGACGTGGTTTTGTCCCTGTTTCAGTGTTCCCATGGTCATGATAACTTGTCTCGTGACAAGTGTTACCTCACAGCCTTGTATCGTGACAAACACTGAATTTGTCTAGCTTCCTTTTTCCTTTTTTGGGGGGAAGGCGCTTAAAAATTCTTTTTTGATATTTTGCTTCTGAAAAGTCAAAAACAACAACAGACACAGTTTTCTGAGAGAAACAAATGTTTTGTTGTCTGAGAGTTGTTACTACATGGTGTCTTGTCTCAGAACAGAAAGGGGGAACAAAGAGTGACAAGGGAAAACCCTACTCCAGCACCAGGTACAGTATGGTCGCACTTAGCACCCATTCCAGGGACATGGTCAAGAAATATTTCAGTAGTTGCGTGATGGACGTGAAGTAACTTTTTTTTTTTTACCGCTCCTACATTGCAACACTAACAGAGACAAAATGGACATGAAGTAACCGCCTGAGACAAGTTGATCTGCTCTATGGACTACAAATTTTGAGGACCTATATCTTCTGGGACACAAATTTTCACCATTTGTTTTCATCTGTTGAAAAGTTCCTTAGAGATTGGTTTCTCCCAAATATCACTCTTAGAACTTGGAAACATAAGTATGGAAATTAACACATCAATGTTACTTCAAAAATTTAATTTTCTAATGTTAATCATTTTCGTGAATGTCATCAGATTAATATTTTGTAACAGATTACTCACACATTATTTTAACATTTTTAAAAATCCATCACAATGACCAATCCTGCCGAATTAATATCTGATTTTCTTGGGTATAAAGTTAAGTAAAATAGTAAAGTTAAATAGTAATAGCCATTCAAACCGTTCATGACTCAGTGCAGGATCTTTATAATTCATGGACAACAGACCCCAGAGATCTGCAGGAACTTCCCCCAGGCATACTTCTTGGGCCTTTAAACAAGAAATCTAAGTCCTAAAAATGTTTCTAAGTTCTAAGCCAATTAATTCAGACTCCAGCAACAATTTTGTTCTAGGAATTGGGTGGGCAGAGATGAGCTGTGCAATCGAGTCTTTATTGATGTTGCACATGATAATATATTACTGAAGCTCCAATACCTGCATAAAGAGAGATAAAGATATCACCACCCAGACCTTCAGGTTGAGTGAGAAACTATAATGTAAAAGCTTTCATAAATCTGTACAAAATCAATGGCCAAAATCCTGTTGCATAACATAAGCAAAGTCATAAGTTTCAGTCTGATTATTGCCATTTAGTAAACAATTTTCACATGCTTCTCAGGGATACAAGCAAAAGAATGAAGTCAGTATATGTGCCCCCTCCCCCGGAGAAATGCAATGGAGCTATTTATTTACTCACAAGGAACAGGCTGAATATTACAACTTTTACGTATGTTGCACAGAAGGATTTTTGTCTTTGTGTATGTATCATGATTAGTGGATTGTGTTCACTCATTGCCATTTACATTTGTTGAAAAGCAGCCCTGATAATTGTTTTGTGTCTGGGTGAGAAGTGGTTAACTGATGGGGGGGACCATCTTGTGGGGTTTTCCTTGCTTGGTGCCACTTTTTGAATGTGAGCAAAGAGGGGTATTCTGTGTAGACCATCTTGACTGCAGCAATCGGTGTTGGAATCATTCAAACTGTTCATTTTGAAGTAAACCTTGGCATCAGTTTCCCCCCTGGCAATTGTAGCCACGATATTGTGCAGCAGTATCAGGCCATTTCCTGGTATTTCAAGTTTTAGATACGGAATATCTCATATGCATAATATGCCTCAAATTGCCTCAGTTTAAGAAATCTTTGCAGACTTTCATCTTTTGTATAATGTGTTGTGTGATTTGGCATGCAACAGATAATGTCTAGGAAAAATTCTTAGCCTCCAAATGGTGTTATGCCTTTTCCATAGCAGGACAGTAAGATTATCTGCCTATGTATAATTATTTAGCTCTACTGTTTGTTTTTGTCTCTACAGAGAAGTGGGATATAAGTTGCTTCCCGTTTGTAATACATTAATACATGTTTTTTTTTTAATCTTTATCCTTTGAGTGGAGGATGGAGTTGACCCAGACAAACGCACATCAGTATTTCAGAAAATTAATTCTTGAATGATAACCACAGGGGTCATATAAATAAGGGTAGATGCTGGCACATTCTGGGGCTTATAGTTCAAAATGCTTTCACCCCATAGGCCCTAGCTGTGGCCCAGAGAAAAGAGCTTACCACAGTATACTTGAACTGTCTGCAGGGGGCTTTTAGGTCTCCCTGTCCAAGTGACAAGAAGAATTTTACCTCACGCCCAGAGACACGTGAAGGGAAGGTCACACCTTCTCTCCGTCTTGAGCAAGGCCATTAGTTTGGCTTAGAATCCAGGGAACTGAAATTGTTTGAAGGTTTCTGGTAGATGGGGTGGCGTAGTAATGTCATCTCACCCCCACCACCACACGCTCCCATCTTCTAATGGGAAGTTGCAGGCAATTATTCCTTATTAACTGCCTGAAGCCTAGCCCCCTCTTTCACCTTTGCTAGAATGCCTAAGCACTAGGGTAAACAACACAATGCTGTCTTATCATAATGAGGCTTTGCTACTCTGTAGCAAGAACTTGTCAAAAACAGACGGTGATGTTGATTTCTCAATGGGGGGAAGACGGGGGGCCTAAATTAGACTTCTATAAAAAGAATATTGCATATATTTATTTCCACAATACTGCTGAGGGGGATGGAAATCTTGTGTGTGTGTATATGGGGGGGAGGGGGGAGAGAACGTTAGTCAAGAAGCAAGCAATTGGGTGAATAAATAAGCTTGTCTTTGTTCTCATCAATTAAGTTATTACATCAGTTGGAAAACCAGTGAATTATAATACAGATGTTTAATGAAACACTGCTGTGCCTATAAGTCAAACTCCTATTTTGTAGTGTGATTTTTGGCTGCATAGTTTTGTGTGTGTTAAACCGTATTTATTAGCTGATACCCATTATTATTTTGAGCAAGGTATAATTCAGTTGTCAGGCTCCAGCACCAGGAAGGAGATTTAATCAGCAAGAACCCGCTTTGCTGCTGAGCATAAAACAATGCGGGTTTCATGAAGCAATCACACCAGTGTGGAAAAAAAAATGGGATTAATTAGTATTGTACAAGAACAGGCAGCGTGCTCATTAAAACCTTGTGAGCGGCCTCTTGATAAACTGCCACTTGATAGGGCCGCATTAATGTGACAAGGCAAAGACTTTATTTCGAAATCCTTTCTGATTATATCGCACTTTTAAGTTACCTGGATTGACTCTCGAAGGCTTTGGGGATGCGAAGATCAAAATTGAAACACGGGATCCCCAGGACACCTGGACAAAAGGGCCCACGCATAGATGGCAACCTTCAAAAGGCAACTTCTATCTTTCTCTTTCTCGCTCTCTCCTCCTCTCTCTCTCTCTCTCTTTTGTTCTAAATTCCCATTCAAACATAAATCAATTGCTGTAAAATGAGGCAGCTCCAAAGGTGGTAAATTTACATTTACACTCAGCAGGTTGGTCTGAAACTAATTTGACAATTGGCACCTATCCCTGAATGAATTCCCATATACAAATTTTCACTGCCTATTTACTGAACTCATTTTAGACTTACAGATAAAGAAGAGTCTTACTCATATGTTGAAAGCTTTTCAGGGACTCGGAGGCAAAGATGAGAATAGACCGGAGAGCCTCTTAAGTATACACATGCTTTTTTATCATTAAAACTCCACACCACCCCAATACAGTAATATGAATATAAATATTCTTCTTTTCTGCATATCCAGTCCTTTAAAAAAAAAACCAGCTACAATCTCTGTTTCCTCCCTAAAATGACAACTTTTCCACATCTATTTCAACATGAAATAGCAAGCAACAGCAACAGAAAGTGAGGGAAAAGATGGCTGAATAACAATGGTAAATGTTCAATGGGATGCAGTTTTGATCTTGTATGTTATTTTCCTCTAGGCATAATGTTTTATTCCTTCCTGAATTTGTAGCAGTTTTGATGATTTACTCATATACCAATTTCATCCCCCACCCCTGCCCCTTGGCTCTTCTGAATTAACAGCTATAAAATTTAATTTCAACTTTTAATGGTTAATGGAATCTATAGTCTGTTCCCTGATGCCTCCGTGATCTGCGATTCTGACTTTACATGCAGCTTTTAGCTGACATGGTACGGAAGGTAATTGCAATGCAATACACTTATCTGTCAGTATGTATTTGTAGGTGTGGAAAACGCCACTCAGAGAATACAGATCTTCAATTCCCCAAAGCTTTTCCTCCAAACTATTTTATTTTATTTTTAGCCAAAAAAATCACCTTGTTAAAATCTCAACATCATATTAAATTAATGTTTCTTTTCCCCTTGCGACCTCGATGTATTCAAGTTACCAATTATAGATTGTTTGCAACTGGATTCATGCAATTCCAGCTCATTCTCGCTACGGAAGGAATCCGACCGCAGGCAAGGTACCCAAGAGTGGGCATGATATGGATGACTACAACATTTTCACTGAGTGATGTGTTGCAATATTATTAATTTAAAACCCTAAGATCTTATTGTTATGATCTGGGCTGCATGAGGTAATGTGAGATGACAGCCATTGAATTAATAGAAAATGGAATTCATCTCCTCAAATTTCACACAAAACACAAACAGGGAGAAGACAGATAAAATAAAAGGTAGGTAAGTAGGTAGGTAGATGGACAGATAAATGCCAGTAATGTGTTTAAATCTAAACTGAATGGATGAGATTTTTTTTTTTAAAAAAAGACCAACTAGAGTTTATCAACACTGTGATTAAAAAATGAAGACACAGTCCTCACTCTCAGTTGGATAGGATATTTTTAAAGAAAGGAAATTTTAAAGGAAGAACTGTAAAGAATTCCAAGGAAAAGAGGGTGGAAGATGGGGGTGGGTGGGGAAGACCAATGTGGCTTCACAAGGACTTTCAATATCAGTAAAATGTTTAGGCTTTACCCATTCCACCCATCTCACCCTACCCCAGGAAATGTGTGTTGCTGAGTATGAACTCTGACCCAGGTGTCCTTAGCCTTAGTCCCTCCCTCTGTCCACCACACCACAATGACTATGCACAGTCCAACTACATTGCATTATAACTCTAATATAACTAAGAGCATCCTCATTACTTTTCTTGTGTAACTGTAACATTTTAGTTCTTTTAGTAGCCTCTAGAGATGGGCACGAATAGAAAAAATGACGTTATGGTTTTTCATTTTTTGTTGTGGGTCCTGGTTTGGTTCGTTTTCATTTTTTGTGAATTTTTTGAAAAAAATTCATTTCATTTTTTCGTTTTTCATTTTTACCCACTTTTTGCGCAATTTAAAGCATTTCCGCGTGCGGGCATCCCCCAACACCCCAGACCAGAGGGAAAACACTAAAAAAATTATGCTGGTAGAGACACAGTATAGACTAGGTACGCAGGGAGGCTGCAAAGGCAGTGGCGGGCATTGCCCAGGGTGTAAGGCAGCTGCAGAGTGACTGCACTGTGGGGCAGGGGAGGGTACTCACCGAGAGGTATGCATGCACACAGGGAGGCTGCAAGAGAAATCTCTTCTTTCTATCCCCTAAGAGCCAGGCTGCAGCCAGCAGGAACACAGAGACACACAGCTACCTGGCTCGCCTAAAGTAATGAGTCGCAGAGACAGCAATCCCACCCTAACTCCCACCACAGAATGCAAGGAGGACGGGGGCTGTGAGAGCTTTTTATGCCCTCTGTGGCTGCCACACCTACCCATTCTGCAACCTGGGCATGCTATTGGTTGAAATTGTCCAAGAATTTGCATGATCCCATCACATGGCTTGCATCAATTTTGTGGCTAGAATCCATTTTGTGTCATCCTTCAAGGGGGAAAAAAAAATACATTGCAAATGGGAGAAAGACATGTTTTAAGGACCCCAACCCCCTGGTAGGTAATAATTTCAAATAATTTTCGCTGTGTTTTTACGGATGTCCAGGGCATTTTAATACCCAAGAAATCAATATTAGGCATCTGGGAGCCATTTTGGGTCGATGTCCCCTAACTCCCCTTAAAAGAAATACAGCGATCTAAGAAAAGACATAAATGCATGTTTTAAGGACCCCAACCCCCCCGGTAGGTATTATCAGGCAGAATAAATAATCATCGCTGGGTTTTTATGGATATTCAGGATGTTTTTTAACATTTAAAAACAGCTCATTTCATTGTGTCACCATTAACGAAAACGAAATTTAACGAACCTAATTTTCGTGGTTCTGTTTGGTTCGTTCCCATTTCATCACAATTTTTGTTATTCATTTCATGACGTAACAAAACGAATAATGAATAATGGAACAATTTTTTGTTTTGTTTTGTGCCCATCTCTAGTAGCCTCTCTAAATGTTAGTCAGGCAATAGCTCTTGGTACTAGCTTTCTGGTGCCTCATGTTGGTGCTGAAACAATGGCAAGGTAGGGAGGCAGAATTAGTGTGCTTTGTAGCATACATTAGTGTCTTGCAACCTTCAGATTTTTGCAGCGAAAACAACTGAAAACTTACTTCTACAGGGCAGAATCCTGGTAGTTATATGTTTTCTCATGTAAGAGAAAATGTGGAACTTGAGATGGCTTGCTGAAAAGGTTTGCCTGAACCTTACATGTCCGTGGCACTTTATCGGCAAAGTGCAAATCATAAAAACCCTTCCATGTTGCCTCTTAGTATGGGCATAAATATAACCAATGGGAATTTGGCCATAGTTTACTTTTGGGAATGGGGTGAGGAAAATGTTACTTTAAAATAATGTAAAGTATAATAGTATTATCCTTTTAAAAATGATTCTTCTTTGAGCCTAGGAACTTGACAGTTAGTTACTTTTAGAAGTAGTGGAACCAGAAAAGGTACAAAAGAGAGTGACTAAAATGATCACTGGGCTGGGGCATCTCCCTTATGAGGAAAGGCTAAAACATTTGGGGTGCTTTAGTCTAGAAAAAAAGTGCCTGAGGGGGATATGATTGAGACATACAAAATAATGCAGGGCATGAGTAAAGTGGATAGAGGGAAGCTCTTCTCCCTCTCACAAAATACCAGAACATACACTCAAATTGAGGGCTGGAAGAGTAAGAACAGACAAAAGAAAATATTTTTTCATCCAGCGCGTTGTTAGTCTGTGGAACTCCCTGCCACAGGATGTGGTGATGGCATCTGGCCTGGATGCCTTCAAAAGGGGATTGGACAGATTCCTGGAGGAAAAGTCCATTACAGGTTACAAACCATAATGGAGACATGTAATCTCCAGGCTTAAAACCAGGGTACTTCAAGGGCCAGATGCAGGGGAGTGGTATCAGGAGACAGATATCTAGTCTCGTGTGCTCCCAGATGCATCTGGTGGGGCCAGTGTGAGATACAGGAAGCTGGACTAGATGGGCCTTTGGCCTGATCCAGCATGGTTCTTCTTATCTTCTTATGTTCTTATGTAGAAACAGCTTACCGAGCTGTGATGGAAAGATATAATGGAAAAAAGCTAGACTGATGTGCCAGGAACTAGGAAGTGGAGGTAGTCTTTTTCTTGTGCGCTGGAATTTCAGAGTTGCTCATTTGTGGCCTGAAATTATAGAGTGTTTTGCCCTCTCATTCTTCGTCAGAGAGTAGCCTACTGTAGCTTTCCTAGTGCAATACTTTAAATGTAGAACAGAAGTAGTGCCATTAGTTGAGCTGAACAGCATTAACTACTTGCAAAAGATCATGAAAGCTCTCAGAGGCAAAGACAGAATGCAACCTTTCCTGCCAAAGGGGTGGAGTAATATTTCACGAATAGACTCAAAAAGCAGGTATATTAAGGATTTGGAACCTCCACAGTGAAATTACACTTCTGGAAATTGGACGGAATTTTATTGTCTTGGTATTTTGAATGATAGTGCAAGGCTGTTAAGGTAATATGTATTCCTAAGTATATGATCAAAATATGCACAATGTTATGGGAAGTGATGAAGGCTTTATGCTAGCTTTCTCATGGAATCTCTGCCATGGGATCCCTTCCCTTCTACCGGATTCAGAGACACGTTTCCAAATACTTGAAGCCAATTTTTTAAAAAGGATAATAAGAGCTTTTTAATAGCCAAAAGTTATTGCTGCTAATGTGTAAATCAATGCACTCTATGTATGATCCAAGAATGGAGTGTAAGTCTGAATGAGGTTTGCATTAATGGGGAAAAAGAATTTTAGATTACTCTGTGTGTGTGCAGCCAGATTCTACAGAGACAATTAGCGACTTAAGGCTATAGCCTTACCCTAGTTACAGGTTCCAGTGACGTCAACTGGGTCTTTCTTGTGCATAGCTGATATGTGGGACGTCTCTTTAAATATCTTTAGATATTTAAAGTACATTTGTGTCTCTTATAATTGGTCAAAAGGCATGCACTATGTAGCAATTTTCAGAAAGTTCCGTCCGGAAGATGGGTGGTATAAAAATATAACAAATAAATAAATAAATAACAAATAAGTAATTTATTTGGGAAGTCTGAAATTTGGAACTGTGCTAGTAAATGTTTGAAAATTAAGTTATATGTTAGTAATAGTTGCCTCTCATAATTCATGGTAGGACCAAGGAAAGGGCCTCCCAGGAGAATTTTAAAACCCCGTCAGGCTCACAAGGGGGCTTTCAGGTAGCTTGGACTCATGTCATTTAGACTGCTAGCAAATGCGAAGCATAAACTAATTGGAAATAGGGAAGATCATCTGGGTTCTCTGTAACAGGACTTTATGAACTGGATGATGTATATTCGTTATTTTATACCTATACCTGAAAAATATTAATTTTATAATTAATAAAATATATTTTATTAATTCAAAGTGTTATCTCAAAAAGAAGGATGGCATTTCAAGAAACATGTAGCAGAAACAATCCAAAATATATTGGTCAGTATCCTGCACAGATGCAGATCTCTAGCTGCTTTGGTGATCTGTTGGCATGTGTCCAGTTGCACATGAACGGGCACACAACCAGCTCCCCATCAGATTGTTGTTGCAGCTTCTGTAGTTGGAGCTCAGTACATAATACTTGCATGAGGTTGGTCCTCCCAGAGTTCCCTTTCTCTTCTACTGGAACTCCTGGCCCTGGCAGCGCCTCTCAGCTGTGAAAAAAAAAGCCCCGGGCATCGGGGACTTTAATAATAATAATAATAATAATAATAATAATAATAATAATAATAATAATAATAATAATAATAATAATAATAATAATAAAAGTGCCAATCCATCCCGAGAGCTGCATGGTTGGCACCATAAATTAAAGAATTTTTTTTTAAAAAAATAGTGCCAACCTGCCCTGGTGGCCATGTGGTTGGTGCTGGATTTTTTTTAAAAAAAATAAAAAATAAAAAAGATGCCTGCTGTCTGGCCCTGGCAAAAAAATAAAGAAAAATAACGGGGGGGGGGGGACTTAGGTCTGGCCTGTGGGCCAGCCGGTCCCAGGCCAACCAGAAGTTTAAAAAAAAAATTAAGGTGAAGGTGATTTGACATGAATAACAGAAATTAAGAGTTTCCCAGAAAATTTAAAAGGGAAGTTAAATAAGCTACTGCATGATAAAAAAGTTATATACTTGTGGGATTGGTTAAAGCAAATGCAGAGTAGACAAAGCATAAAGGAAAAATTGGGAGGAAATATTTCCCGGTTGAACATTATACAACTGGAAAAATGGACTAAAGAATGGATAACTAAAGTCGGAGAATGTAAAAAATTAACCAGATTTGAAGAAATTATAGATAGAAGAAATGAGATTGAGAATAAAGAACAGAGAACAGGAATTGTAAGCGAGATATAGAGAATATTAATTCAGGAGGATAATAAAAAATAATGAGAGAGATTTGGCAAGAAGATATTAATAAAGAGATAAAAAAGGAAGAATGGGGGAAATGTGGAATAAAAGAATAGTGAAAAATATGTCTGTGAGAGTTAAAGAAAACTGTTATAAAGTATATTGGAGATGGTATATAACACCTGTGAAGTTAAATATAATAAATAAAGAAATATCTCCAATTTGTTTGAGATGTAAAAAAGAAAAAGGGACATATTTACATATGTGGTGGGCATGTGAGGAAAGGAAATTTGAATGGAATTTGGTTTTTAATGAAATACAAGAAATATTAGGGAAAAGATTCCAATGCCCCCCCTCAGCTGGTATTGTTCAACATGGTTGCAGATACACAACTGAAGAAAGAGGAGGGGGAATTGGTAATTATAATAGTTACGACTGCAAGGCTGATTTTTGCTAAATACTGGAAATCTAATAATCAATTAATAATGGAAGAGTGGTATAGGGAGTTATGGAATCTAGCTGTTAACGATAAACTGACTTGTGAAATTAAAATTAGGAAAGGGCTGAGCAAGTCTAATGACTTTAATGGAATATGGGATAAATTATTGGTATATGTATTTCAAAACGGTAAAGGGTATACACCCGGAGAGGACTCAATGGGGAAATGGGCTGGTCAATATTATGAAAGTTGTAATTTTGTTCAAGTCCCAAGGGGAGTAGGTTGCACGGGGTTTATGTCTGTTATATTTGTTATATTTTTCTTACATTGATGTGTGTTATTTTCTCTTTTTTATGTTATTTTGTTGTTTTACCTGTTCTTTATATGAAATTAATAAATTTATTTATAAATTTTTTTTAAAAAAAATGAGGTGTGGGGAAGCAAAAGGAGCTGGCTTCAAGCCAGTGCCTGTCAGGTGTGAAAAGAAAAAGAAAAAGCCCCCGGCACGGGGACTTTAAAATAATAATAATAAAATAATAAAATAATCAATCAAACAAACAAAAGAGCTGGAGCCGCATGGTCGGCATCATAAATTAAAAATAAAAAATAAAAATAAAAACAGCACCGCCACGCCCCGGGGGCCATGTGGTCAGTGCTGGAAAATTTAAAGCAATAAAAAAAATGGCGCCTGCCAGCTGGCCCTGCCAAAAAAATAAAGAAAAATAGGGGCCAGCCGGTCCCGGGCCAAACAGAAGATTTAAAAAAATTAAAACAATTTAAAAGAGGTATGCAGGGAAGCAAGTACCTCTCAGCTGTGGGAAAAGCCTCCAGAAGAATAAAAAATAAAAATAAAAAAAATAAAAATTCGGAGCAGCACAGAAACAAAAAGTAAAAAAAGTAAAAAAAAAGTTTAAAAAAACCTCACCAAAACAAAACGAAATGAAATACAAAATGATTTTCTTTATATTAACGAAATGAAATGGGGGGAAAAGAATAACGGAATGAAATGCCATTTTGGCATGTTGTCCCCATCTCTAATGTAGAGGCAACATGCACCAAGGGGGATGTACTGTACTAACCTGCCCCCCTCTCCACATGATCGTTTCCCCACATGGCCAGCATTAGAGTTCTTAGATCTTATGAAGAGGCCAGAACAGCCTTCCCATCTTTGGATGGGATTATTTCCATGTTCAATGCAGTGATGAAATAGGGGCAGATTAGTGCCCTATCCTTGATGTGTACTGCCTCTACATTCCTCCTTAATGACTGAATGGGAAAGTAACATGAGAAATAGATCCCTAGGCATCTGGTTGACTATTGTATATACGGGAGGCGGGATTAGAAATGGTTTTATCTGATCTTTTGTGCCCATATACAGCGGTACCCCAACTTAAGAGCAGCTCGACTTAAGAGCAATTCGACTTAAGAGCGGAAAACTATTGACATTTTAACTACACATTTTATATATGGTCTGCTCGATTTACTCCCCCCCATTTTTTTATTTTTAACATATTTTTTCAATTTTTTAGATCGGTACCCCGACTTAAGAGTATACATTCTGAATGGATTAAATCGATCTCTGATTTATGAGTGCAGAAAATTATTTACCAAGAGGAAACTTACCTTGTTATACTCCCTTTCTTGACTCATAATATAACGGCAACTACATGGCTATCAACAGAACCCGTAATAAGCCAATCATGTGCAACATCCTGTCAGGAGGTTAGGAAAATCTTTCTTAGATAATCTGATCCACTGTAATTGGCTTTCATATGCAGTGTAATAAATAAGAAGATTCCTATAAATATTTCCAAAAATTTTCCCCAGTAACTATGATTGTCCAAATATACTTGTTTTGTGTACGGATTTTGCCAATCCTTTAAGATTGCTTACCACATTAAATCCAATCCTCCTTGTGATAATATCACATCCTATGTATAAACATTTCCCAGTGGCTCAAAAAGCTTCTTGCCAACCTCCATAATTACTTCATGCATAGGCTAGACAATTAACCTGAATAATGGGCTAAAAACAACTTACTTAACATATGAAAAATATTTTGTAAATTTCTGCCTGTGCTCTGTTATCTTGTGTGTGTGTTGTATCATTATAGTCGTGACCGACTCTTCGTGACTCCATGACCATGGAGTTATCTTGGCAGGAATACTGGAGTGGTTTGCCAGTCCCTACTCCAGGTGCCTACAGCACCTGGTATTCCCTGGCGGTCTCCCATCCACGTACTAACCAGGGCCGACCCTGCTTAGCTTCCAAATCGGGCAAGATCGTATGTGCTTAGGGCATCTAGGCAGCAATTCTGTTGTCTTAGTTATCTTGGGGTTCAATTCACTGACTGTGACTTCCAAGAAAAAGACCATCTCCTTGCCTATTTTGCAAGTGCTACAGCAGGTTTGAAACTAATGCCCTATAAATGGCAAAGCTTCTTTCTCGGCAATTCTGTTCATCATGACCAGCCCTATTGTGACTTTTCTGTATGAAAGATCCAGAGTTTAATTTGAAATATTTTTGTGGAAAGCCTCCCCCTGCTTTTTTTCTTTTTTTTTTTTTTGGCAGGCCCTGGTGGGATAAATTAAGTCTATTTTCCCCTTGATTGCCTTGTAGGATCTCTTGTAACTTCACCTTGTATTCCTTTCTGTTCAATACTTTTCAAAGTACTGAGAGTTTAAAGAGGCACAATAAATCCCAGATCAGTTTTTAATGACCATAGTAAGCCTGCTTGTAATATGTCAGTAAGCTGAGCCTAAAAGCCAATGGGGAATAGACCATTTCTGCCTTAGTAATTGCCTCCACCGAAAGATTTATAATGTCATTATGTGAATCTACAAGAAATAACTCATAGAAGCAAAATACCCTTAAAAATTACAATTCTCTTAAAAAGCTGGTCTTTCATACAGGCTGAATCATAAAGCTACTTTTTAAAAATATGTTTTAGTTTTGCAAATAAAACTCAATAAAAATAGAAACTTGAGGAGATTAAATCAATCAGATGCCTCTTCTATCTATTTGCATCATAGTTATATTTGGGGCAGAGGAGCGTTGCAGTACACAATTAAACCCTGATCGTTTGTTCTTGAAATCAGAAATGAGGACTGAAAGAAATAGGCATTTTAGCCATTTTTGTCTCTGCGTGCTATTCGAGGCATTGGGTGCAAGATGATTGTGTGGAATGTTGGCCAGCAGAGAAACAAAATAAATGTGTGCTTGAAGGTTTGTTTTGAAGGCATATTCTAGCCATTCGCAAAGGTTCTGTTCAGGCCAGAACCACATTACAAAATACAGTGGTACCTTGTATAAAAGAATTAATTCATTCCAAATGAAATTCTGTTAAGCAATTTTTCCTTTATACAATTGTTCCATAGGAATGCATTGAAAACAGAGTAATCCCTAATTGTGACCATTTTGTCACCCCAGTCCTGAAATAACGAGTCCACACAGAATATTGGGTTTTAAATCAGGCCACAACTTTATTAATAACTTTATTATTAACTGTACTGTAACTGTAACTAAATAGTTGTAGCTGAGGGATGGGCCTCCCGTAGTGCAACTTATATTTTGGTCTACAGATGTTGTTTTAGTGTGTCACCCTGTTGGGACCCAGTACGGGGGTGCGGTTCAAAGAAAGCAGCCCTCCCAGCCAAAACTAGGTCAGCATATTACTTGGGGCAGCCGTATGAGCTCAGTGACTTTATGGTCTTTATTTTACTTTCTTTCTGGGGGTCTGCCTATAGGATGCTATTAGATTTGTTATTATCTATTGTACAGCTGCCCTGTGTGCTGTCTGAGGTGCATTTACAGCTCTGACATCACAATCTTGGCCCCTTTTTAGTTGCACTACCCCACCAGTAGTGCATAATGGTTAATGAGAATGGAATGGGCAAAAACACACTGGTACCAGGCAGTCAATATTGGCACCAGTCAAAAATTCCCATTTGGCCCCTAAGCGACCAGATTATCTCATTCTCATAACCTCGAAGGGAGGGGGTGGGGTGCAGTTCGGTGTGAAAGACAAGGGTTGGGGTGTGAGCTGCCCTTTTAAGGGAGTCGATCCCCACACACCCTGGTAAACCCACGTGGTCTCCTCTTTTGCACCGACGTAACGGCTGACGGGGCGACAAAGCGGCCCCTATTCAAGACAAGCTCGGCAGGAGCCTACATTTATGTTTTACACATTCGCCCCACAGGCGATTCTGTTAAGCAAATTTCCCCTATCTCTGGAATTTTTTTATATTGTACAGATTTTATGTTATACAAGCTGTTTGTTATACAAGGGTCCGCTGTATCTAAAATCTTAATTAGGATCTGCGTCCTAATAAAGTAGGGATAAATAGTAGAATCATGAAGTTGGACCCCATAAGGCCTTCAAGTCCCACCCCTCTGCTCAAAGCAGGAATACAAGTCAAAGGATATCTGCCAGGGTGTCTTGTCTAAATTTATCTTGAAAGCCTCCCACACTGGAACACTCACCCCCTCTCAAGGTCATTGCTTCCACTGTCATGCTGCTCTTCATAGTGGGAAGTTTTTCCTGATCTTCAACTGACATCTGACTTCCTCTAGCTTGAGCCCTTTGTTGCATGCCCTCCACTCAGGGATGATCACGAACAGACCCTGTCCCCCCTCTGTATGACTGCCTTTCAAGTATTTGAAAAGGACTATAATATCTTCCCTCAGGCTCCTTTTCTCAGGGCTAAACATGCCCGCTTCTTTTCAATCTTGGTACTCTTCTTTTCTGGCCTGGCAGCAGGAGACGGGACAACCATCCTTCTTCTCCTGTATTTCTGAGCAGGGATGTGTATTTTGACATATACTGTAACCTCGCCTCCCTTTCTCCTCTTTCTGTCCTTTTTGAACAATTCATAATCTACCATTGCTGTATTCCAGTCATGAGAGTCATTCCACCAAGTTTCATTTATTCCTGTCAGGTCATATGTATCCTCCTGAGCTATGATTTCCGGTTCTTCTTGTTTGTTTCCCATGCTCCTAGCATTCTTATATAGACACTGGGGGTTGTGATTTGTGGCCTTCTTTCCTTTGTACATTTGCATGAGCATTATTATAAATGTTAATGTCCATTATTATTAATGTTTGGAACTGTTTGATCCACTCCTGTTATTGTGTGTAAGACTTCATCTGTGTTTACGTCTATGTTTGATTCTCCCTCACCCTTCCAATTAATTTTAAAGCCCTCCTGCTGTGGACAAACACCTTCTCCCCAGTCCTTGTGAGATGCGAGTCATTTCTTGTTATCAGTCCTTCTTCCAGGAAGCTTAGCTCATGGTCCCAAAAGCCAAACCCCTCGTGTTGCCATCACCTTTAGAGAGACATATACATGGTTATATTTAATATATTTCTCACAAACCAAACAAATGTTATATTCTCTTTTAAAATGGGGAAGGAATTTAAGAATCAATTTGCCTGAAGAGGTTTGGGCTCAACTGGTGAAAGCAGTAGAAAGAATATAAGTGCAGTGCGTTAAATCCAGTTTTAGTCCCAGCTAGATTGGAGGTAGTGAAAAGAATAGGATTTATTTGTTAATAGAGATGTTAACTTCCATTAATTTCAATGGCTCTGCCGCTGTTGAGATGTAAAGAGAAACATATTATGAAATTTTTCTTTGAGGTACAGGAGCTAACAATCACTAGTGGGAGCCAGAGAACACCCTATAGATAATATTCACTCCAGAAATATATTTCTATGACATCATTACCAGGACTGGCCATGAGAGGGAGCTAGAGACCATGCTCTGTATAGTATTTGCTATTATAAATGCATTGGTTATAAGCCGTATTTTTCAGCATCTGCGGGTGGGGGAGGCTTGGAACAGATCCTGAGAGGATTATGGAGATCATACTGTATGTGGCCATAGGGACTGTGATTGTGAGCTCCCATACTAAACATTGATTAATACACTGTGACTCCATGACAAGACCCAGCCTGTGCAGCCTTGGGCAAGTTGTCTAAGTCCCAGAGTGCCCCCAGAACAAGTGAATGGTAAACTATATGCCTAGAGCGGCTAAAATGATTATTGGGCTGGGGGACCTCCCTTATGAGGAAAGGCTAAAACATTTGGGGCTCTTTAGTAAGGAAAAAACACACCTGAGGGGGGAATATGATTGAGATGTACAAAATAATGCAGGGCAAAGTGGATAGAGGGAAGCTCTTCTCTCTCACACAAAATGCCAGAACTAAGGGACATACACTCAAACTGAGGGCTGGGAGTAAGAACAGACAAAAGAATTTTTTTTTTACCCAGCGTGTTGTTAGTCTGTGGAACTTCCTGCCACAGGATGTGGTGATGGCATCTGGCCTGGATGCCTTCAAAAGGGGATTGGACAGATTCCTCGAGGAAAAGTCCATCACAGGTTACAAACCATGATGGAGATGTGTAATCTCCAGGCTTAAAACCGGGGTACTTCAAGGGCCAGATGCAGGGGAGTGGTATCAGGAGACAGATATCTAGTCTCATGCACTCCCAAACGCATCTGATGGGGCCACTGGGAGATACAGGAAGCTGGACTAGATAGGCCTTTGGCCTGATCCACCATGGCTCTTCTTATGTTCTTATATTCTAGAAAATCCTGAAAAGTGCTGCCATGAACTGGAATAAACTTGATGACATTCAATAAATGCATTAACTGCTAATCCCATGGCATCATGTGGCCTATGGAAGTTTCATGTCAGTATTGGAGGTGGCATTCCCCTGCTTGATCATGAATTGTCTTATGTTTTTTTCCCTTGACAGACCCCCCCCCCTTTATGTCTGAACTGCTCCACTGCCTGGAGCAACTAGGCTGCTCCTTTGTGTGTCTACTGCCTTTGGCATCCTATCTGCCACGCTTATATTTTTGTTTTCATTGTTCACCTTAACACTTTGAACATAACAAGCCTTGCATGAATTCAGATGTCAGGAAGTGGGCCTGGTTAATATGTGGATTTGAAACTACCAGGGAATACAAGGCACCTTACTGAGCTGCAGCTGTTTCTTAGTGGTGGGACTTGAGAAGTACAATTTCTGAAGATTTGGTGGAGGGCGGCTGATTCTTTCCCAAGTTTTTTTCCTGTTTTTCTCCATGGCTTCAACATTTCTGTAATTTTTACATCTCTAGGTAGAATACATGATTTTGTATGAAAAAATGTCCCGGTTCAAGCCCTAGCATCTCCAAGTAGAGCTAGGAACTGCTGCTACCTGTGTTCCTAATTGTGTAATCTGCCAATATTTGAAAGAAAGCATGTGGCACACGATTCTCTATCAATTACAACACTATGGTCATTGTGGGAATGGCACAGCCATGCTCCTGACATGCCGTTGAAAGACTGGCTGAACAACAACACTGCTCGGCCACTAAATGCATACTGGCATAAGCAGCAGTGCTGTGGGTGGTGCAGCATGTAGCGTGGTGACAAAGCGCCTCTTCATCTTGGCAAGTTCTCTGCCGACATCCCATCTTATTCATCCTTGTGCCGCTGGATGTTCTTTACTTTGCAACAGAAATCATCTGCATACAATCCAATGTGCAAGCTTCTTGTCATAATGGGCACTCAGACCTATCTGCAGAGGATACGGATAACTCTATTACCTGCATTTCATGCAGATGCATCATAGCCTCCCGACATCTGTGCTATTCCCATTAGCATTAGTAGTAAAATTCGTGCATACAAATAGAGGGGGAAATACATTTAGGAGAATATTGATTTACTTACCTCCGCTATCTGCTGCACACAAAGCTACATTTTAAAGTCTACAGAGGATACTTTCTGGGTTCTGGGAAGGGTGGGGTGCCGTCCGCAGCATTTTCTCAAGCACACCCAAATGCTAAATGTTTTCACAGGACTAATGGAACTGAAATTTTGGACGCAGCTGTCTTAAAATGATTTTTTAAAAAACATAAGCATATTTGGGAAAATGCATTCATCTGGAAAATAACTATATATCACACAGATTTCAGAAACCCAACATGAAAGGAAAATGAAGCATTGCTGATTGTTAGTACTTGAGGTAGGGAAGAGTCTAGCCCTCCGAATTGTAATCAGAAGATAGAAAGTAAAATAAACTTATCAATAACGAAAGAAAAAAAAAGTGTCTTCTCTGCATAGGCAAGTGGATGTTTTAAAGAAAAAGTTACAGTCAGAAGTGAACTCTCTCTGCAGCCATTGTCTGCTGCATCGAGAAAGAAGAGAACTTTGCTTTCAGTAAGATTATAGATAACAAGACAGAATTTTAGAGATGATAAAACACTGACAGGAGAAACAAAAGATGTCAAAACCTCATATTGCTACTTCTCTAATAAACCTATCTTGTAAGGGAATTAAAAAACCACAGAAACAAATAAATCAGACTTAAATGATGAAGAACAGGTGGACTACACAAGGGTTCATTTCATGCCCCCCCATGATTGTTCAAATGCTCTTGCATGCCTCACATTTTGGCTTTACATAGCACAGGCATGTCCAAACTTTGGCCCTCCAGATGTTTTGGAC
>JAHTLZ010000129.1:91384160-91412017 GCA_023846285.1 Phrynocephalus versicolor | reverse complement strand
TGCTGGGGGAAAAAATCCCATCTTCTGCTTCCCTCTCCTTCTTTCCCAGGTACTGCCATAAAAAGTGGGAGGTAAAATAATGTTACCTTGCAGCCATGCTGGCCACATGGCCACGGACTTGCACAACAATGGCTCTTTGGCTTGAATATGGAAATGAGCACCGCCCCTAGAGTCTGACACAACTAGCACATACGTGTGTGGGGAACCTTTAATTTTTATACTGGCCTCTAGAATGAGTCAGGTTTTGTTCCCAGCCCTACAACAACATGGAAGAAGAAACAGTTACACTAACATTCTTTGGGTTAACAAAATTGAGATGACACCAGCTTTATTTTATTTATATTCTACTTTTCTCCCAGCAGAAAGTTCCAGGGATTTGAAAACCCAGTATCAAAACAATTAAAACTTCAATAAATTTTGGATTTTTTTTTAAATCAAGCACATTAATCCTTAAAAAGTAACGGAGAAAGTCCTTTTATAACTATTGAAAACATATTTTAAAATACAGAAGACAACTCCCTCTTTAAAGGCCATTCCTTAACAGTGATTTACTTATTAAAGACCTACTGAATAAGAAAGATCTTTGCCTGCTGATGGAAAGACAGCAGGGATGGGATGAACCTGGTCTCCCATGTAACGGAATTCCAGGGCCATTGGCTCAAAATGGGGATGGAAACAAACATGAATTCAAAAAGTCACTCCGTTCAAGGGGTTTAGTCTTGCTTTCAGATGGAAAGGGGCCTCATACTGTGCAGCACAATGAAATTTGCTTTTTTAGAAACAAAAATGCTGAATATCCAAATTCACATACTCATAACCGAAGTTACAATAATAGTTGCAAAGGAACAAATATAAAAACCAAGCCACCAGACAAACAAACAAACCCCCCAAAGCCCATATTACCTTTCAGACTGTTTTCAAATCTCTTGAGAAATTACTTATATTGCTTGTATGAAGAGACTGCATTTTTACTTGGTCTGATTAATCTAGGATTAGTACAACCATGTGTGTCTGTAAACTGATAAGAAATCCTTATTTACTTTTAAAGATGTTTTGAACTACTGGTAAAGCACGGTAAATCACATCAACACTCAGTTTCTTTCAGAAATATCACCGGGCAGCCTTAAAGGGCTTTGAAACCCAGCACTGGAATCTCACAACACATGTGAATTGGGTGGATGAACGGCTGCCAGTTTTTAAAACAAAAACATTAGTAGCATGGGAAAGGATATGAAGTGTAATCTGTGAGTGTGAGTATGTTGAAGGGAAAATGTCTTGCTGGTCTCCTTCTGTCAGTCTTCATTAGAAAAGGACACCTCCCAAGATCACCAAATGGCATGGGCAGTGATATCTGGGGCGTGCTGGGAATTGTAAGACAAGAATGGCTTATCTGCATTCTGTTCTGGTACCAATGGTTCCCAGGCAGAAGCAATCGAAGGACAGGTGTCCATTATTTGGATTGTCACTCTGGAAGGATTAACATCCCTTGTGTCCCCAGTGTAGTCCTGACACCGCTACCTTCTCCTGGCTGCTATGTCTTTGAAACTTTCATAATATTTTCTACATAAAATGTATTGCCAATCTGTTTAGGAAAAGGTTAATGCTAAATGTCCGATGGGGTTGGGATCTCAGAAACAAAGCCAGAGAACTCATTGGGAGGTTCTCAAAACCAGATATGTAGTCCAGGATTCCAGAACTTAACCATGTCTTTGACTCACTTGTTCTATTTGTTTCTACCCTTCAGCTGCAGTGGGCTGCAGTCCACAGAAGCTTAATGCTAAATAAAATATGCTGGTATTTAAGTATCCACACAACTCCTAGTTTTGCTGCCAGAAACTAGCATGTCTGTCCTCTGTCCCACCCCAATTTCTACTTAATTTTGCTGTGGCTCAATATCCTTTTGGGTTTTTAAAAAGCTTGCATTCTGCCTCTTATCATTGACTATAAACTCTGTTCATTTCCTCCCAAAAGAACTTCAGCTAATACAGTAAGAGATGGATAAAGATTTCTCATGATGCACCAAGATAACAGAAAGCGAGTCCATCAGGCATTTGAGAACAGCACATTCTCGTTCTTTCTTTATAATTGCCTCCTTAAAAACATTTCAGGCAATCCCTTAAAATCATGATCTTCCTAATGCGTTTTCTATCATCTGTTTGCTGTTAAGAGACAAACTTGTTCAGGAGAAAGGAAGGACTTGAGAACTCACTTCTTTTGAAAAATAAAACAAGAACCTCTTAGATGTCTTGGTTGATGAAGGGTACTGTTAATGCATCCGAAATTATTCAAGAGGTTTGTGGGATGGTAATAAAAAGAGGAAAATACTTTAAAACTAAAGGGGAAAAGAGCCTTATCTCTACATGAGAAAAAGGCTCCTTGTAAATATATTTGTTGGATTATGGTGTTTATAAGAGGCTTGGTATTTGGGATGCTATTGGCAACAAAAAGCATTTTCTACAATCAACACTCTGGTTAATATTTGAAGCTGCATTCTACCAATTCAGCTGGCTGGTCTGCCTTGCATATCAAACCTAGCTCATGATTAGGAGGGGGGGAAAGATTTTGCTGGAGTGGAGATTCGTGACGAAAGGACCTAGGATGCTGTGTGAGACAAATTACAATTTGCCGAAGATATATGCATATTTATAAGCTCATCATTGCATTTCAGAAAAAAAAAAGTATTCACAAAACTATGCATGAATTTTGAATATATGAATGCATTTGAAAAACACTCATAAACATATGTTGGTCAATGGCGAGAAATATATTCAGTTCTTAAAATAAACATTACGTTATGGAGGTGGTGTTTTCTGCTTCTGTATCCATGATTCAAAACAGTAGGAAATGGCTGGATATTTCTCCACAGTATCATGTCCGCATTGAATGCAGGGAAAAGGAGGCCAAACTTTATATAGTAAAGGGCAGCCTGAATGTCGACAATAGAGATGGGCACAAAACAAAAAAATGAAACACTGTTTCATTGTTTTGTTACGAAATGAAATGGTAGAATGTGTTTTGTGATGAAATGAAATGAACTGCCATTTTTGGCTCTAGAAACGAAACCATTCATCCTAGAGGCACCAAATTGGGTGGGTAGCTTCCTTGGATGCTTTCTTGTAAGCCAGGGGTGCCCAAACTTTTTGTAAGGAGGGCCAGATTTGATGGCTGAGAATGTGTCAGGGGCCGGTTGCTCCCCAACCCTGCCACCCCACTGCAAGCCCCACCCACTTTCTTTAAAAAAACATGGGGTGAAAGAGGGGGAGGGAGGGGTGGGCCAGCCAGCTGTGGGTCACTCAGAATGGCCTGATGGGCTGGATTTGGCCCCCGGGCTGGACTTTGGGCAGGCCTGTTGTAAGCCCTCCACATTTGGAGAGGTTTGGTGTTCAGGGGGCTGAGTTATTAAACTCCAAAGTGGGTCCCCCATGGAAAAAGAGGAAGAGGAAAATGTTTTAAACTCAAACCTCTCTGTGCTGTGGAATGTGAAGGAGGGTTGTTGAGAGGAAGTCTTGCTTAGAAGGGTTGCTAAGTGATAAAGCAATGAAATCCCAGTTTCAGACTCTGAAAGAGCAAGAGAAAATGTGTGGCCCTGCCTATGTTTCCAAAGGCAAGCGAAAATACAACAGAACAGAATCAATTTTTATGATCCTTCAAACAGTGTTGGTCTGCAACCTTAACAAGCACTATTGACAATACTGGCTAATGCTAATAGGAACTGCAGTCCTATATCGTTTGGTAGATGACACATTTTTCATTCTCTCACTCTTGGTATACTTTCCTTTCATTTGAATGATGCAGGGGGGAAAAGACAGAGGAAGAATTAGCAGGAAGCAGTGGGAATATCAGGAGACTAGGCAGACCTGACCTGGCTTTTGAACTGGGAAGGAAGGATTATGCAACTAGATGTGCTCTCCCTCTGCCAAAAATTCATTGAATATGTTTCAAAAAGGGATATGGTGGAAACTCCCCAACAGTCCATTTTTGAGCTCTCTGTGCTTCAAAATGACTGATGATGACATGTTGGGAATGTTACTCCCAAACATGTACATTTGATCCCCTTGAGCTGTTGTCCTCTACTTCAGGGACTGGGTTACCTGCGGGACTATCTTATGCCTACATTTAGTTCAAAGTAACATGACTCTGTAGAGGCTTATGCAAACGATGGAAATCCAGCTGTTGTAAGAAATACCTTTGATACTAGATATGGCTGGGAGGTCTAGATCCACATTCTAGCTCATCTTGACTAGGCAAATCACGTATTACCCCGTAGTAAACACATAGCTGTCAAGTGTTCCCCATGGCCACCCAGGATGGGAGGAGAGAGGCGCAGCTGCTGTGAGCTCCAGGGAGGCGGGGTGCTGTCAGCTGGGTTCTTTGGCTAGGGGTGGAGCCTCATTTGCATACAGAATTCCCAGAATCCCTTGTGGTGGCTTCAAAATGCTCACTATGACCTAGGTGTCTCAGCTTTCTAGGGGATATATATACCAATCTGGACAGCTGGTGGGGTGTAGGTTAGGGATTGCGCAAGGAGAAGTGCCACCAGGAGGCCTATGTGGGACATTTCAGGGAAAAATAATTTTTCAGGAAGACGGCAGGAAAGAGTGATTGATCCGTGACTTCAAATATTGGGCGCAGCCCAATTGTATGCACAGTTAGTTGTTTCATGAGGAAGAAGCCCCAGTACAGACATTTCCCTCTCTGCAAACTCATGTCAGATTGGTACAATTGACTACAAAGCTCATCTCGGGCTCTCTGCTGGGCACTTCTAAATTTAAGCTGCATTTAATCGCTCATCAGCAATTGGCAATAACAGTTGAAGGCTGGAAGTTGGATAGGGAAATCCAGCTTCCAGGATGGAGCAAGGCAACTGATAGTCACAGCAGAGGCCCCTCCCCTTAAAATCTGGGGAGGGCTTCACCCCACTTGGTGTATAAACTGCTCATAGACTGGAAATTCTCTCACTCTGCTTAGGACCTAAGTACCTGAAGGACCACCTCCTTCCATATGAACCTAACCTGCAATTAAGATCGTTCCAGGGGGGCCTCTTGAAAGAGCCATCCTTCAAGAAGGTGAGAGGGATGGCTTGTAGACATAGGACCTTCTTGGCAGCTGCTACCAGGCTATGGAATGCCCTCCTGAGTGAGATACACCTGGCACCAACATTAATGACATTTCAGCGCCAGGTAAAACAACTTCCTGTTCCAGAAGTTTTTTAATTGATACCAAATAGACTGTGGGTCCTCTGATGGCAGTTTTAATGTAATGTTTTTATTAGTGCTTTAATTATTTATTGATATTTTATGTTTTAACTGTTTTAATTCTTTGATTGTAAGCCGCCCAGAGACCTTTGGGTAGTGGGCGGCATATAAGTTGTAAAAATAAATAAATAAATAAAATATATTGTGCATATGTAGTTTTATATTGCGCACAGAGGTAGAGAACCACCAGCTCAGGGCCACCATCACCCAATGAATGGCTAAACTAGTATAGCTCAGTGGGTTGGGGTGCATGACTGCAGTGCCAGGAACCAGGAGTTGGAATTCCCACTGTGCCTCCTGGAAGAGGGATCAGCTGAGATCACCTCGGAGTATTGGGAGGATGTTGGAGTTCTGTGCCTCCTTACTTGTGTGGCCTTCGGTGAGCTGTACATATCCAGAGCATCACCAGAAGGAGGCACCACGTCTGCATACTTGATACCTGGAAAACCTAAGAGGGTTGCTGTAAGTCAGAATTAACTTGACGGCATAAATTTTTTATCAATGCAAACGGCTACTGGATAATGATAAAGCGAGAAAGGAAACAATTGGAAGAGAAACTTTGTAAATGTGTGGCATGTTGCGCTAAACATAATGCATGGGTCTCATGTCAAGAGATGTCCTTTAAAAATAAATGTACAGCTGAGGTGGCAGTTTAAACTCGCACATTTCAGCTTGATAGCCACGGCCAGCTCTGTGTCATCTTCAGAATAAGATACTGCTTTTCCAGCAAAACAAAAGAACCATTAATGGCACCAATTAACCAGTGTAATTCTCATTTGTGCCTCTTTATTACCTTCCACATACAGCGTATGATACATCCCATTAATTGTTAACATACATGCAAGTCAAGATCTTTTATTAGACAGGGTCATCTATCACAGATGCCGAGATAGAGCCGTGTTTTTGCTGAGACTGCTGTTTACCAATCTCAGCAACAAATACATAAGCATTTTCCCAACAAAACAAATTTTGATAAATACTAACAAAGCCTTCGCATTATAAAAATATCCTGAGGTTTATGTTTTAGTCTTTTTTCACAGAGTGAAAGCACTCAGCTTGTTTTGTGTTTGTTTTTGCCAAAATGTGTCTCTCAATTTTGGGCTTTTTGGTTTGTTTGTTTTACTTTCATTGCAGAAACAGTCACCTTGTTTTTGTGTTGGTCTAAACCTTTTTGTTCCTATTTGCTCTTATTTCTTAGCAACACTTGCTTCCTTTTTGTTGTTTCATTATGTTTGATTAGCTACTGTATTTGTAGCCTGCCCTTGACTAAAACTCAAAAGTCTTCTTTGCCTTTGGCTTAACTTGATTTCTGCATTAAAGAATCTGATGGGCAGCGATCCATGCGAGCTTGTTTACATTGTGATGGGCATGATGATGCTGTAGGCCAGGGGTGTCCAAACTTTTTGAAAGGAGGGCCAGATTTGGTGAGGTGAAAATGTGTGGGGGCCGACAATTCAGCCGTGTTTGGGCCCCCGGGCCGGACTTTGGACAAGTATCTATAACATGCAAAGAGGCAGAGAGGATGCTGCAGCAACAGAACTGGGGGTGGGTAGGCTGGACAGGTGGCTTGGCAATGGACAGAGGCAGGGAGGGCAGGCAAACCATAAAAATGCAAGCTAGCGCCTCCATCCGGTAAGGACAGGGGCCAGCTGGCGGGGATGCGTGACAGGCTGGGCTGGTGGGGAGAAGAAGCTGCAGGCCACTCAGAATTTGAAAATGGGCCACATGTGGCCCCCGGGCCTGACTTTGGACATACCTGCTGTAGGCAAAACCCCGTCTGAGAGCATCTGATCCACTCTCAGAGAGGTGGGGAAAACAACACACGCCTCCAACGCCTGATGATCCTATGAATGAGCAATCACTAAAATATCCTGCTCTCAGCTGCCCTGTTCAGCTCTTGTAAACTCAAGGCTGTGGCTTCCTTTAGGGCAGGCATGACCAGACTTTGGCCCTCCCGATGTTTTGGACCACAACTCCTAGAATTCCAAGCCTGTGTTTCCAATGGCAAAGGACTGTGGAAGTTGTGTTCCAAAACACCTGGAGGGCCAAAGTTTGGACATGCCTGCTTTAGGGAACCAGTCCATCTCGTATTTGGCCTTCCTCTTGCCTGCTGCCTTCCACCTCTCTTAGCATTATTGCCTTCTCATGATGGGCCCTCCGTAGGACAGCCCCAGCTTGGCTCTGTTTGCCTCCAGAAACTGTTCAGGCTTGATTTGATCTAGGACTCCTTTGTTTATCATTCTGGCAGTCTATGGTGTCTGCAAAGCATTCCTCCAGCATCACATTTCAAATGTATCATCTCCCCCACCCCGCCCCATCAGCTTTCTTTACTGTCCAGTTTTCACCCTGTTACATGGTGATCTTTGCCCCCAAAGAGCCCAACCGCACTTAGGTTTTGAATCACCTTTTGCTTAAAGTCAAATCGCCTTAAAAATCACTTTTTCCATGGAGCCCCCTTGGCCATGCCCCTTTTTCGCTACTGTGTCATTTTTTTCTTGCAACGGCCACCAGGGGTGGTGTTTTTTAAAACCGATTTCTAGACAGCTTTTTGAAGCTATTTGGCTGAAACTGCGGACACCATGCACTGTTGTTGTTGTTTTCGGGTTTCCCCCGTGGTATGCCTTATCCTGACATCGGAAAAGCGGGAAATTAGCTACATTACTTAGAATGGAAGAACAACGGCATGACGTTACCAAAAAAATAAATAAATCCGAAAGAGAAGCAGATGATGGGAAAATGACAGACAAAATCAGAACAAAAAGCAGTTTAGCAAAGTGCGGACGGGGAAACCGGTTCATGAGAAAACTCCAAGTGCAAAATGCTGAAATCGCTTCAGCAACCACATGACCGGGGGAGGGCAGAAGGCAATTCAAAACAAAAAGGGGCTGCTGTTTGAAGTGCGGTAGCGGCCTAAGGCAGTTATGCCAACTTTCCCTTTACATTTTTGTCTGCTGTATATTAAGTGACAACCTCAGTATAAAATATACAGGAATGTGTAAAACGAGAAGATAAAGAGCAATTAGAGATTATGAAGAAAAAAGGCAGCAGAGGAGGGGGAAAGCAATAAGAAGCTTACAATTACATGATAGGTGTGTATGTTCCATAATCTTTGCATAGTTTCTCTCTTTCTTTAAAGAGTTAGTATAGAGGTGGGCAGGGAGAGAATTTCAGTTTTCACTGAAAACAGTAATTATCCCAGTTATGCTGAGAGTGGATATGCAATATGTAAGGGTATTATAACACAGGGAGGCTGCACAATAGCATGAATTTTCCAAAGCAGAACAATTGAGTGCCATATATAGGAGACAACTCTGTATGCTTCATTTCCCCCCATCAGGTAGCTTTGCATCATGGAAATCAGATTTTGGGGCAGGGAGTCAGACCGGGATCTGCAACACAGTAGCCAAAAGCAAGGGTGGGGTAGGTGATACCTTTTAAGCAGGTATTAAAACAAAAAAAATGCTAAATCCAATTGCCTGTCTCAGAGGGGTGGCCTTCTTTCAAGCCAGAGGTGGAGTGTAGAGATGGGCACGACTCAGCAATATTTTTGTTTTCGTTTTCATTTTTCATTTTCGTTATGCAACGAAAACGAAAACGAAAATTTTCCAGAAAACAAAACGAAAACGAAAACGAAACGAAAATATTTTGCCGTGTTTTTCGTTTTTGTTACGGCAGACACATTGCATTGAAAGAATGCTAACAAAATGAAAAATTTTTGTTTTCGTTTTGTTTTTTAATTTCGTTTCGTAACAAAAACGAAAACGAAAAATGCAAAAAAAATCCCAAAAAACGAAAACGAACTGAAACAGACCCCTAAATGAAAAACAAAAAATGAAAAATTATTTTTTTGAGTCGTGCCCATCTCTAGTGGAGTGGTGTAGGCGTGATCTCGGAAGGCAAGTATCCCACAATGCCTGCTTCTGAGAATGGACTCTTTCTAGGAAAAGTACACTTATCATTATATGTCTCAGAGGCAGGCAAAAAGGGGGGGCATGTTTGTGGACCTCGTGCTTAGTTCTTGATTTGTTCTGAAGATTCTTTGATATGAGGAAGAAGCTGAACAGCATGTGTGTCCTCTGTACTGCTTATATGCTCACTGCCTGTATCTCTCTGAGAGGGTCTGGCTAGCTTGCTGATACTTTTGTGACTCCAGACCTCTGGAGTACCAACTGTTGGGCATCTGGAAGTTTTGTCATGGCAACTGGACTTTTTTTCCTTGAGAGATTGAAACATTTTGCTGCTCATCCAAATAGCTTCGTCAGTCTGGGGGGAAAAAGCTAGTTGTGATTCTTACATTTTAGAGTTCACTTTGACCTCATGTCACCCTAGTCTGAAATAGGCTCATAAGATGAACAATGGCCTGAATAGACTCATTAGGTAGACGACAATCTCAATAGCCTTAAGGTGAACAATGGCCTAAAGTGCTGAAACCCATAAAGTATGGGTCATTCGCTATGGCCTTGGAGGTGAAGGCATGAAGCATTTTTAATTTGTCTAGATATTGTTGAAATCACAACCTGATCAGCACCCTGAATGCCTGGATACAGAGGAAACCATGGTATCTTTTGATGTTACATTTCCCTTTACCAGCATTCCCACCATCTATGCCCTAACAACTGTAAAGAGAAGACTAAGATAGTAGATGGGCAAAATCATATGAAGTAGGCATGCAAAATGACCCAACATTAACATCTGATACCTCTGGGCATTTGCCAGAATGCCAATATCACAGCAGAACCCATTACTTCCTCTTTCTTTGTATTCTTCTTTGAATCTATGAGCCTTCGATTTGAGTGGCTAAATACTATTTCCCCACAATTCCATTGATAAAGAATTCTTCTGGAATAGAGATGGGCCCTAAATAAATTATTTCATTTTGCTTTTTGTTTTTTTGTTTCATTTCCAAATGAAACAAAAAATGAAATGATTTTTAAAGAAAAATGAAATGATATGAACTGGAAAGTTTCCGTTCGTTCCATGTCATTTTTTGTTAGGTTTCCCATAGGAATGCATTGAGATTTAAACAACCCACACCTTCCCCCCAACATGCCTGAATTGTGGGGGGGGGGGGAGGAACGGGGTTTTAAAAATGTCATGGAGACACTGAGGCTGCCTCAGTAGCCCTAAGACCTTTAAAAAAAACCCCACACCTTCCCCCCTTTGGGCGTGTTCAGAGGGAATGGTGCGGGGATTTTAAACTTTTTTAAGCCACCGAACCAATGAAAAATGAAAACATGCAAATATTTTTTTTTAAAAAAAAATCATTTCAAATGAAAAATAAAAAAGAAACAAAAAATAAAAAATAAACAAAAAATGAAACAAAACACCATTTTGACATTCCGTGCCCATCTCTTCTCTGGAGTATTGTGAGAAGCTAAAGTGATGCCCACACTCAGCCCCTTGCTGCTCTTTGTGTACTGCTGTTCAAAAGCAAAACAAAAGGGTGTTGCTTATAGGGTACCCCATAGTGCTTAAAGCACTCTCTGGGTGGTTTATAAAGTTATTATGGTGGCTACACGTTGCCTCCCCACCCCCTCCATTGGCTGGTTACTATTTTTACCAACTTTGGAAGGATAGAAGGCTGAGTAAACTTTGAACCTGCTACCTAGAATTGAACCCCAGGGGATGAGCACAGTTAGAGCTGCAGTATAGCAGTTTAAGCACTGTTGCATGAGGCTGTTGCATTACTGCCTGCCAGGACCAGAAAATATCAACAGAGAAGGGGATACAGAAAAGGTCAATTTCCTCAGAACCCCCCTTGAATTGGAGCTAACTCTACTGGTCTGTTTACCAGCATGTGTTCAGTTCAAGGATTGGCTTACATCATTATTCAGTGTGACATCAACCATAAAGGGCAGTTGTTGATGGATGGATCATTGTTAGTTTCTTCCACCTGTTCCTTCCATTTCTTTGAAGACATAGCAGTGCATGCCATACAGCCTGACTGGAAATGGAGTCCTGTCAACTGGACTTTTTCGTGAGACATCAAAACATTTCTCTACTAATTCCAAGCAGCTTCATCAGACTGACAAAGCTGTTTGGATGAATAGCAAAACCTTTTGATTTCTCAAAAAAAGAAGTCCGGTTCCCATGACTCAGCTTCCAGATAACATCACCTAGGTTACTGATAATCTTCATAGACATATAGCCAATCCTGCATCTATTAAATTGGACTTCTGAATATCTGAATATTGGGGCAGGGGATCCAAACTCTTGGACCAGTATAGCAAGAGAATGAAGTACCTTGGGAGACAGTAAACTCTCCAAAGCTGGAGACATTCATGTGTCAGATCTACTTTACTGATGTGTATTCCTGCACTGATCAGGTAGTTGGACTCAATGTCCCTTCCAATTCAATTATTCCATGATTCTACCTTCAAAGATGAATTTTTAGAAAATCTTGGACAGTGATTATAGAGACTGTCATGACATGCACCTTTACTTCCTAAATGCCACTACTCTGCTGAGACAAAGAAACAGGATGTGTCATGAACTTTTCATTAAGCTGCACTTTTTTGGGGGCGGGGATGGAGAAATCTGATAATTTTAAATATATTGTCAAAGATTTATGTTATGTTACATGCCATCATGTCAGAACCATCTTATAATGACTATAATAAGACTTTCAGTGTAAGGGATATGTTTAAGGGGTAATCTTCACCAGTTTACTTATTTATTTTTATTTTGGAGTATTTTTACCACGCCTTTCTCCTTGGAAAAGGACCCAAGACAGCTTACAGTAATGAGGGATAATATACAGTCCAATACAATTAAGACATGTTCAGGTATTGAGAACAAGGAATTGAGGGACATCTTACAGCCTTAATAGACAGCATTACATTAAAGCTGCAAGGATATAAGTACTGTAGTTATAAACACAGTCTATGTGAATCTATAGATTCATATAAAAGATATATAATGGTAGTCCACTCATACCCAGTGAGTTTCCATGGCCAGGCAGGGATTTGAACCCAGGTCTCCTGATTCCTTGCCCATCACTCTTTCCACTACGCTATACCACATATCTAAGGCAAGAGCTAAAGGGCAGTTTCCTCTGAAATGGTTTCTCTGCTTTGGGATGAAGTGGAAGGAGTTTCTCCGAGTTCATTTGTTTAGATGTGGTCAGTACAGAGAAGCAGCTCACCACTCCATAGCAGCACCAAGGCTTTGGAACTCAGTGATCTAGGAGTTTGGCTGTTGTATGAATCCCTGGCCTCAACAAACATAACAAGAGGGGTGGAGAATTGCATGAGTCCCTGCCAGAAGGGCCACTGCATCAACAGTGACCCATTAGAGTCAGAATGCCCAACAGCTGTATGTCTGTGAAGATTCTCAGTCATCCAGGTGAGTTTATCTGGAAGCTGAGTCATGGCAACTGGACTGCTTTTTCTTGAGAGTAGAGATGGGCACGACTTAGCGGTATTTTCGTTTTCGTTTTCGTTTTTCGTTTTCGTTACGGAAACGAAACGAAAACGAAAATCGGCACCAACCTGGACCGAAAACGGAAACGAAACGACTAATTTCGAGCCAATTTTCGTTTTTCGTTACTGGAAAAGCACTCAATTGAGCTAAATGGGGAGAAACGAAAAAATTTTCGTTTTCATTTTCGTTTTTTCGTTTTCGTTACGTAACGAAACGAAAACGAAAAATTTTGAAATTAGCCCACGAAAACGGAAACGAAACGACTCAGACCCTAGCCGAAAACGAAAACGAAAACGAAACTTTTTTTCTGAGTCGTGCCCATCTCTACTTGAGAGATTGAAACATTTCGTTGCTCATCCAAAGAGCTTCATCAGTCTGAAGAAATCTAGTGCAAATCCTCCATCTTATAGTCTTCTTTGACCTCTTGTCACCCTGGTCTGAAATAGGCTGATAAGATGAACAATGGCCTGAATAGGCTTGTAAGGTAGATAACAGTATCAATAGCCTTAAGGTGAACAATGGCCTAAGGTGCTGAAATTCATAAAGTATGGGTGGTGATGAAGGCTTTTTGATTTGTCTGGGTATTGTTGAAAGCACAGCCTGATGAGTATTGTATATCTATAGAATGATTTGAACTTCATGTTTAGCCATCTGCCTGCAGAAGCGGAAGCCCTTGTTTTTCTGTTCCACTGTGGTATTTTAGCACCGTTTGCTATTTCTATTACATTTTGTAATATTGTACTGTCAGGATTCTTTTGCATACTTTTTTGCACTCTGTGCTGAAATGCAGTATATTTCAGTGACTCCCCACAACTCCAGTAATAGCCTCGGGAGAATCCGGATGAGCTCCCAGTGGAAGAAGGTGGGAAGAGAATGTGTCACTCGAGAGTTTTGATAGAACGTAATGGGAAATCTATCTATGAGCTTATCTGTGGGAGTAGAAGGAAAAGTCAAAGCAAACAAATAACAACACAGCGCTTCAGGTTGCCCTGAAAAGTAAGTTACAGTTTTTGCAAAGCCTTAAAGTTTGCCAATACTCAAAAGGCTCAGAATGAAACAAAGACAGCACTGCAGAATTGAAATTCATAGGCACCGGCTGAAATCCAGTTCCTTAGCATAGTGAGTTTCATTAGAGTAGGTCCACTGAATCAGTTGGATTTTGGTGAGTCAATTCATCTGTAATTTCCATTGTTTCAATTGGAACTATCCTAGTTTTAATTTACTTCCGTGCTTTGAGATGCAAGTAAAGTAGGCCCATTTGAATTCATGCAAGGTGTTGCCTGCTAGAAAAAGCTTTACAGGCAGCCTGTAGGGATGGGCATTTTGTTTTGGAACCAGTAGGTTATGAAACGAACCATGTGAGCCCAGGTGGTCCTCAGAACCGGCCGATACACACAGATCCAATTGCTTTACTTTTCTGTGTCTCGCACAGGGTTAAAATCCAATGAGGAAGCACGTTCTGATGTCATCTTTCCTGCTTCATGCTGCTGGCCAATCAGAGAGGGAGGCGGAATGATGCCTGTCCCTGCACAGCTTCTGATTGGCCAGCATCACAGATCTAGCACAGATAAGATCGCAGCATGTTTCCTTGTTGGATTTTAACCCCGTGTGAGACAGAGGAAGGTAAAGCAATTGTATCTGCATGTATTGTTACTTACAAAACAAAATGAAATGAAATGAACCCCCCCCCATGGCACCAGTGCTCTAGCCTCCTCCCCACCACCTCCCAGATTATTTTGACAGCTCAATCCAAGCTGGGAGGCGGGGGTGTAGGAGGAAAGGAGCAGCCAGGCAGAACTAAATTCCAGGGGTGTTGTTTTGGACAGGGAGGGCTGCTCCATTTGTGTGTGTTTTAGACAGGGAGGCTGTGGGCAGTGGGACCAGCCCCCACTGCTCACAGCCCTACCTGTTCAGAAAATTGCCCTGGGAGAAGGGGGAGCACAGGAGAAGGAAGGAGGCAGAGGCAAATTGAAACAGAGCTTCAATTTACCGCTGCTTCCTTCTTTCTTCCTTGTCATCCCTGCCTACCAGCTGGGGCTTTGTGACAGGCCAGGGTTTTGAAAGGGGCACCCCTCCCCCATACATTCTGACCTATCAAAAAGTCCCAGCTGGGAGGTGGGGAAGGGGCAAAGGGCTGAACAGAGCAGGGTTTCCCCCCCCCCATGCTCCGTTCTTCCTTCACCCCTACCTCTGCTTCCCAGCTAGGGCTTTTTTTACAGGTTGGGGTTTAGAGAGGGAGTCATCTTCCCTCCATACCCAAACCTGTTTTAAAAGGGTAAAAAACCCACTCCGTTCAGCTTTCTGCCCTTCTCCCCGCCTCCAAGCTGGAACTTTTTGACAGGTTGGGGTGTGTGGTGGAGGGGTGCCCCCTCTCCAAACCCTGACTTGTCAAAAAGCCCCAGCTGGGAGGCAGGGGGAGGGGAGAAATACCGAAGGGAGCATTTTTCCCCTCGCTGATCCTGTGCTAGGAGTATGGAGGCAATTAGGGAGTTAATACCATAGAGTAAACTCCCTGATTGCCTCCACATTCCCAGTTAACTACCCCCCCATCCTTTTAGAGTTTCATAACTACAGTAAGTCCCCTTACACTCAAATCTTTCCAGATTTCAGTGGGTTCCCTAAAATCACTTCAGGAATGTACCCCTGCTACTTTGGAGCCCCAAGCTAAGTAAATTTTGATTGCATTATTTTTTAAAATAAATTTTGAGTTTATATTTCTATATTTTAAAAATATTTTAAAAAATATGCGCTCAAAAATTGCTTACCTTGAGGAGCCAAAGTAGCAGGGGTACATTCATAAAGAAATTTTAGAGAACCTCCTTGAAATTTGGAAACATTTGGGGGGGGTAAGGAGGCTGAATTATGAAGCCCCAAAGGGGTGCCCCCTAGGAAAAAAACTTCTAATTGGATTCATATGGGAAGCGGCAGCAGCACTATTGCTGGGCCAATCAGGCTTCCAATTCTAATTAGAAGTTTTTTTTCCTAAAGCCACCCCCTTTGGAGCTTAATAACCCTGACCCCCAAATCTTTCAAAATTTCAGGGGGTTTCAGGGAAGAACTTGGGAAGCTCCATACCATTTCCTCTAGAACGAATTGTTTCATTCAGAAAATGGTGTTTCATTTTGTTTGTTATGAAATGCTGCTTTCCCATTTTGTTTTGTTTTGTTTTGTTCCTGTTTCACAACTCTATGAGCACAATGTGAAGCTGCAGGAATGGTAATGCAAATCATAGCATAGCAGTACTCTCGGTTGAACAAGAAGCATAAAGTACTTCCACCTGCATACTGCACAATGCTCATGATAGGAACTGCTTACCTAATCATTCAATGCACAATCTTTGTTGCTTGTGTCACCGTAACTTGACCTTACATAAAGGCAGATTCCAGCCACTGAGAGAAAAACAGAGAGAAGTAGAGATGGGCACGAATTGAACAAATGATGTTTTGGTTTTTAGTTTTTTGTTGCGGGTCCGTTTCAATTCATTTTCATTTTTCGTGAAATTTTTGAAAAAAAATCATTTCGTTTTTTTGTTTTTGTTTTTGTTTTTACCTGCTTTTTGGGCGATTTAAAGCATTTCCGCACGCGGGTGTCCCCAAACTCCCCAGAAAACACTAAAAAATGATGCTGGCAGAGACACAGTATAGACTAGGTATGCAGGGAGGCTGCAAAGGCAGTGGCGGGTGTTGCCCAGGGCAGAGTGACTGCACTGCGGGGCAGAGGAGGGTACTCACCGAGAGGTACGCATGCACACAGGGAGGCTGCAAGAAAAATCTCTTCTTTCTCTCCCCTAAGAGCCAGGCTGCATCCAGCAGGAACACAGAGACACACACCTGCCTGGCTGGCCAAAGGTAAAAGAAAAAATACATTGCGATGGGAGAAAGACAAAAACAAACATTTTAAGGACCCCAACCCCCCTGGTAGATAATAATTTCAAATAATTATTGCTGCATTTTTATGGATGTCCATGGTGTTTTAATACCCAAGAAATCAATAGTAGGCATCTGGGAGCCATTTTGGATCAATGTCCCCTAACTCCTCTTAAAGGAAAAAAATACAGCGATCGGAGAAAAGACATAAATGCATGTTTTAAGAACCCCACCCCCCCGGTAGGTATTATCAGGCAGAATAAATAATTATTGCTGGGTTTTTACGGATATACAGGACATTTTTTTTAAAATTTAAAAACAGCTCATTTCATTGTGTGTCGCGATTAACAAAACCGAAACGTAACAAACCTAATTTTTGTGGTTCTGTTTCGTTTGTTCCAATTTCATCACAATTTTTGTTATTCATTTCGTTACATAACAAAACAAATAATAAATAACGGAACAATTTTTTTTTTTGTTTCATGCCCATCTCTAGAGAGAAGCACAGAAAGAGAAAGAGTGAAGAGGGGTCCATTTCCAATGGTTGAACAAGAAGCATAAAAACATCAAGAAGGTTAAAATAGACATTTGGGCTTTAATTTGCAAAATACCTCTGCCTTTAATACTGCTTATTTTATTTTCTTCATCAGAAGAATCCCACACCTTAATGATGATAATAAGTTGGTGTTTTCTGTGCTGTGCTGCTAAAATTAGGGTGCACCCTCCTTCACAGTATGTGGCTTTACATCTGAAAGAAAGAGAGACAGAGAGGAGCCCTGAAGCCCAGTACAATCTTTAAGCAAATCTTACAAATGCTAAACTCTCAAGAAACTTCTTTGTTCCTCTCTGCATTCACTATTTAGTTTTTAAGAAGAACAACAGGCAGCAATAAAGCGCACCACAATTAAGAAAGATTCCTACCAGACACCTTTGAAATTGAAGAAGGCTTTTATGTTGTTTTATCTCTACCCATCACACTTTGAAATTCTGAATTTTGGTTTGTTGGGCTGTTGTGCAGGGTGACGGGATGGTATTTTTAATTGCAAGTTCTGCCTCACACTGTTATTTACAAGAAGACAAAATTGTTTTCAAAGTCTTTTGCCAGAAGGAGACTGAGGAACACCTTACTATCATATTTTGAAATTACAAAAAGGAATCTTTTGATGTAATTCCCCAGATGGCAACTGTCCGCAGAGTATCTTGCAGTCTTGAGAAGTAATTAAAAAACCCATAGAGTCTGTCTCAAAAACTCCCTACCCAGGTATTTTAAAATAATCAAACCTTAACTCCTTTATGATTTGCTTTCATTCTCGTCGAAGATTTCACTGTTCTTGATGCTCTAGTTAAGCTTGTATCAGCAATTCCATTACAAAATGCTGCTTTCAGGGGTTTATAAGATAGATGCATAAAATTGCTCTGGGTTGCAACAGAAATTAAATCCTTTCAAACTTAATAGAAAGGCCCAAATAACACATCCAACCAATGCCAGCATATCAGCACTGAAATAAATTGGTCAGTTCCCATTGAAAGTAAGTTATTTTGTGAGATGGAAATAAGAGAGAAAGACTGAAAGAAACTCACAATACATGTGGGTTTACTTCAGATATAGAAATATCCAGAATCTCCCAACATTAAAGTAGATGACATGAATTGTTTTAGGGCACCATAGCTGATACATATGCCATGCCATTTGATATACTTCATGCCTTTTAGCGGGCCTCTGGGTTGTCTAGCTACCATGGTGTCTGTAGCATTACCCTTTCCCAGGTATTGACAAGCACCACTCCTAATTTTTCTCTTTCGCTGCCACCAACTAGCTTCTTTAGCAAATTAGTGCTTTCAGACTGATTTTAAATTGAGTAAGTTTATTTATTGCAAAGCAGAATGAAACACATAAAGGGTAACATGTTTAGGTACAAACAAAAGGAAGAATACAGCTCAAACCCACTAAAGTTGGGTTACTGACAAAGTTGTTCACAAGCACAACCTGTTCTTAAGTTTACAGACACGCAACAGTTAGTTTTCCTCATGGAAGTTTTAAAATCCTATCTTTTCTCTCTCTAATCTTTAACTGTCTCACAGTCAGATCCTATCTCTTTTTTTCTCAGTGACTGTAGGTCCCTCCTATCTGACCTTCTCTCAGACAGTGTCAGTCCCTATCTGACTAAATCAGTGCTGGGCAGAGCATTAAATCCCCTTAGGCTCCTCCCCCCAACTCTCTCATTGTTTCACAAACCACCAATCTACATAGACACAGCTAATAAATTATTCAACACCACGGGGCAAATGCCACAGTGTTTCCTCTGCTTGAAGACACAAGCTGGATTCTTCCTTCTTCAATTCCATTCATAGATCATTTTCACAGTAAAGATGAGCACCTCACTCTGACTTGGACTTATCCACAAAACTTTGGGGCAAGGCGTTTGCCTTCATTTCAAATCTTTAGAACCGAATTTTACATTGGGAAAGGATGCAGAGAGCTGTAGACGGAAACAAAATCAGAAAAGAATAGGAAAAGGAAAGGAAAAAAGAGAGCCCTGGTCAAGGAAATCTCTCTAGATTACAAAGAGTTTTGTCAGAAATGACAGTTGCTGCAAGCTGAACAATGGTTCCTCCAGGGACCATGTATTCTCCTCATTCTAGTGACTGCTACAGCAGAGCTTGGAAGTAAATGTTTTAATGGTGTAATAATGTAATATTGTTGTGATGATGGATAACGGCATTCCTTGTCAAGAATAACTATAACTTTTTATTTATGTTTATTGTTGTGGAATGTAGCCTCACTGAATGGTAGAGCACAGACAACACATGGCACATGTGCTGTGATTCGTGTTGTCTCCATTGTGGGCACTGAAGCAATGCTAAAATGGAAGGGAGGGCTATGTTTTTATTGCCCCAGGCCAATGGCTGGTGGTGACATACACATTTAAGTCATTGACTTACTTTTGAATATAGGAAATGAAAACATTATTTTACATACTTTCAAACATTATTTGCAAGATTTTTTTAAAAAAATGGTAACAGCAGCTACCTATGTGTTGTTGCATTGTAACTGCACCTCTTACTTCTTCAAAGTAACTGTCAGAGTTTTTAGTAAGTCAGATAGGAAAAGTTGGCTTGAATTATAAAAAAACAGACTGATACAATGAGCAGAGTCAAGATAAAGCCTCAATCTGCCACGCCCTCATCTGGCTGCAAAGAAAAACCATAACCTTCATGTGAAAAGATTCATATGTGTGCCACTTATAGTTCACTTATGATAAGTTGTTATTAATTTTAGGCAGCTTGTGGGTTGAAATGTGTTTTCTTACTGTAAGCTACTTACTGAAAGAATTTTGAGGTGATGTACCAAGGATCTATGTAAATAAATCCGAATATCAAGCAATTACTTCAACATTAAAGTGGTTTTGTTTCTTTATTTAACTTCAAAACAATGACTCTAATAGAGTTGATGAAGCAGTTTAACACATCACAAAATATGGTGACACACCACAACAAAAACCTTCCTCCTCCTACACTCTATTCCTGTGAATTTCAGACCTAATAGTTTTCTGCAGCGAGACTCGAAATACACCAATTCGCAAAGTTCTGAATATAGCAAATGTACATTTTTCTTTTTTTATATATACATAACCCCATTGCACTTTTTTTAAACAAGGAATATGCAGCCATGGAAACAGCACCCAAGTCTTCTTATATACTTTTGACCAACACCCAATTCTTTCTTCTCACTAGAGCCTTGTTGCTGTTCTGTCTTGGAAATAAAGAAATGGCCTATAATTATACAAATCTATATCTAGCCACAGACACACAGAGAGACCAACAGATAGAGAGATATACCTATAGATATAGATATATAGATTTTGGAAGACCTATGTTCTTGATATCTGCTAACCTAGACTTTCTACAATTCTCCCTTCAGTTTACAAATAAAAATGTCAGCTATGTCAGGGACGGTGTTTGTCATAGAGGTATTTCTCCTTTGGGAACTGACCCGGGTTCACCAATTTCACATCATGCTGACCACCAAATAGCCAACAGATGGTAACGGTTTCCTACTCACTAACAATGTGGGCTGGATGGTCTGTTTGGACTCAGGGGGGCTTCTTTGATTTATTACCATTTCAAAAGCTTTGATTAAATTTAACTCCTCAATCCCCAGCAAGTTCACATCATGCAGCAAGAAATTGAACCTATCATTTGCTCTAGGGGGGGAAGTCAACTATTTTTCCATTTCTTACCAAAAGGTATCTATTTTCAAGAAGCTATTCTCTTTTTTTGGGGGGGGGGGTAATGATTCTTCTTCTGTGTCTCTCTCCCCCCACTCCCACCCCACAACACACTGCATCTTTTACGAACATCTGATTATTCATCACAGGATTATTTATTATCTCTAAATATAAGATTATGCCGTTTTGGCAGTAACATTTTTTTCCTTACAGAAATTAATATCTTGCTTTAACAAAGGCTAACGCCACGCCACAAATCTTTCACAGAAGGCAAAGGGCATACAGTGTAAATCTATAGGTTGGATACTTCCCTTATATATAATTTACATGAAAGAGCCAGTCTGGTCCCCAAATAGACCAATATTCATCTTCGTTGATGTTCTGCTAGCCTACATGCACTGCTATGTTTTGACTGAATCTTTCCTTGCTGGTGTGATTCTACCACCACCTCCATTGTTCAATGATTTTTCTCACATAGCCCCATGCTCTCTCCGCTCTTCCTAGAAAGTAACAAAGGGCAAAGCACATGACAGGTTCATCTCAGCCAAGTCTTCCAGAAAAAGATGTCATAGCAGATGTTTATTTTAGTTATTTCCATGTCTGAGTGCATCAAGGACCCTTATGTCATTTTATCAACTGAAGTTTTTGACTGCTGACATCTTGGGGCGGTGAGGATTGGAGTGCCGGTGTGGTTGTGCAGAGTTGTTAGGGTTGTGTAGACCAGCACATTTAATATGGCAGTAGACAGGGTATGTCACAATTCTTTCAGCTCAGACACAAAAAGTTCAAAAATATAGCTTAGCCCTGTTTGCCCAAATCAAGCTGAATATGTTGACTATTTATTAATTATTTGAACTTTTAATGATGCCATGTGATCTTATTGTTTCTCACTGATTCTTAGTTTATATGCAATGTCACAACCAATATTGTTGGTATGGTTCATCTAGAAGCAATCTCCTACACAGAACTCACCCACCTTAGGTTATCTGGACAGATCGTATAGGTTATCTGGACTTTATCAAATGTACAGTATGGAAGACATGATCTTGGGCCTTTCACTTGTTGTGACCTGTCTGAAAGAGTCCTCCTTGGAGCATGGCATGCCTCAGCTGGAAAGCTAAGGGTTGGGTTAAGGGTGGAGAGCAGAAGTCTCTAACCAAAGTCATTAGAGGCAGAGCCTGACCCATCAAGAGAAGGCTCATTCAACTCAAGCAGAGATGAAGTCTTGGAGATAAAACTGCCAGCTAGCCCCTATCTAAAGTAATGCATCAAAGAAAGTACGGCTGAAATGGAATTAGTATCTTCAGGTTTTTTTTAAAAAAAATCCAACTGCTTTAAGGACTTATTAGTGGCTGCTGGTATAGGGGAGGTGCCCAGGCAGTACAGGTATAAAACCAAACACCCAGGCTCCTTGTTTATAAGCAGAACACTTTGTTTCTTGATTGACAGACCTCCAGCCATCATGACTAGAGATGGGCACGACTTAGCGGTATTTTCGTTTTCATTTTCGTTTTTCGTTTCTGTTACGTAACGAAATGAAAAACGAAAAACGGCTCAGAACTGGAACGAAAACGGAAATGAAACGACTAATTTCGAGCCAATTTTCATTTTTCGTTACTGGAAAAACACATAATGGAGCTAAATGGGAAGAAACGAAAAAATTTTCGTTTTCATTTTCGTTTTTTCATTTTTGTTACGTAACGAAACGAAAACGAAAAATTTTGAAATTAGCTCACGAAAACAGAAACGAGCCGAAACGGACCCCTAGCCAAAAACGAAAACAAAAACAAACAATTTTTCTGAGTCGTGCCCATCTCTAATCATGACCTTGACTGCTGCTGGACTATATCTCTGCCTGTTTCTTGATGGGGGATTATTGAGCTATTAATGGCTGGATTTAGGAACAGATCCTAACATCCTCCCAATTCTTTTGCTACCTCCTGGGACTCTGATTACTAGCTCCTTGGTGTCTCAACTCAGCTTGGTTTCAGAATTCCCCTTTGCACCCTAGAAAAACTACCTCTGTAGGCTGCTGCCTGTAGCAGTATCTACAGTGGTCTCCAACCTTGGGTGCCCAGATGTTTGGGGCTGAAGATAAGAACTTAAAAAGATAAGAACATAAGAGTCATGCTTAAAAACATAAGAACATAAGAAGAGCCAAGGGCCCATCTAGTCCAGCTTCCTGTATCTCACAGTGCCATGCCAAACACCTCTGGGAGTGCACATCTGTCTCCTGATACCACTCCCCTTCACCGGGCCCTTGAAGTACCCTGGTTTTAAGCCTGGAGATTACACATCCCCATCATGGCTTTTAACCCTGTTATGGACTTTTCCCTCGGGGATACCAGTGTCATTAGGAAGGTGAAACAGTTGTATAGAAAATCCCTCTCTCAGCAGAGGTGGAGGATTTGGGCACAATCTGTCTCCTATTTATCATGCTACCCTTTCATCTGTCTCCAGAAAAATCAGAACCACTTCACACCTCCACTAGGAAGGCCACTGCTAAGGATCCATGTTTAATGGTCGTGAAAGGGTATTCAGAGGGTTGACTTTCACACACTCCTGGCCATTGTTCTTCTAATGAGCCATTGCCCTTAAAACAAGCCGATTCAGACGTTTTGAACTCACAAGGAAAGACGTCCAGTTGCCATGATTCTTCTTCTAGATAACCTCACCTAGATGATACTTCACAGATACTCTTTCAGATGGTCACTTCCAGAATTCCTCAGCTAGCATAGCCATTTGCCATACTGGCTAGAGGATTCTGGAAGCTGTATTTCAAAACACAGATTTCCCCAAATCTAATCCCATCTGTCCCTAACTTTTCAGATTAACTAACCATAGGATTCCTTCCCAACCAGCACAGTGTGGTAGTTGCAGCTCATCACATCTAGAGGGTATAAGGTTCTACCCACAATACGGAGATGAGGGCAAGTTCCAAGCCTTTCATATTTCCAGTACCACCGATCATTCCACCAAAGAAACTGCATCCTGCCAGAAAGAAAAAATACCACTCTTTTACAGGAAGGATATTTATATATTTAGAGGTGTTTTGTGATCATGTTTATGATTCATAGCAAGTTTTTTAGATATCAAAATTACAGTAGTATTGATGGGAATTTACTTAAATAAACACAATAATAGTTCCATTAGCCATTGTAATAACACTGAGAACAGTAACTGTAAAACAAGATAACAACATGCAACATTTGCGGGGGGGGATGAGGGAGAATGAATTCTTGGTATCTGGTATGAAAATCCTACACCCTATATAGGTCAATGGTTTGTATTCTGCCAGTTAAGAACCATTGTGCTATTCTATGCGATATCTTCAGAACGCCAAAGCTGACTCAGGAGCGCCTACATCTTTGGAATTTCTTCATTATCTTCTCCTCAGAACATGTGGCCACATTATGAATCAAAATAGGCCTTTATCCTCAGAGAAAGCTGCTGCTTGTTGCAAAACAGAAGGGAAGAGTTTGGCGAACTGCTGTCTACAAATCCAGGACTTGCTTTGCATTTCTGGCTTTCATACCATCTCGTGTCTTAAAGCCACTCCTGCGTTGTTCGTCAGCATGTCCACACAGCCACACACAGCCACACACAGCCACACACACACACAGTCACAAACAGCCACACACACACACACACACACACACACACACACACACACACACACACACACAGAGAGAGAGAGAGAGAGAGAGAGAGAGAGAGGTTATCAGATGCTAGAGGAGCACAAAAGAAAGAATTTCCACTCTAATAACCACCATTGTAACTGTCACCTCTCTATGATTTGCAAAAGGATGCGTACACAGGATTGCCAGCTTTTCTTCCACATGAAATATGACACGCCTCCCCTGGGAATGCCATTCCTCATCAAACTGTTCTCCCCAGGAGTTAACACAGCACAGCATAGACAGGTACACCCTTCCTACATACAAAACTATACACCTGCTTGCCCCCATCTGGGGAAAGTTGTGGGAACTGAGTGGATTAAGCTATTTTGTCCCCCACTTTTAGCTATTCAGAAGCCAAATACAGTACCATGACAGAAACAATAACCGTCCATCCTCTTGCTATTCATGTATTTCTTTCTCAGTGCGGGAAATGTCACTATGAAGGACAGAATATGACACTGATGTGGATTAAATTGTTTCTGCTATTTTAGATGTAAAGATGCTGTTTCTTTTTTAAAAAACAGAATTAATGTACATTGTATTTTATATGAGTGTGGAGAAGAGTGACCAGATTACCTGAGGGCCTGCAAATGCTTTTTTGCATGGGTGCCTTCAAGTTCCCAGGTCTACTTCTTTATCATTATTTTCTTTAAAACCAGTGGACAGCCTTTCAAATAATAGATGCATTCCATAGGAGGACTGTGAGATAACCACCCCACATGGACTTTATTTGCAATAAGCATGGTGTTTGTTATTTGCTTGCTTTTTAATAAGAGTTTATCAAAATATGAAAATCACTGCCTATTTAGAATGAATAAAAAACTCCTCCAATTTGAATATGAGAGACATTGAGAGAAACAGATTCATCTATCCAGACAAAGGGCTTTGAGTACTTCACTGTTGAAATTTGGGGTTTCAATCCTTATGTGGTCAATTACATTAGCGACAAATTAAGACTGCTAAGGAGGCTTAATGGCATATGGGTACAACATGATGCTCTCTTAGCTAGAATTTACAGATGCATAGTGTTTTGGGATGAATGAAGTGGGTTTGGCAGTAAGTGGACTGAACCAGGGAGAGATGTGTATGTTCACAATAATGGCAGGATAGAGCACAGAGACACTCTTCACCTCCAGGGTGGAGCAAAAGTGTAATGAGATCCCTTCTCATTATACTTTTGAGATAACCATGCAAATTACCATATATGTTATATCAAAGGTATGATGGGAAGGGCTCTCCAGACCACACCACTGTGAACTCCCTGTGACCTGTGTAAGGTTAAAGAGATGGTTAGCAATATGAAGTGAGGAAACAGGGAGTAACAATGCAGCAAACTGAGCTGTTGGCAGCAAAGCAGAAGGCAAGTGAAAGCTGAATTTCCCAATAAAGTCCAAGATCCTTTCTGGATACTCCGACTACTGAGGCAGTTGTGGGGGCTCCAATTATCCTCACCATGCTCCAGTTGTGTGGAGTGAAAAGAAAGACCTGCCATGCTATTTTAAATTGGCAGTTTTGCATCTGGAATGGTGTTCTTTGTTCTCTCACTCAGCATAGCTTCTTAAACTTCACTAAAATGTATTATTATATTATTAGAATTATGTGGCTCTATGTGTATGTGAGTCCAGAAAGGTGAATGCTGCATGCACTTTGAGTGGCTAGGTTACCCAAAAGGAATTATGCCTAGGTCTTTCCCCTATAATAAATAATTTGCTCTCTTGTCATTCGTGGATTTAATGCATCTGGAAATGTGCTGATCGTTGATCACACAGCTGGGGACACACATCTGTCATACACCTAGCTAGTTTCACAGTCTTGCCTAGAAATTCTGCTAGATCTTCCTCAGTTCTTCCTCACCTGTTTCTTGAATAAAGTTAAAGGCCTTATGACAGGGATGGGCCTTCCAGTTGTTGTCAGACTGCAACTTCCGTCTGTCTTATCTAGCATAGTCATTTGTGAGCAATGCTGGGAAATGTGTTCCAATACCATCTGGAGGACAGCGTTTTGCTCAAAAGCAGAGCTCTAATGGAACACCCTGCTGCATCCTTTCACATGTCCATTGATCGCTTAGCTTTGGTTTGGTTTAGTTTGGTCTGGTTCTACCAACCAGTTTTGTGCCCGTCCAGTTTTCTTGCCAAATGTGTTATCGGATGTGTTTTTGCTGTTCTGATTTAATAAATAGTTTGTCATGACTTGAATGCTGTGAGTTGATGTGAAGACAAGAATCATTGAGGCCAAGAACCGTGAAGAGAGATGGACACCAACCACAAAAAAATGGGGAAATTGGTCTGGTTCATGTTTCATGGCTAACCATGAATCAAGAACCACAAATCACTACAGACCCTCAGAAAAAAGAACTGGTTCATGGTTTGTTTTCTGGCTCATGGCTGAACAGGGGAAACCTACCGGCTGAGTGTTGGCAGTGTCAGCTGCAGAATCAGCTAAAGACAGGTTGGGGGCTGTGGGAAGGGGGTTGGACAGCATTCCTTTTTGTAAAAAAAAATGAAGCGGCAAGGGGGAGAAGTTTGTCACTCCATTTTGTTTCAGCAAAGGAGGACCCCTCAACTGGTCTGCAAAACAAACCCGCAAACCACCCTGATTCATCAGGGTTTCAGGTTTGAGGTTTGGTTCATGCACATCTCTAATCCTGAACAAATATTCTCACTGGAATTTGACTTTTTAACCCCAGGTGATCTTTTGTCCCATGTGCTCTGCAAGTGAACAGATGAAACATTGCCCCGCATGCAAGTCTGGAGTGGGAAAAACTGAATTATAAATTCTATTTGATATTATTGTTTCATTCCTCCCCCCTTTATGTGAACTTACAAACATGAGTAAACTTAATCAGTACAGAGTAAATGTTTCAGGCAACATTTAAATGCTTAAGGAATGTTCTAACATCCCAATTTTTAAAATTAATTTTAATGGCAGGGATAATAACATCCCTTCCACAGCATGGTCAAATGCAGAAAACAAAACCTCTCATACTCCATTATTATAAACCTGGAACAGCTCCATTATGTTCCCAATTTATGCCAGTTTGACTGGATTCAGGATTCAATCCTATACCTGGCCATCCTCCCGTTGAGAAGATGAGCCTGGTAATGAAAAATCTGTCTTGCAAATGACTCACTGTTAAGAAGACCGAGCTGTGGCTGTTGAAAAACAGGATGATGTATGTGGAAATGAAATTAATCAATATGAAGATGAGGATCAGCAGTCTATCACAGCTGAGCTGTTTCATAATAATGAAATGGAGGAAACAGGCAGTACTAGGGCAACACATGAAAGTGCAGGAAGTGTCACTGACAATAATGAATTAGCAACTATTTCTAGAAATGCAAGAGGTAAGAATTTGCAGATGAAAGGCTGTGCATGTTAAGAGAGGTAGGGAATGAAAGGAGCCCC